>CM034153.1:4962455-5369955 GCA_019776745.2 Taxus chinensis
ACTAGCACTTGCATCAAATCCCGTTGGCCTCCCTCCTTGTATTCAGCATCATTTTTGTGCTTCTTTTCAGTACCAAGCTTTGAGAGCTTTGAGGATGTGAAGAAAAACACGAGGAGGAGAGCTCCAAACCTGAAGGAAGCCATGATAGATGCTGACATTACCAGGATCCCGGCAAAACCACCCGACAGGTTTAAAGACTTCCGCCGAACAGCCCATCCTGCTATGAATAATGCAAGCGCCACACTTATGAAGGCTTTTATTACCAGGCTCTCCAACAACAAATTGTGCTTCATGAATATTCTGATATGAACAGATCCTCCTCTATGAGATTCTCTTCCATGAGTTGCATCGTAAAACAAGTAAGGTCCCAATAGAGAATTTTTGTAATAAATTTCATCAGGTCTCCTGGTAACACTCTTACTGTCACTAATTGATTTGGATAAAAATAAAAATAAAAACTTGAAGGAGAATCCCAAATTTGAGGATGCATTCAATACTGAACAGGTAACAACATTGTTGGACAGCCTGCTTGTTGGAAGCGCTCAAAGAGGCGTCTACTGTACTGCACACGCCTGCTGCCTGGCTAAAGACTGTTGCAGTCTGCTGTGGATCCCCAACAAGAACACAACTCGCAGCATCCAATGAAAGTGGAGGTAACACGCCTACTGCACCAGCTGGTCGCTGTGTGCGGCCAGCAAAAGAAAACCGCGCTCCTTCTTCCCCCCAAAATGCATCAGGCAACAAAAAAAAAAAAACCATGTCCACACGACCACAAAAACGAAGTATTCCTTCACCCCACAGACCCACGCGGCCAGGGTAGGAAAAAGGGATGCGTCCAAGATCTGAGCACCAGCATAAGGCGTGAGGGGGGTTTCATTGCGGCCAGGGAAGACAAAAAAGGACGCGCCCAGGATCTGTGCACCAGAAAACGACCACACAGCCAAGGAAACTTGCACTAAACTCTTTAATGTGAGGTTTTCATATGAGCGCGCAACCCCCAATCCACTGAGCATGCAGATCCCCAAACTACTGAGCACGCAAATCCCCAAAACAAAGAAAACGTGGCTAGCAAGCCATAACGAATCACGAAGACAAAACGCAGGCCAAAACCCAATACGATTTCAAACACGCTTCCCCAGATCCCAGGGAAGGTCCAACACGGTTTACAAGAAAAGACGTCTATTTTGGAGAGAAATCCATGTGATACGCAAATCCTAAATTCTCCCCATTCGAGCACGCCTTAGAATATTTTACAACCCTAAACCATATTTAAATAGTTCACCTTAAATGCCGAGCAGGATGGAGCTTCATCCTCATTTCCCAGCATTAATTTATGTAATCGCTTATCAAAATTTAACAACAGGGTTGGTATCAAATCGATGATCAGAAGGCGAGGTTAACGTCGACCAATAAATAAAAAATATTATTATTATTATTATTATTACTACTTATTAATCGAAAAACAAGAGCCAACGAGAGGTCAACATAAGCACCACAACGTTAAAAGCTTAGCGACCTGGACATCGGAAAACGGGGCATTACAGCTTTAAGGTGCTTTTGATTTAGCTTGGAATGCTCTTAGAAGAGTGTGGAGTGCTTCAGGCTTTCTTAGGGCTTTTTGTTGATGTTTGCTCTTGACTTAATGAAGATAAGGGCAACTTTACCAGAGATTTGGAGGTGAAGATCGTGATTTGTAATTTTCCAAGTATGAGCTTAGTAGTAGCCAAGTGAGTAAATGAGAGTATTAAACCTTCTTTTATACCATTTCAAAGTATATGAATTCACATTAAGGATGAACTAGGAAGGGAAAATAAGATAAACATAAGAAATAAATTGTTTGGGCTTCACAAACACTTACATCGAACTCGGGCACAAATGTGTAACGTTTGTATTTGAAACTGCATGGTAGTCCCCAAGAGGACATAACACTAGAAGTGAAGATATGGAAATTCCTAGTAGGACGTGTAGGATATTCACAAGTACTTAGATAAGTCATTTAGGTGTTTGAGTAGTAGATTGTGATGTTATAAGTGTTTACAAGCCTTAAAGAATAGTGAGATAGTGTGTTTCAGTTATGTTTTTTGTGTGCAATTCATTATTAAGGGATATAATCCAAATAAGTAGTGTCAAGTATCTAATTACCAAATTTAGGTGTCTACACTTGTATGTTTCTGAATTCTACTCTTGGTCGATCTAAGATTGCTCTTGGAAGATTTAGCAAGATTATGATCTTTGAATGTAATGATTTTCAATGGATGAAGTGATGTCTAGATGGTTTGAATGGCTTGTCTTTGTTTAAATATGAGATGTTTGTTTTTCCGCTCAACCAACCCTAAAATCTCTCTAAGACTGACTAAAACAAGTTACTCATTTGAAATTATTATCATTGAATATGTGCATGACAAGTTTGTGAATGCCATATAGGTTCAGGGCCAAACCTTTCTAAGGGCCATGAATTTGTCCAAAGCGCATGAAACTCAAAATTGAAGGTTGGAGGATGTATGTTAAGATGTTCAAGGAGTTATTTTGTATACTATAAGTGATTTTAATGGTGCATATTGGAGAATGGGGAGAACCTTATTGGACTAGAGGGTGTTTGGAATGGGGAAATATGTGTGAATAAGGTCAAATATGTATTTATTGATTAAATGTTCGTAAAGATACCAATAATAATATTGTTAAGTGCTAGGCTCAAAGTCTTGGTCTATTGGTGAGTTACAAGTAGTTTGTAATCATCAACCCAAGTTCCATTCCCATTGAGGCCATTGGACACTTTCAATAAGTAGCCATGGAGACACCTTGAGGTTGGGGTCGAACTTCTCCATGTGAACCAAGCGGAACACAGCGGGGCGCTCAGGGGACATTAAGGACCCAAGCCCACCTCCATGTCACACTTAGAGAAAGTGCTCCTCCAAAACCACCACTCCATTTCATAGCTCTGGTATAATAAAAGCATTTACCATCCAAAGTTTGGGCTCAAGGTCTTGGTCTATTGGTGAGTTACAAGTAGTTTGTAATCATCAACCCAAGTTCCATTCCCATTTTGTAATCATCAACCCAAGTTCCATTCCCATTGAGGCCATTGGACACTTTCAATAAGTAGCCATGGAGACACCTTGAGGTAGGGGTTGAACTTCTCCATGTGAACCAAGCAGAACACAGCGGGACGCTCCGAATGCGGATCACTCAGGGGACATTAAGGACCCAAGCCCACCTCCATGTCACACTTAGAGAAAGTGCTCCTCCAAAACCACCACTCCAGTTCATAGCTCTAGTATAATAAAAGCGTTTACCATCCAAAGTTCTAGAATACTTGTATACAATAAAAAAAATGAAAGGGAAGCGCAGGCCTCGTGGAGTAGAACGGTCACTTTTTTTGAATCTCAGCCTGTGCAACGGTCACATGGTCTCACCTCCCCGTGATGCAGTGATGGAGCCCCCTGCATGCCAGGGCTTTTCGGTAGCTCTGTAGAAGCGCCTAGGTCCCCGACACCCCACATCGGGCAGTGTGCTTGAAGGTATAGAAAATAACAGTCTTGATATGCTACGTCCCCCCACAGACCCTTCCATCTCAGTCTCAATGTCCTTGGAGGACGATGTTGTTTTAGCGGACCCAAACAAAGTTTCTATCATCTAGAGCAATATTAGAAAAATTCGTTGGTCATAAGTTGACAGTGGAAGGCATTCAAAACTAGTGTGATGTGTTAGTGGGGCAACGGCCTGAGTATTCGCTTCCTTGAAAGGGGCTTTTTCTTGGTTATTTTTCGCAGCGCCGCTCAAAAGGACGACACCATGGCGAGGAAAGATTTTCTTCTAGTTGATTCAGGCTTGGAGATTCACGATTGGGAGCCTTACTTCAATATGGCTAGAGCAGAAACAAAAGGACTACAAGTATGGGTTCGAATCTATTCATTGCCTAGTGAGTTTTGGTCCGCCCCCATTCTCAACAAAATCTGGTCAAGTCTAGGACGCGTTGTCCGCATCGACCCTATCACCCTGGAAGGTACCCTTTCATTTTTTGCTAGGATTTGTCTTTCCATCGATTATAATCAGAAGTTTCTAGACCATATATTCATCTCCTCCCCGGCCGGGCTCTGGGAGAAAAAGGAGGAATATGAAGGTGTCTCCAACACCTGTTTTAAATGCAAAAAATCTGGCCACTTCCAAAAATACTGCAAAAACCCCCCTTCTTCTGGCAAATTGGAATGAAGGAAAAAATCCTCTCCCATCCCCACCTCCTCTCCCTCCATTCCCGTTCATGTAAACACGTCCAAACCCACTGGAAAGGTTTCTTCTGACCCCTCCTCTGCTATTGAGCCCTTAACTCTGGATCATGAAACCATCTCTTTGGTAAAAGAAACGGCAGCAGTGGTTAAGGACTCTACAATAATTTTATCTCTTTTTCACGATGGTGTCTCTCTTGGCCTGGGAGGGAATGTCATCTCTTTGGAAAAATGGGTGAATGAAAAGGACGAACTATTCCAGTCTAATGATGGTGCCTCCATTGGTTCACAAGAGGTTGTCCATGAAGCTCTCTCTTATGATAATTTGCAGCTTTTTCTAATCCTCCCTACACCACCACTTCTCAACATGGATCTTGGTCCGAAAAGCATTTTAGGTTGTCCCCCTAAGAGAAAAATATCCCAAAATGAGGTTGCATCTGGGAAGCAACTTCAACTCTGTTCCTTCTTTCCCTCTATGAGTAGGAGAGGCGAGTCCTCTCTAAAGATCAAATGATCCTCTTTTCTTGGAACGTTAGGGGCCTCAACGCCCCTAACAAACAGCATATGTTAAGACGTTATGCTCGCGATGCTACAGTTGATATTTTCCTTCTTCAGGAAACTAAGATGTCTATGGAAGGTTGCAAGAATGGATGGTTTTGAAGATGGAAAGGTTGGGAAGGTTGCTTCTCTGATTCTTTAGGTGCCTCAGGAGGTCTTGGAATTCTATGGAAGTCCAGCTGCTACACTCTTGAGCCTATCCTCATTGATTCAAACTTCATATGGTGCAAGGTTTTTATTAAACACTCTGATGAATCCTTCTTCTTATGCAATGTGTATGGTCCCTCTAATCCGATCAGAAAAAGAGATCTTTGGTCTAAACTTCATCTGGTCCTTGATTTGGTTGTCAACTACAAGATTGTCGTTGCTGGCAATTTCAATGCTACTCTTTCTGATCTTGATAAGCGCGGAGGCATACAATGGAAGCCACGTTCACAAGTGGATTTTACCTCTTTTGTTTCTTCCACCAATTTGGCTGATGTGGAACCTAGTTAGAGTTGGTTCACGTGGAATAATAGGTGGCTTGGGTTTAGCTCCATGGTAGTGCATCTTGACAGATTTCTTGTTTCTGAACTTTGGTTGCAGAACAATTTCCTCCTCAAATGCTCTGTTCTTCCACTCTCAGGATCCGACCATTTCCCGATTTCTCTAAATATTTCCTTCGACCTACCTCCTCGTCACTCGCCCTTCAAATTCGAAAACATGTGGTTGCAGGATCCTTCACTCAGGCCCTTGATTAAACTCTGGTGGGATTCCTTCAAAGTTAAGGGAACCTGGATGTTCCAACTCTCCAAAAAGCTATCCCTATTGAAAGATAATCTACGAAGTTGGAATAACTCATGCTTTAAAAATATTTTTCAGGAAAAATAGAGAGTTGAGAAGGAGCTCTGAATTCTGAATGATTCTATCCTCTCTCATGGGATACTTCAGGCTGATTTTTACAAAGAAAAATCTCTTCTCAAGGAATTGGGAGATCTTCTTCTTAAAGAGGAAACATACTGCGCCAAAAATCCAGGGAAGTTTGGCTGGCTGACAGAGACAAAAATACTAAATTCTTCCATGCCTCTGTTAAATCCAGAAGAAATTTCAACTATATATCATCCCTACAGCTAGAGGATCAATCTGTTGCGTCCACTCAATCTCAGATCAAATCTGAAGCAGTGTCCTACTTCAATATGCTCCTGAATGGCAACTCGGCAACCCCTCTTGGCGTGCAGTCTTCCTTCTTCCATCAGATCCCTACCTCTATCATAGATACTGATAATGAATTGTTGCTCTCTCCTTTCTCCAAGGAGGAGGTTCGAAAAAATATTTTCTCAATGAAGAGGGAAAAAGCGCCCAGCCCTGATGGTTTCCCCGCCTCATTCTTCGAAGACTTTTGGGATGTCATAGGGTATTCTGTTTGGAAGGCTGTGGAGGAATCACGGTAAACGAGCAAGATTTTAGGTGCTCTCAACCACACTCTAATCTGCATGTTTCCCAAAAAATCTCCTACCAAGTCTCTGAATGATTTCAAACCTATTTCCCTTTGCAACACGTCTTGCAAAATCATCTATTGCAAACAGATTGAGTCCACTCTTGTCAAAATTAGTTGCTCAGGAACAAAGCGGCTTCATCACTGGTAGGTCAATTACTGATGGGATCATTATCTCTCACGAACTGATTCACACACTTCATTCTTACTCCTGGGCTGGCATGATGCTAAAACTGGACTTCAGCAAAGCCTATGACCGTGTCAATTGGAGGTTCCTCATCAAATCTCTTCAAGCCATGGGTTTCTGCTAGCATTTTTGTAATTGGATTTTCAATTGCATTGCCACTCCTCGATTCTCTGTCCTGGTTAACGGTTCAGCTGAAGGATTTTTCCAAAGCAGTAGGGGTTTGAGACAAGGTGATCCCCTCTCTTCTTTTCTTTTTATTTTGGTTGCTAAGGCTCTTAGTCGAAGTATCAAGTCAATCATTTTAGATGGATCCCTCAAAGGCATTCCAATTACCTCCAATCTACCTTCCCTTTCACACCAACAATTCGCGGACGATACTTTCCTTTTTGGTCAAGGTTCTATCCCTGAAGCTAGGTGCCTCTTGTCTATTCTTGATTCTTATTCTTCTGCAGTGGGACAGGTTATTAACTTTCACAAATCTGTCATTTTCTTCTTCAATGTTGCTCTTAGATTACAATGCAGGATCAAAGTAAATTTTTGGCTTCACAGTGGGAGTCATCCCACACAAATATCTGGGTATCCCACTTTTTCATGGGAATGGCAGAGCGTATCTCTGGGACGGGCTTATTAACTCCATCTCTACCAAATTACTCTCCTGGAAAGGAAAGTGGTTATCCTTGGCTGGTCGAGTCATTTTAATTAATTATGTTCTCCTAGCCATTCTAATTTACATGTTGATTGTCCTGCAGATCCCTAAATCTATTCTGTTGAAGATTGAAAAGACTGTTAGAACTTTCTTATGGCAAGGAAATAATGCAGAGTGCAAATTTCACCTTGTTAATTGGGATATGATTAAAACTTCCTAAACACCTCGGAGGGATCGGAATTTTGGACCTTGCTCTTCAAAATTCTGCCCTTGGAGCAAAATTTTTTTTGGAACTTCATATCCGACACCAAATGGCTTGCTTTCCAAGTTCTTTCACATAAGTATCTCGGGGGGGGTCGTCCCGAGCTATTGTTATCCAGAACAGAGCTCCCCAAAGGCTCGCACATTTGGAATTTCTTCTGTAAGTTCAAATCCTTGATTGCTGAGATGGTCTCTTAGAACATCAATAACATTCAGATTGCCACCTTCTAGAATGAAAGTTGGAATGGTTCCCCCCCCTTAATCTCATGTCGGATCTAAACAGAGTCATGAATTCAACCAAGTTGTCCTAGGGATCTTTGGTTGCAGACTATGGTCGTCAAAATCCCGATGGCTCTCCGTCCTAACTTTGGAAGGATGTCTCCATTATCGGAGCTAATGCACAAGAGTCCAATCTCCTTAAGGATGACATTCAGGACAAAAACGCACATTTTCTTAATGAGAATGATAGTTTGATTTGGCTGGGGGATGCCGCTGGTTCATTCTCTGTGAAAGCAGGTTATAATATTCTCCTCTCTCGTTCTGGCCTAGGGATTCCTTGTTCCTATGGTTGTTGGCATCCCAGTATCTCCCCTAAGGTGGCAATTTTTGGTTGGTTGGTTTTAAAAAAGAAGGCTCTTACTCAAGGTATGGCGGAGATATTAGGGTTACGCTGATCCCTCCATTTGTTTCCTGTGTGCTGTCACAGAGGAAGATCTTGATCACCTCTTTTTATTTTGCCCGTTTGCTTCTAGATGTTGGGAATGGATCCTAAACAAATTAAATCTAGCTTGGGCACCATGCATATAATATTGGAGCGAACTCTTCTCTCATGGCCGAAATTTAACACTAACAGCACCCTCAGCTCTATTTGGTGCATTGCCCCCTACTTCCTTCTCTGGCACATATGGTGGGAACGCAATCTTCGTCTCTTCAGGGAACAAATTGCAGAGCTGCCAGCTTTTCTTAACAAACTGGAAGTGGCCATCTCTGAGAGATTTAGTGCTGATATTTTATCACATTCTACTTTTTTCCTCTAGGGATTTCACTATTATATAGTCTTAGCCACTCATAAAGAAACTCAGACCTGGCTCAATAATTAAAAAAAGGCCTCTCACAAGTTGAAAAATTCATTCGTAGAAAAAGGGCTAGGTGGCGTCCCCCTCCGAAGGGCACATGGAAACTTAATTTTGACGACGCCTCTAGAGGGAATCCAGGTAAATCATGTGCAGGTTGCATTCTCAGGGACAAATTTGGTAATCTTATCAGAGTTGGCTCCTTCCCTCTCAGAGATGGCTCGTGCAACTCCGCCGAAGCCCAAGCTCTCCTGGAAGGAGTCAAGATGGCTGCCCAGTTAGGTTGTCCTCATTTATTTATCGAAGGGGATTCCCAAATTATAATTTGTGCAATCTCTAGAGGCTCATCCCCTTCGTGGAAAATTAACATCTTTATCCCCCAATTTTTTTTTTGGTTAGATAAAATCGGCTCCTGGAATATTACACATAACTTTAGAGAAACTAATCATGCGGCTGATTTTCTTGCAAATTTTGCTATCGATCACTCTGTTGTCATCGTCACTTTAGGTACCGTTCAAGATTGGATTGGGTTGTCTAACTTCATTTCCCACGAGTGGGCCAGCTCGTCTTCGCAGTAGGGATGTGGCCTCTCGCGTGTGCAGAGCTCCTTTTAAATGTGGCGCCGGATCCCCTGTTGCAGTGTGTTTCGAGCTCTGTTCTCGCGATGCCTGTTCCTCCAAGTCCTCCATGGCTTTTCTTGGCTTCCCCTTTGTTACCCTTCACAGCTCGGAGCTGGACGTTGCCTCCTCTTAGGAAATTGATCACGCCCATTTGTCAGATTTCTTTCAGTTCTTCTCGAACTAGGAAGCAAAAGCTATTGAGACTATATTGGGCGACCCCTACCTTTTTCGTTCCCGTCAGGCTCACACCAACGCAGATATCACCGCCGCCTTCGTCTCCTTCTGTGTGCTTCTTGAGGAGGATTTAATCATTGTGGAATTCCTTGGCACCTCCTACGTCTGTCCTGCCTTCCGTGTTGGTCTCCACGAAGAACTGACCGATTTCTCCGTGCCAGACCCCCTTCTCTGGGTCGAGGAGGTCGACGAACTCGCTATTGGTTCAGGGCGTGACATCACATGGATTTGCGGCCAGTACAGGGAGCTTCTCCATCACGCACAAAGCATCAACACTCTCTTCTCTTCGGGGTGCCTTAATCACCATTTACTGCCTGCAATTGATATTGATGCCGCTGGATTTCTAGTTTACTCTGCCATTGACCAGTGGAATGCTCTCAGGGATCAAGCTCGGGATGCGTACAGGTTTCTTCTACAAGAAGCCAATCGGCGTGCCGACACAGGCTTCAGATGATACAATGAATCCCGCGCCTTCTTTTCTGCGTCCGTTCTATTTTGTTTCCGCTCGGTTCTCTGTCTTTGACTTTCTCGCCTCGTCGTTGGTTTCAGTTTTGCCTTCCTCTTTTCTCTTCCTTTTTTCTTCTTCTGTCCCCCCCCCCCCCTTTCCTTTCTTCTTCCCCTCTTTCTTCCCTCCTGCCCGGTTCATAGCTCCGGATAAAAGCGTTTAAATATCAAATATATATATATATATATATATATATATATATATTATTTTTAAGTGCCTCAGACAAAATTTAGGGTGCTACCCCACCCTTTTTAACCAGTATTAACAAATGTTGACTATAAGGAACAGGAAAGGCAATCCTTAAGAATCTCGATATGCATATATATGTCTATAAACATAAAACAAAAGTAGATTAATGTTGAATATTTAAAACTTCAAATTTAAATTGATCGAATATTTGAAATTTTGGAAAGAACGAGTGTATGAATAATTACACCTAATTGGTATATCAAACCATAATGCCATAATTGTAACCACTTGAAGAGTGTCATGGGGCGTACATGTCTCAGTTGGAGTATTGTTGAAATCTCCTGGAGTGAGTGTTAGGAATATACTTGTTACTGCTTCACATTAATAGTTTTGTATGAAATATAATTGTTTGTAGAATGTAGATAGGTTGTGGGAGAGATTTGTGGGGTGAATAGTTGAGAAAACTCCTTGCTTATAGGAGAAGCTTTAACTATAAATGTGTATCATGCTTTCTATGAAATCAATGTGAAGAATTGTTGCTGTGTTTATTTTGCTCAAATCGACTGGTCTCCGATCATCTGGTATCAAAGCAGTTAATCCTTTGAGAGTATGGAGTTTTAATGTTGTCCTTGGGGGCAAGTTCAGTGTTATTATTGATCGCCCCTATAGATGAGAGTCCATTGAAAAATTGTATCCTTAGGCCTATGTCAATATTCCATGCTGACGGCAAAACTGGTAGAAGTTTATTCTCTGTAATCTTTACTTCATGTTTGTAGTTGTAATGGTATGCTTGTCGTTTTATTTTGTGTAACTGACTGCATACAAAGCTATGGAATCGAGTGATGATAACTGGATCTGTTAGAAATCTGCAGGAGTTGTAAGAAATCTAGCACAAGCATTGAAGGCGTTTTTCTACAGCACTCATATAAATCTGCCAACGATTATTCAATATTCTACATCGACTGAGTTGTCTACTTTTCTGTTCTAATGTACTGGCTTCATCAGAACACTCGACTAATTTGTGCGTACGAATAAACTCGAGAAGACTGAGGGCATTTTAGCAAGGAACAAGGGAAGGCATGAGGATTTAAGCGGTTCCATTTCTACACAGCTATTCCTGGTCTGCGTTCCATATTTCTCAAGCTTGTTTTGGCGACAGACTCGAACTCTTGACGTGTATTGCTCTGAGAGGTTTTCTTGGAACGGTTGGCAAAGTCTCAACACTCTACTTTGCATGGAAACACATCCACAGGTATAGGTTGCTCGTTACATTTGGACCAAACTAATTCCAAGTTCTTCCAGATCTCCAATTGGTATATCATTGGACACAAAGCTTAACGGGTCGACTTTATTTTAAGGAAGAAGTTTTGTTTTTTAAAGTCGTTGGAAAGTGTTTTTAAAGTCGATTTGATGATAAGTTTGTTTAAAATGTTATGTTGAAGTCGTTGTCCTGCGTAGACTAGTCAGTTGTCTATCCTATATAAATGGTCTTAGTTATTACGCCAGAGGCATTCTTGTAGTGAACTAATATTTGTTTGGTCTGACACATTCCAGATAATCGAGGGTGGAGAGGAGTTTCGAAGAAGGGTGTAATGTCCCCTCCTGGGACTTCGAAGAACACATCAATCGCGACTAGAAAATTTAGGGTAATTTTTTTTTGAAGTGTTTGGTTAAATACTAATACATCTTTTGTATCTTTTCCTGGTATCTATTAATTATATACCATAAAAAAAAAATTAAAACTAAAATGTTCACTAACCCTTACTCGAAAATTATTTACTTAATTATATTTTAAATTGTACTAAGGTCCTAAACAAATAATTCTAAACCCCTCTTTTTTTTTTTTAAACCTCATTCCTTCATTTTACGTTCTTCCATACATATTCTTCTTGTATATTTTTCCTTATATAAAATACATATATATTTATACTCATTTATTTTGTTTCGTTTTATTACACCTATAGTTATGTTTATACATTGGTTTATTTGGTTATTTATTATTATTATTATTATTATTATATATTAATTTGCATACCCTCACTGTATATTTGTGTGTGTGTGTGTGTAGAGTATGTATATATATGTATATATATATATATATATATATATATATATATATATATAAATATATATATATATATATAAGGTTAGCTTTATAACTATTATTCATAGTATATTATATGTTGTATGAGGGCCGCAAGCAGAGGAGGTTCGGGCGGCGGGCAGTGTACAGAGGGGCGCGCAGGACGAGGGAAGGGCCGGGACAGTGGACGTAAAGGGAGACATCACAGGTCTGGGGTTACAGTGGCGCGTGGTAGGGTCGTTGCCCGGGGTTGGGGTTGGGCGGCAGGTCTGGTGCGGCTGGGGAAGCGTGGCAGGGAGCCGCTGCGGACGGGGCAGGTGGGCGGCAGCGGACAACTGCTATAGCCGCGTGGGCGATCAGGGGGGGGGTCCGTGGGGGCAGCGTCCCCCACAGCTGATCTTAGGGGTCGGTGGGGGCAGCGTTCGGCCCCCCCTGTTACTATCTATTTTTTCCTATGTTGCAGTCTGCGCGATAGGTCGGCAGCCGAACCCCCCAGGGGCTGACCCCCCCCCCAAAAAATATTATTATTTTTCTTTGTTGTTTTTTTTTTTGTTTTCAAAAGAAAATACTTTTGATACGTTTGTTTTTATTCATACTTTATCAATACACAGATTTGATTATATATATATATATATATACTTATATATTTATATTAAAATGTATATTTAAATAAATACGATACATTATAATTTATATACATATATCTTACATATATTCTTATTACAGGCAGAATGTAATCATAAAAGAGAAACGTAATAATTACATTAATACAAACAGTTTGAACTAGGACTATTATTTTATTTTGAACTGGTTGATATTAGTTTGTTGGCGCACAAGAAAAAACTGAATGAAGACTGATCTTACAGCTAACAAAAAACCAACATAATAATGGTTCATCAACTCATGGTCTAGAAAATCTACATTTTATTTTAACTTCATTTATCTAATATTTAGTTTTGTAAGGGGAAGAGGAGTAACTTCAACTCATTCACTCTCCTTCAATGAAAGTTACAAACATTGCAAGAGGCAACTACTACTTTTTCAAAAACCATGCTACAAGATACTTTCAAATTTTCAAAGTACAAGTTAAAAACCTTTAACAATTCAATATTATTTCCTTGTAATACAAATGGACTTTCAACCAGGTAACAACCTTTTTTTTTTTCAAAATGCAAAAGTCAATACAAAGCATGTGGGAAGAATGTAAGTATTATACAAGATATATATTGCAACACCCACCATATTTTATGCATAACACCATTAACTTAGACGGGAATACTTACTTCCATCAAGCCATCTACCTTGCATTTAAAAAGACATTTAAACCTAATGCATGTTTAATGCTTGAAGACTAACCATTTTTTTTTTTCACAAAACTCTATTTTATTTTCTTATATCAAGTTCACATATGTTACAATACATATCCTCCCAAAAAGGGTTTAATACAATATCTTCTCAAGACAAAGGAAGCTGACATAACAAGTCATCCTTCCCAAGGTACAATGAGCAAAGGAAGTCCATGAAATGGTGAAGGTAGACAAGAAGAGAATTCCAAGTAGACAAGTGTCTTCATGTGTCTTCCAATGATGGCTTTCCAACTCAAAAATCTTTCAAAGGCCAACACAATGAGAAAGGGGCTTGTTTAACCACCCAACATTTAGGCATCATCACATGCCTATCCCAAGGTTGGGATGCATGCTAGCCTCCCCCAAGCCCTTGGGAAAGAGGATAGCTAACCAACACTTGCACAAAGTGAAGGGTAAAACAAAAATGAAACAAGCACACAAACATAAAACTCACAACCACAAGACTCCAACTTACAAGGAGGAGAACCCGTGTTCATCCTCCAAAAATGGGGAAGAGAGGAGAAAGTTTTCCAAAAATTAAGCATCAATATAATATGCACATAGAACACATCTTTTTGACCTCCTTATTGCTCCTTATTCAATAACAAGACCCTCCTTATTCCTCCCTCTTTCTCCAAGTCTTCCTTGGAAAGGATTTTCAAACTCCAAAAGGGGTTTCCTTACCAAGGATGGGGAAGAAGATTCAAGCCAAATAAATCAACTTCCCCACCTCAACCATTTGAGGGGAAAAAATAATAATGACCCTACAAGGCTTGGCCATCAAGTCTTAAGGATTGAGAGGGAAAATTTCCTCTCTTTCCCCCACACTCCAAAATTCCATCATGCTATATGATGGAGGGAGGTAAAAACACACAAACAACACTATTAGCTACATTCAACAATAACAATTTTCAAGCAATTCAATTTATCAACTAAAATAAAGCAACCCAACATTAAGATCTAAGAGCCTACCTCAAGGAAAGCTCTCCAAAAAGCTTCCTAACTTCAAGATTTCCACTCTTAGCTCCAAGCAAATCCCAAGCTCCAAAATCACCCAAGCATCCAAGCAAAAAAATTTCTAAGGAAAAAAAAAGTCCCTTCTCATTTCCCATGAATGAGAATATGAAGAGGAGCAGAGCAAGCATCCTCACAAATGAGGGGGTGACATGTGTCACCCCTCTCCCTCCTCATGGTCAAAGATGCCAAAACAAAAGAGAGAAAAGGGTAAACTTATCTTTTTGCCATCTTCTCCCAAATTTCCTTAAATGTTAGCAAGACAAAACTAGTGGCACTTTTTGATAAACACACAAATCCACATCCCTTACATGGATGTGACAAAACAAGGGTAGAAAGGGAGGGAAAACTCCCTCTAGCCTTGGAAAACAAACCCCCCTACTTATTAGGTAGGATCCAAGGGCTCATTTTAGTGATAGGGGGACTCTCAAGCTACAAAGGGGTCTCCAAAAATGCCCAAAATACCCTAATTTCGGGTTTTGCATTTTGACACAAGGGTAAAGGGTGTGGGGGACCACCCAAGGGTCTCACATGTGACCCTAAACCCTAGTGATTAAAAGACACATTGACAAAAATCAACAATTTAAAAGGAAGTGGGATTATTAACTTCCCAAAGCAAGTTTACAACTTTACTAATCAACCCTAAACAAATTTAATAATTCAAAGCAAAATACTTTACATACATTGGGGTCACTCATAGTGCCCAAAATTAATAATCATCTATCATAAGGCTTCACACAGTGAACATGGCTAAGACTCAGCCCATGGGCTGCTTGTGCAAGATTGAGTACCTGGCCTGAATCCCACGTTCTCCTGTAAACCTGTCACCTGCACACTCATTGCACACATTAACCGCACCTGTTCCGATATAATATAATTAAGTGACATAGTAAGATATCAATGCATGCTAAACTAACCTAACATCCTACTGAAATCAAGATGCGACAACGTGCACAATTATATTCCACATTCCTAAAGTTAGACAAGATGAATAAAGTGACATATAATCCCACCATGCAACAACTATCCATCGATATAATTAGGTTTCCAAGCACATCATATTTCATTAGTTTCCATGTCATAACAAGAAAATACGACAATAAAGAAATTAGGCTAAGTTGGTGCTATACGCCTGAATGTCACACATGTCTAAGTAAAATCAAATATCTAACTATAATGTCCAAGATATCACCAATCACTGTCAAAACATGTCTATGAGCAAATAAACAACAAGCTACCGAGCTGTAGAAAGTGTGGGCACTACATTCCCCTCTACTAACATTAGACTTCCTCCTGGAAGTCACTGAAAGAGGTAGGGATATCTAGCCCTCAATGGTATCACATCCTCCCAAGTAGCTACTATCTCGTCGTACCGGTCCCACTGTACTCTAACCTGGTCCAAGTCTCGACCCCGAAGGGCCAACCTCCGGTGCTCCAGTATGCGTACGGGCTCCAATCTCCTCTGTCCTCCGTCCTCTACCTGTAATGCCGACCAATCCAAAACATGAGAAGCATCAGGTACATATCTACGTAGTACAGAAACATGAAAAACATCATGGGCCCGTGCAAGGCGTGGTGGCAAGGCTAGGCGATAGGCAACTGGACCGATGACCTCTAAAATATCAAAAGGCCCCACAAAGCGAGGCGATAGTTTCGAACCCTTTCCATAACGGATAGGACTCTTATGCGGACGAAACCCTCAAGAAGACTTTGTCACCCACTGAGAAGTGACGATCAGTCCTCTTGGTGTCTGCATCCGCCTTTTCGCGTGCTCTGGCCTGCTCAAGACGCTGTCTAATCAACACAACCTGCTGTTATAAATCATGAAGGTAGGTTAGTCCCAGAATGATCCTGTCATCTAATCTATCCCCACTCAAAGGTGTCCTGCAAGGGTTGTCCATACAAAGCCTGGTAAGGAGCCATACCAATGGAACTATGATAACTGTTGTTATAGGCAAAATCAACTAGATGCAAATAATCCTCCCATTTCCTCTGCTGATCCATGATATACATTCTCAACATGTCCTCTAACACCTGATTAACCCTCTCTGTCTGCCCATCTGTCTCTGGATGATAAGCTGAACTGAAATTGATCTGAGTACCCAGAGCGGCCTGAAAAGACGCCCAGAAAACTGAAGTGTAGATAGTATCCATGTCATTGATGATGGTCTTCGGAATCCCATGCAATCTAACAATGTCCTCCATAAATACTTTGGCAATGGCCTGTGCATTATAGGTGACCTTGGTTGGCGAAAAATGCGCAACTTTAGTCAACTTATCCATGTGACCATAATGGCGTCATGACGATAAGAAGACATAGGAAGTCCGACTATGAAATCCATGGAAATCACATCCCATTTCCACTCGGGAATATCATGCGGCTGTAAAAGTCCTGCGGGATGAGAATGCTCTGCCTTGACTCTCTGACATTCAAGGCAACGTGCAACAAAATCTGCTATGTCCTGTCGAAGACCTGGCCAATAATATAACTCCCTCAAATCGGCATGCATTTTCTTCACTCCTGGATGTGCCGCATATGGGGCTCGATGAGCCTCTATGAGGATGAATCTACACTGATCACCTGACTTAGGCACGTAGATGCCCCTTGTGGAATCGAAGCAGACTATCTGTCTCTAAAACACACCCAGAATATCTGCCCTCTAATGAACCCTGAGACTCTAACATTTGTTTAGCTCCCTCATAAAATCTGTCCTCTGGAAGGTGCTCGAGGATCCTGCCCCTCAAATCCGACTGAAGAGTCAAAGAAACAAGCACATGTCGTCGCCTACTAAGTGCATCTGCAACCACATTTTCCTTCCCTTTGATGTACTGAACCTCCATATCATACTCACATAGGAACTCCATCTAATGCCATTGACAAGCGTTGAGGTTCGGTTGTGAGAAGATATGCTGCAAACTCCGGTGATCTGTCCTCAAAATGAAAGGCCTACCCAAAAGGAAATGACACCAACGCACTAGAGCATGAACAACTGCTGCAAGCTCCAAGTCATGAGTAGGATAATTAAGCTCATAGTCCTTGAGCTTACGAGACTCAAAAGCAATAACCCGACACTCCTGCATAAGAACTGCTCCCAAACCCTCTAGTGATGCATCTGTACAAACAACAAAATCCTTTGTCGGGTCTGGAACTGCTAAGATGGGCGCCGTGGTTAACCTTTCCTTAAGCAACTGAAAGGCTTGCTCACATTTCTCTGACCAATCAAACTTCTTCCCTTTCCTCTGAAGAGAAGTGATAGGGTGAGTAATCCTAGAAAAGTCCTGTATGAACCTGCGGTAATACCCTGCCAAACCCATGAAACTCCTCACCTCAGTAACTGATGTGGGTGCTGGCCAGTCCAAGATAGCCTGTATCTTAGAGGGATCTATAGAGATACCCTCACCTGAAATGATATGACCCAAGTGATGTATCTCTGTCTGAAAGAAGCTGCATTTTTCCAAGTTCCCATATAACTTCTGCTCTCTCAAAACCTGAAGTACCTGCCTCAAATGCTCCTCGTGTTCCTCCTCGGAACGAGAATAAATCAATATGTCATCAAGGAACACTAAGACAAAGCGATCCAGAAATGTCCTGAATACACCATTCATGAGGCTCATGAAGATAGCTGGGGCATTGGTCAAGCCAAATGGAACCACTGTGAACTCATAATGCCCATATCGTGTGCGAAATGTTGTCTTATGAATGTCTGCATCTGAAATGCGCAACTGATGATACCCTAATTTGAGATCGATTTTGGAGAACACTCTCGCTCCCCGCATCTGATCAAACAAGTCATCAATCCTAGGGAGCGGATAACGGTTCTTTATTGTGACTTTTTTGAGCTGCCTGAAGTCTACACAAAGCCTGAGAGAATCGTCCTTCTTCTTCACAAATATGACTGGCGCTCCCCAAAGGGATACACTAGGGTGAATGAGACCCTTATCCAACAACTCCTCTAACTGAATCTTGAGCTCATGAAGCTCTGGTGTCGTCATCCGATAAGGTGCCCTAGAAACTGGTGCTGATCCAGGTACTAAATCAATGGTGAAATCCACCTCTCTGCGGGGTGGTAACCCTGGAAGCTCACCTGGAAAAACATCTACATACTCCCTCAAAACCGCATGATCATCTAAAGGTGAATGCTCTAGAATGCTCTCAGATCGATCACTGATAGTGATAGCAAACAACTGACAACCCTTACGCATGCTCCGCTTGAGTTGCTTAGCCGATATCATGTGCAAGGAGATAGGTCTCTACATCCCTGATATAACAACTGCACTCCCAAGATCATCCTGACACTCAATGACCTTATTTTTGCAATCGACCTTAGCTCGATGAGACTCGAGCCAATCCATACCCAAAACTACCTGATAGGAACCTAGAGGGATAACTCGGAGGTCAAGAGTAGTGGAGAAGGCTCCTAAATCAAGTACGCAACTCTCCACATACGAGTCCACGGCGAGTTTGGCCCCAGAAGCCAACTCAACCTGCCAACTATCTGGTTGCCTAGCCACCACTAGCCCACACTGGTCCACTATAGAAGGTGATATAAAGGAATCTGAAGCCCCTGAATCAAAAAGTACTGAGACAGAAATACCCCTGATAGTACCTGTCGTCTCAATGACCGTGGCCTGATGCTCATCCTAGCGGTTGTCAACCGCTGCATATACACGATGAGCGCGTCCTACGTCACCCACCGTCTGCTCGGATCTAGTAGCTCTCTATGCATCCATGGTATTGGGTTTGTGCGGGCACATGCACACATAGTGGTCTGGAGATCCACAAATAAAACAACCTCCTGTACCCCTCTGAGATGGGGTCCCTCCTGTACTCTGGTGTACTGATCCTGCTGGTCCCACCCTAACAGACTGCTGAGTGCGAGTTGGCTTTGTCTGCTGAGTTCCCTGCCTCCTATCTCTGGCTCCACTAAAACCACCTCTAGAAACACCTCTCTGAAATCCCTGTGTCTACCTAGCCCCCTGCTGCGGGTGGCCCTGCTGCTGTGTCTATCACTGCGGGTGCGGTGGAGCCCTTGTGGCTGTTGGCAGAGGCCAAAATCCTCCTCTAGGGGGTGGTGCAGAACCTCGTGACCTCTGACTCTGAAAGGCCTGTATCCTCTCCTGAAACTTGCTCTTGTTCCTATCACGGTGTTCCTGTGCCTTGGTCCTGTTCTCCTCGGCTAAGTAGGTCTTCTCAACGGCCTTCTCAAGTGTGGGAGGAGATAACATCCTAACTGCTCCTACTATATCTGCATTGAGCCCTTGAATGAACCTGTTAACCTGCAATTTCTCATCTTGCAGGTAATCCATGTACTGTAGAAGGTCCAGGAACCTGCTCTCATACTGTGCTACTATGCCAGATCCCTTTTGTAAGTCATGAAACTCGTCGATCCTCTTCTGAACAAAATGCTCTGACATATAACGCGCCCTGAAACGCTCCTCGAACAACTCCTAAGTCACTGTCTCTCGGGTCAGGTGGAGCTTCCGCTCCTCATTCCTCCACCAAACGCCTGCTGCGTCTCGGAGGAGGTGTATGGCGAACCTTGCCTTGACGTTGCTCTCGTAAGAGTGCAAGCCAAAGCAACTATCCAAACTAAGGAGCCACGACTCAGCCCAAAAGCCATCTGTAGAGCCGGTATAAGTGGGCAGCTGCAAGCGAAGAAGATACTGGATCACACTGCCTGTATCTCGATCCTAGCGATGTAGTCCAACATGCGAAGGGAGTTGCCTATCCTTGAAAGGTCCCTCGAGACTGTGTGATTGGATACAACAGAATGAGGCAGCCCTCTCGTGATGAACGGAAGGGCTGCGTGACCTCTCCCGCCTCGATGTGTCGTGCTCTGGCGGCTCCGAATGCGCGTCCTCGCCCATCGGCTCCTCGTCTCCCAATGGTGTCTCCACTCTCGTCTCCTGCGGCTGTGGTAGGCGCTGCTCCACAACGCCTATCAGCTGGCGCAAGGCCTCTAATATCCGAGGCCCAAAATCGGGCGTCGTCGACTCCTGCGTAGATGCGCTACGCCCCATACCTCTAGCTGATCGTCCTTGCTTAGGCGCCATCCTGTGCACGAGGTGAGCGAGAAATTTATTAATTTAAAATTTAATGGAAGTGGGTGGTTTATTTTGTCTGTTTAGTTTTTATTCATTTTAGTTAATTTTGTTGTTGTTAAAGTTGACCTTGATTATTTTAATTAATTACCCAATGGTCCGCGAGTGCGAACCCCAAGCTCTGATACAAACTGTAGTGCACCCACCTGGGACTTCGAAGAACACTTCAATCGTGACTAAACATGCTAAAATTCTAGGGTAAATTTTTTTTTGAAGTGTATAGTTAAATACGAATACATCTTTTGTATCTTTTCCTGGTATCTACTAATTATATACCATAAAAAAAAAAAAATTCCAAACTAAAATGTTCACTAACCCTTACTCGAAAATTATTTACTTAATTATATTTTAAATTGTACTAAGGTCCTAAACGAATAATTCTAAACCCCTCTTTTTTTTTTTTTTAAACCTCATTCCTTCATTTTACGTTCTTCCATACATATTCTTCTTGTTTATTTTTCCTTATATAAAATACATATATATTTATACTCATTTATTTTGTTTCGTTTTATTACACCTATAGTTATGTTTATACATTGGTTTATTTGGTTATTTATTATTATTATTTATTTATTTATTTTGCATACCCTTACTACATATATATATATATATATATATATATATATATCTTAATTTTAGAATATATATATATATATATATATATATATATCTATATATATATATATATATATTCGGCTAGCTTTAAATCTATTATTTTTAGGTATCTTGTAAGTTGTATGAGGGCCACAGGTGGAGGAGGGTCAGGCGGCGAGTGTACAGAGGGGCGCGCGGCGAGGGGAGGCCGGGACAGTGGCCGCAACGGGGACAGCGCAGGGCTGGGTCGGTGGGGCGTGGCAGGTTTGGCGCGGCAGGGAGGCCGCGGAACAGGGCGACAGGGGGAGCACAGCGGCGGCGGGTGGAACAGTGGTCGGAGGGCGCGCGGGACAGGGAGCAGAATGGACGGGAGGGAGAGGGGCGGCCGGGGTTACAGTGGCGCATGGCGAAGGGAGGCCGGGACAGCGGCCACCAAGAGGAAACAATGCGGGGCAGGGTCGTTGGGGGGTTGGGGAGGCGGAGCAGTCGGCTGGGGGAGGGGGCTGACCCTCCCCCAATGGAAATCCTCTTTTTTTTTGTTTTTAATATAATAAACAATAACAAAAAAAAACGTTTAGTTTATATATAAACACACACCCACACATCTATATAGTTTATATCTATATATATATATATGCATAAACACACACACCCCCACATATATATATATATATATATATATGCATGTATATAGATTTTTAAATATGTATAAATATGTGTGTATATGTATAGTTTTAATCCTTTTTATAAAAAAAAACATATTTCCATATACTGATATAAAATTTTAGTCCATTGCAGGTAATGCATTTGTAATCCCACAAGAAAATACAGTTTTAATATATATAACTAGCAACTCAGGGTTTTTATTTACTAAGTAACAATGATTAATTTGGGTTACTCTATATTAATGTGCAAGGAAGATAACCAAGTATTTTCCGATAGAAATAAGACTTATTTCTAAAATGAAATCTTCAAGTAGATAACTTAAAACTAAGTATGAATATTTTACAACAGCAAACATTAAACTTCTCAAGGAAATGAACTGTAATTTTTCAACTTTCCTTTCCCATATTCTTTTTAATAATATTTTTAAGAGAGGCGTATATTGCAAGAAGGGGAGCATTTCTCATTTAGTAGTAGCCACATGTTTCCTTAACAAAAAAAGTAAACATTTAGTTTTCTAAATAACATGCCTTCTTAAGTTTTCACATAAGCAAGAAAGTGCAAGGAAACCAAAAGAAATGCAGTTTTCTTTTCTTGACCTATTGTTTTCAATGTTTGCAAGGTAACAAAGGTGTAAGGAACCCAAAACCTTCAACATACTATTTTCCTTTTTATAAATATAAATGCAAGAGTTATAACAAGATTCAAGTAGATAGATTATTTATTTTATTACTTCACAAGCTTGAGTTACATGGATGATAACTCCTAAGCAGCATCAATCAAACTTTTCCAAAACAAGTTTACAAGTGACACAAAATGTACAATATGGAGGATTTACAAGGAGATGCAAACTATCACATACTATATTCGAAGAGGGTTACATTACAAGAAAGTATCACAAGGATAAGAATAATGAGAGCCCAACATGCCACCAATTCCAACTGAAAGTCCACTTCCATGTCTTCCAAAACCATGCAAGGAGAAAAGAACTTGTTTAACCAGCCAACCTTTAGGCATCATCACATGCCTATCCCAAGGTTGGGATGCATGCTAGCCTCCCCCAAGCCCATGGGAAAGAGGATAGCTAACCAAAACATGCACAAGGTGAAGGGTAACACTAATAATGATACAAACATGCAAGGATTAAGTTCACATACAATACAAGACTTCAAAAGAAAACAACAAGGAGGAGGACCCATGTTCATCCTCCAAAAATGGGGAAGAGAGGAGAAAGTTCTCCTAAAATTGAAGCGTCAATATTACTTGCACATTGAACACATCTTCTTAACCTCCTTATTGCTCCTTAATCACAACAAGACCCTCCTTATTCCTCCCCCTTTCTCCAAGTCCTCCTTGGAAGGGTTTTCAAACCCCAAAAGGGGTTTCCTTACCAAGGATGGGGAAGGAGATTCAAGCCAATTGAATCCACTTCCCCACCTCAACCATTGAGGGGAAAAATAATAAGACCCTACAAGGCTTGGCCATCAAGCCTTGAGGGTTGAGAGGGAAAATTCCCTCTCTCTTCCCCCACACTCCAATACTCCAACATGCCATATGATGGAGGGAGTAAAAAAAAAAAACACACAAACAACACTACAAACTTCATTCAACAATAACAATTTTCAAACAATCAATCTATCAACTAAAATAAAGCAACTACAACAACAAAATCTAAGAGCCCACATCAAGGAAAGCTCTCCAAAAAGCTTCCTAACTTCAAGTCTTCCACTCTTAACTCGAAGCAAATCCCAAGCTACAAAATCACCCCAAGCATCCAAGCAAGAACATCCAAGGGCAAAAGTTCCTTTTCATTCTCCATGAATGAGAATATGAAGAGGAGCAGACCAAGCATCCTCACAAATGAGGGGGTGACATGTGTCACCCCTCTCCCTCCTCATGGTCAAAGATGCTAAGAAAAAAAGAGAGAAAGGGTAAAATTATCTTTTTACCCTCTTCTCCCAAATTTCCTTAAATGTTAGCAAGACAAAACTAGTGGTACTTTTGATACACACACAAATCCACATCCCTTACATGGATGTGACAAAACAAGGGTAGAAAGGGAGGGAAAACTACCTCTAGCCTTGAAAACAAGCCCTCCCTACCCACTAGGTAGGGTCCAAGGGCTCATTTTAGTGAAAGGGGGACTCCCAAGCTACAAAGGGGTCCCGAAAAAATGCCCAAAATACCCTAATTTCGGGTTTTGCATTTTGGCACGAGGGTAGAGGGTGTGGGGACCACCCAAGGGTCTCACATGTGACCCTAAACCCTTGTGATTAAGAGACTAATTAACAAAAATCAACAATTTAAAAGAAAGTGGGATTATTAACTTCCCAAAACAAGTTTACAACTCTACTCATCAACCCTAAACAAAATTAATAAATCAAGGCAAAATACTTTACATACATTGGGGTCACTCAAAGTGCCCAAAATTAATAATCATCTACCCTAGGGCTTCACGCAGTAAACATGGCTAGGACTCAGCCTGTGGGTTGCTTGTGCAAGTTTTGAGTCGCTGGCCTGAATCCCACGTTCTCCTGTAAACCTGTCACCTGCACACTCATTGCACACATTAACCGCACATGTTCGATATAATATAATTAAGTGACATAGTAAGATATCAATGCATGCTAAACTAACCTAACATCCTACTGAAATCCAGATGCCACAACGTGCACAATTATATTCCATATTCCAAAAGTTAGACAAGATGATAAAACAACATATAATCCCACCATGCAACAACTATCCATCAATATAATTAGGCTCCAAGCACATCATATTTCATTAGTTTCCATGTCATAACAAGAAAATGCGACAATAAAGAAATTAGGCTGAAATTGGCGCTATACGCCTGCATGTCACACATGACTAATATAATCAAATATCTAAATATAATGTCCACGATATCACCAATCACTGTCAAAACATGTCTATGAGCAAATAAACAACAAACTACTGAGCTATAAAAAGTGTGGGCACTACAAAGGGCATTGAAATCGTAGGGTCCCTGTTCATTCGCCTGGATTAGCTGTGTCTGTCATGTATTCCACCTGGGGTAGCACCTATCCTCGCATGCAGAGGGATGGATGTGGAGATAAGGCTCTGGAGGACTGGAACACAGACACGCGGGAGGAGGACCAACCTGGAATTTGAGGTGAGCAGATGGGGTGGTTTACTGGGCACAAAATAGCTCTCGGTATTGCTAGGGCACAAAATAGCTTTTTTTTCATCATGGGTGCTTCCCCCCTACAATGCATGGGGGATTAAGCACCTCTAATGTGTTGTTAGATAAAAATTTGGAGCCCCATGTGAAGTGGAACTGGTGACAGGAAGAATGGTTTATGGGGATAACATTCCTGATGGGTTTTGCCTGGATTTGGCTGGTTGAGTTCAATATCTGATAAAGGAAAAAATGGGTGAAAATGCATTAGATATGAGATTGCCTGCAACCTCCTCTTTCCTAGCTTTCCTGCTCATTCCCCAGTCCAGGGCCCTTCTACACATGCCCTCTACTTTGAATAGTTGGCTTGTTTGATTGGTAACACGATGAAGGCTTAGGCGAGTTCAGGTGAAGAGGGATCATATGCAAAAAAAAGTGCAGGAGGACAATAAGTATGTTGATCATGAATTTTATTCCTATATTTTTTATTTTAGCATTGACTGCCATAAATCAGACAGTGAAACTCATTTTTCTTGTTAAATACCATATTACTAATCTATTGTAATATAGGGATCGGTGATTTTTAAAGCAATACGCTTGTCATTTTGCTGCAATTGCATTCAAAATCGCAAATGTAGTGTTTTATCAAATTTACTTTACAATGTATCAAATAAAAATGTCGATCCCCTCGTAGAGAAACCATGGGCTTTGGAAGATGCATGAAGCATTGTAGGTTTTTGTTGGGCACTGGTAAGTCTCTCCGATGATGTTTCATAACACAGTCAATTTCTTGATATTTCATGGTTATTTTGCATTTGTTAATGGATGTTAATGGACTTTCTTTTGTCGAATGTGTTGCAGTAAGAACATGATTTTGGATTCTCATTCCTCATTTCTGTGACCAGAATAAGAAAGATGTCTCTACAACAGAGAGCAGAGGAAGTTCCGAACACTACCCAACATGCAAAGAAGAGGTAATTAATAATAGCTAGCAAAAAAGTGTTTGGGATTTTAGAGCTTCATTCTCAAAAAACCTGCAAATCACAGTATTAATTGAAATTGAGTTGTTTTTTAGTTGTAATTTTAGAAAGAAGTTTGAGTTGTGATTTGGATGAGGGAATTTGAGTTGGATTTAGCAGTTCCTTTCTATTAATCTTTGGAGCATACAGTGGAAAGGAATGTTCCAGAATGGGCCAGCTTATAGTCAATCAGATCTTCCGAGTTACACTAAGTTGATTTGGTTTTTTGAGAGAGTCGCTACCTGGAATTGGTTTTATTCTTTAGAAATCACACGCTTTAATATTTTAATCCTTTTGGTGAGCTGTTCTATGATTGGTTGCATGTGGCCAGAAAGCAAATCCAAACTCATCCCCTTCAAATATCTTTAGCAAAATAATACGTGAAAATTGGGTTGGGAATATTTTTCACATCCCAGGAACAGTTTGGACAAATATTGAGGCCACTATTTTTGGAGATTTGTCAGTGGTTAGAATTATTTCATGCAGAGCTCACCATGCGGTGAAGAATCAATGACTCATTATCCCTTCATCTGTTGTGTACAACTATAACATACTTTCCTGCTAATGTGATTAGAATATGAGTCTAATGGAAAGTTCTTTGAGAGATTTGATGGTATGCAATCTGTAGTTATGGTTGCCTCCCAGATTTTGGTAATGTCAGTTGTGGAGATGATTTTTTGGTGTTAAAAGAAAGATGTCTAGAGATCCTCGTAAAGTAAAACCTGATCCATGTTGCTTAGTTTCCAAATGTTTTGTTTGAGGAGGATTTCCCATTCCATTTTTTTCGCAATTTTTTAGAAAATTATTTTCTCACACCCTCATTTACATGCAAATGTACAAAATGTGTTGTTTATCTTTTGAGAAAAAAATTAATTGAACATGGAATGAAGAGCATTGATTTCATCTGCTTTTTCACATCCACATGTACACCAACTATGAATCAGTTTAGAATTTGTTTTATTGTACAAATGATGGGTAATGTGTTTGGGAAGCATGGATTTTCTTGTTCGGACTTATAACTTTTTTATCATGAATTGACTCTCTAAAATATTGTATTTAATCAAGGCCACCTCTGGAAACACCTTCAGGCATACAAAATTCCTCCTTCATGTCAATCAAAGGATTTCCATCTATTGCAGCTAAAAAGTCACCACCCTTGTCAGCATCATTACCTGATTTGTCCATCACAGATGAAGAGTTAACATCTGATAGATCTTCTCCCAATTCAAAAAAAGATCTTCTAGATGGAGGTTTCAGCCCCAAACCAAATGACATAGTTCATTCCAGCTCATCTGAGAAAGGGATTGAATCATATGGAAAGTCAGTATTTACAGAGACAAAAGGTAACGTATATTGCTCAACTAAAACATCATTTATAATGAACAGATGCCCCATCTTATGATATGTTGGAGATTAATTCTAAACTTATGATGTTCTCGAGGTTTCACACATGATCTAATAATTAATTAAATGTAAAAGAATTGCAGTTCTTAATAATATTTTGTGAAAGAATTGCAGTTGATAGTAATATTCAAACCAAGTGTAAAGGTTTGATTATTGTTTTTGATGAAATTGTGTCCTTTTGTTTTAGCATGTGACTACACTGAAGGAAAATGGGTTGAGGATAGCCACAGGCCCCTATATTCAAGCAAGATGTGCAAACATTGGTTATCAAAAATGTGGGCATGCAGGCTAACACAACGGAGTGATTTTTCATATGAGAATTACCGTTGGCAGCCTAATACCTGTGACATGCCTAAATTTGAAGGACATGAGTTTCTGAAAAGGTACGAACAATCAAGTTTTGGTAGTTCTTTGCCACAGTAGTTATTATGCATGTGCATTATTCTCTTAGAGATTACAAAATTTGATAATGGTAGGCATTAAGTTCATTTGCATTTTTTCCAACAGAGATGCAAATTAGCTAGGTGACATGTATTTTATAGAATAACGCTTGCTCTGCTAATTTGAAGATCGAAATATGACGAATTGTTGTCTTTTTTGTATTTGTAGAATGTAGAGTAAGACACTAGCATTTATTGTGGATTCATTGGGAAGATAACAGTTCCAATCTCTCATGTGCCTCATTACCGGTGGAACAGATAGTCCAGATGTTCAAGATGTAGGTAGGGAGTATGGTATGGTTGGTGCTCATCATGCAATAAGGACATATGGATGGGATTTTCCTAAGAAAAACACAACTGTCTTGTACTATTGGTCAGCAAGCCTCTATGAAATTGAACCATTGAACCATAGTGACCCATCCACTAATTTCGCAATGCATCTTGATCGACCTACATGGTTTTTGCATCAAAATCTTAATAGGTTTGATGTTGTGGTTTTAAACACGGGGCACCATTGGAACAGAGGGAAATTAAATGTAAATAAATGGCAGATGTATGTGAATGGAAAGCCAAAGAATGCCAAGCATCTGAGAGACATCAGAAGTCCGCTAAATTTTACCGTACACAGTGTTGTGAAATGGCTTGATGGAGAGTTGAATGAGCATCAAAATTTTAGAGCCTTCATAAGAACTTTATCACCTCAACACTTCTTTAATGGGGATTGGGATTCAAGAGGTAGCTGTGATAACACCGCACCATTGTCTGGAGTGAATAAAGCTTCAGGAAATCAAGCTCATGATCCAGTTTCCGAGAATGCTGTGAAGGGTACTAGAGTTGAACTTTTGGATATCATTGGCTCTTCATAGTTAAGAGATGAGGCACATTTATCAAAATATAGATTTAAAGCAATGGTGCTCAGGATTGTCTTCATTGGTGTCTTCTAGGAGTTCCTTATACATGGAACAAGTTTTTGTTTGCACAACTTTTTTTCCATAAGGGAAAAATTTATCGGTCAGTATGGTATCTTAGTACTGTTAACTACACCAGATTTTCCTTCACTACATGAACGCATGGTACTTGCATGTTACAACTTCTACAGCAGCCAACGTCATGTCAACAACTCCGTTGTTGGTTCCTTCTGACCAAGAACCTTGAGACTCAACTATAGAAGACATCTGAGGATTAATTTTTAAAATGCGACAGTAATTGTATGTACAAAGCATATTTGTACAATTCTTCAGTTCCTGTGTGAAATATATGTTCTCTCAAAATTTGAAGGCATCAATCCTAACAAAGGCATAGAATAATCAGCATCATGGGTGTTCTTAGTTTGGATTAAAGAATATGCTTTGTTAACATGATAATATTTTTACTGATTACTATGAATGAATTACGTAAGTTGTGTAAATTATAGATTTATACACTTAGTCAGTTCCTTGTGAATCATACATTCTCTTGGAATTTGAAAACTTTTTGATTGGGGTCTGACAAATGAATGACACACAACTCCAAGGATGTGATTGGCATTGAACAATGTATCATTTTGTGTTCCACAGGTAGAAAAACATGAGTAGAGATATAGTTTTACCTTTCTTTCTGACACTAATACACATATTGTTTGATTTTTTTTAGGCATGCCCTTTCATTTTAGGTCTTTGAATGATGCTTAAATTAGATTTGAACACGTCCATTCATCTTCAAAACTATTTAGAATTGCAAAAACCTCCATTGTATTCTATAATTACCCATTTTTTTCTATGACCAAAGCAGTTAAGAAATGGAGTAGCAAGGAATGCAAGGTTCACATTTCAGTGCCTAAAATGAAGGATATTGATCTCACCTTGAAGTTCTTGTCATAAATTATGTTTTGAGAAAGGTCACTTGAGGGCTGAGGTACTCTTCAGAATTTTGTATTTTTTAAAATAATTTCGAAAAACAGTGTTGTATCTTTCTATTTCGGAATAGAAGATATTTTCACCCATGGGGGCTTCTCGGTGCTGCAGAGGCATGCTGATGATTGCCTTCCTCCTCTAGTTAGTTATCTACCTCAATGTTATCATTGATTTCTGTGTATTGGATTTCTTGGGGTTTTAACTCATTTTTTAATCCAACGTGCAGGGTAGCCAAAGACCTCCCCACCCAAGAGTTCGTGGCCAAAGATATTTATTGGATGGGATGGCGTTTCATCTCTATTTTTTCTTCTTCTTTCAAGTTTTATTTATTTCACGATAATCAGTCTGGCATTTATGTTTGGGGATATAAATCATAGCAACTTTGGGATCCACAGGCACAAGCGGGTCTTATTCCGTATAGTAAGGTCTTTGAGGTTTTATTTCCGCTTCATATCAGTATAATGTCATTTGGTCTAATCTCAGAGTCTATTTGGGATCTTAGGATCTAGCACTTGGTTAACAAGTTGAGCATCTTAAGCAACACAGTTTTTGTCTTTAAAAGAGTCCTTGTGTATTGTAAGGGGAAAGTACAGCCCCCCTGAAAAAATCTGACGAAGAAATCCAAAGATCACTGCTAACATTATGCAGCATGTTTCATGTTGCTGCATAAAAGGTGTTTGATGTAAGGGGTTGCGTGCAAATGCTCGGAAGCACAAATGTTGTGCAAAAAATTCATTGGTGTGAACCGAGCGGAATCTTGGAAAGGCTAGAAAGTCGAGCAAAGGGAAGCGGAGCCTTCGCATGTTGCAGAGTCCCGAAAGGAGAATACAGTAAGAGGAAATTTTATTTATAATAGAAACCCTTGAATACTGAAATGGTCACCAAAGATTTTGGATTAATGCAGTGAAATCTTCTTCGCGGCTTTCAGATCGGTGCTGCCGACTGTTTTTGGCACTTGAGGAGCAATTTTTCTAGCCCAAAATCGTAGGTTTTGGTCGTCATTTTAGCATGAGGAAGCTTTGGTATGTAGGGCTTGTTATAAATCAGTGTTCTAGTTGGGGAAATTTGTGAACATTTTTGGTTGTTTGAGGTTTTACATTTCTTTCCCATTATGATTGTATTGTTACAGACATTTTGGCTAAGAAATTTGTTGATTTTTTATTACAATTTTTGTCAGAAAATGTGCGTATTTCGCCACATTATTTGAGACTATTTATAAAAGGTTTAACAAGAAGTCTAGGATATAGTTTTTTGGTGTTGTAAAGGAGGGTTTTTAGGGGGAAGGGATTATGTAGCATAAGCTCTTTGGCAATCATGTTAGACGGCCAGGGCGGTTGTTTTCTGCCACAGATTCTACCCAGCTCCCGCGAACAACTAGAACAGCAGCAACATTGGTATTTATAAATTATTTTACTCTCTAAATTTTTCTTCCAACCATTAGTTATCTTTTTTATTTGTTCTATATTATTATTGAATTGTAGCGACCATTTGCCAAGACTTATGATTTCATTGTTAATTTAAAAGAAGCCAAGACTTCCGATTTTAATGTTAATTTAGAATATAATATTATTTATAATCTCAAAGTATTGTATTCTATATATATACTCACATTAACAAAAAAAAATTGCTTTTCATTTAGATGATAAATATCAATCTATAAGAGATGTGGATACAATTTGTAATGTACTTGGAAGTCAGACAATCTCCTTTGTGGATCAAGAAAAATTTTATTTAAATGACGGAGGGCACTTCACAGGCTATCCATGATCAGATTCAACCTTCGTATGTAGGCATCTGCAGTATGTCAAAGAAATGATAGCAATTAACATCAATCCGCCAAAATTTTAAATGAAAATGATACTATTTGTAACTGGAACCATCGGGTGCATACCAATATGAACTTTGACAACTTGGAACTTAGAGTAACTTTGTCCTGTATCCACTGTGTAATCACATAAAGAGGATAATGGATTTTAATTCCGAAAATTTATGTGACATAACTCACATAATTATACGCTCTTTAAACAATTTAAGGCATATTTGGGCTTACATGACAAATAAAATTTGTCTTATGCTATTCGAAAACCTAGAGGCCATTAAATAAAAATATACCATAACTTGATTACAAGATTGGAAGTTCCACTTTGACATATTTGTAGTGTCATTTTTTGATAGTATCGTTATAAATTGTTCCCCTTTCCATTTTTGCCACCTTTTCAATTCCCCTCCCCGGCCTTCCAACCCCTGCTTCTTTAGCCCTCTTCTTCTGATATTGTTTTTCTCCCTCAAATTTGAATCCTTCATAAGATCCCTTCGTCATTTCCATCATACACTTTGCGTACGATTGCTAGTTATTAAAGTTGTCTGTCGATGTGAGGAGACATCCGAGTTACTCTAAAAAGATTGTGTCCTTCATCTCTCTAAGTGAGAGTCATGTTGTAATAATCATTTTGGGTATCAATTATAGGTTGTCAATGTCAATATTATTATTTCTTCTGAGTCAATAAAGATCATTGAGTATTGTGTCTATAGTCTAAACTTATTTTTCATTAAAATTCATTGAAAGAGTACAAAATTGAGTTATTGTAAAATCCCTTTAAAAAAAAATTGCCTTACGGACTCTTTATCATTGGAACGTGACGTCCAATATGTAAATTTGAGCTTCATGTTCACATTCCGCTGAGCTAGCAGCGTCGCACTAGAGGACGGAGGCAACGAAGGAAGGAGGTCATTTAGTGACCTCTCGTCAGTCGTCAATGACGGGGCCGCATATCAGTTATGGTGACATTATTGTGGTGTGAGTATTTGCTTTCAGTTTTTGCAGTGTGTTTCTTTTCAGAGTTCTTGTTTTGTATGGTTCTGGATGTTGGAAAAAGAGTTGTGTTGGAGCACAAATGACTGTCAGTGATCCTCTAACTGACGTGATCCTCTGACTGTCGTACTTCATTGGAAGATAGTCCACTTATGAATATGTTCACTTGCAATGGTGACCATGTGCAATAAGATCTAATTAGCAAGATCCGGTCAATTGTATGTCTTCGATACATTTTGCTTCTCAGTGTTCGTGTGTGGAAATTTCACATTGTGGGGGGAACATGACACCAATGTTCCATTTCCATTTTGCACCTAAAACAACTAAAGTCAAAGGAAGCTTCTAGTGGTAGTGGCAATTTCCTATGTTGTTTGAGATTGAGTGGCAGCGATCGATAGCAGTGGCTACAACTAAGAACATTTTAATTCTTAGAGGTGGTAATGTGAAATATTTCCAATATATGTTCTATTGTGCAATTTTGTGATAAGCGAGTTGTGATTCCTATATACTTCCCTGATGTACAAGCATAATGACGAACAAAAGCACCAGAGTAAGTCAATTCATGGATCTTGAAAGGGTTTATGGGAGGATCCTGAAAACCACACGAGGTGGTCAGTTGATGGGGTTTGTTCACGTCAAGGTTTGTGGTAAGCCTGTTTAAAACCATGGAAGGAGAGAGTCTTTCTTTTGATCAAGATCATGAGTCACATTGTAGGACATGTTTCACAGGGGTGATCATACTGCACATGAGTGTGTGGATGTTTTTTTACCATGTTTACACTAAGCGGGGGGGGATGTTAGGAATATACTTGTTAGTGTTTCACATTAATAGTTTTGTATGAAATATAATTGTTTGTATAGTGGGTGTAACCACTTACATAGATAGGTTGTGGGAGAGATTTTTGGGGTCAATAGTTGAGTAAACTCCTTGTTTATAGAAGAATCTTTAACTATAAATGTGTATCATGCTTTCTATGAAATCAATGTGAAGAATTGTTGATGTGTTTATTTTTCTCAAATCTATTGGTCTCCTAGCAGTGAGGTGCGCCTTGTTGGACAATGCTGAAAATTTTGGAACTTGCACTTGTAATGGAGAGGTGACCTATATCAATGAGGAGATCACATAAACATACTCAATGAGAAGCATGGCATTGTCAATTATGGGTCACACCAAATTCTCATAGAGAAGGGTGGCATAATCAAGTATGGGGTCACACCAAATGCTCATGGAGAAGGCTGGCCTAGTCAAGTATGGGTTCACACCAAATGTTTATGGAGAAAGTTGCCATGGTAAGGTATGAGGTCACACCAAATGCTCATGTATATTTTAGATATTTTGAACTATGTAGAGGCTAAAGGGGACCAAATAACAACTTAGAAGAATACATGGGCCGAATAAAAACTTTGAGGTATTGTATGTTGGATATCTTGTTGCAGATGAAGAAAACCCAAATTTTGAAACACTTGAAATAGATGATTCCATCTTGAAAGTACTTGAGAGTTTTGGAAAGAGTTGTTAAATGCTTTGAAAATACATGTGAGAATTTGGAAAAATCATGATAAGTCTTGGTAAATAATCTTGGAAATGTTTGTAAAAGCTCGACAAGTTTGTCACATGTTGGCATATGATTGGAATACAATTAAAAGACATGTAAGATGTCCCCTACGTTTAATTGTATATGAGTCTTTTTCCTTAAACCCATTTGAAATGTGAAGTAAGCTCACTGTCTGCCCCTTGAGGGAAGTAAATATGAAGCTAAGTTAATCACATGTGTTAGGTATATAAAGATAATCTATATAAAACATGTGTACAAGACATAGTTGGATTTGTAGTCATAGAAAAGTGTCATCATTAGAAAGAAAGTATGAAACATTTCATCACATACATAGTCATAAGTGAACATGGTTAGAAATTGAGACTAATAATCAACAAAGCGCAACATTTAAGCACATTGTAACATCTAGGAAACACATGATAAAGATCATGTCAACATTAGTATACTCATAATAATGTAAGCATCATAAAAAGATGTGTGATATCAATCATGAAAAGTACATTTCCTCACCTAATTTTTCTTTTTAATGACGTTTGTTCTTCATATGAATCATTTCCTTCCTCAAAGTGGTGTCCTCATTGACATTGTTGGCAACGAGGGTGACCAAAAATGGTTACATGTAACCTTTACTAGTTGCATTGGGCCGATTATTGGTGGTACTGCTAATTGTGTCAGTTAACATTAATACATATAAGATATCCTTGATGTGTATTCTAACTATGTCACATTTTCATATGTTTTCATACATTTACAATCATCTTTTATAGCCTCCCTACGCCATCACCTTACTATTCTCTTACGGTCATGCCTCCATACCTACTTTCATCACACACACACACACACGTACGCACGCACGCACGCACGCATGCACGCACGCACGCACGCACGCGCACGCGCCCACGCGCACGCGCCCACACGCACACGCACAGACACACACACACACGCACGCACACACGCACGCGCACGCACGCACACACACCCACGCACACGCACACATGCACACACGCACACGCACACGCACACGCACGCGCACACGCACACGCACACGCACACGCACACCTTTATCATGACACCTTTTAATAGCTTTCTGTCTCCTTGCATCGGTCAGAACATCCTTTTCACCCCCATGATTTTGCATTACCTACAACTGACAATATCAACCATAGTGGATATCGTCTAACTTGCAATTTTAAAAATTCATTGACATTAACCACTATCGATCCCATCAGCTAGAAAAAACTACAATGCCCATCATGGTTATTATATGTACTAGATATTTTATCTATCATTCAACACATCATCATCATATATTCAATCTGTTGGCACTGGAAAATCTGCCTTGAGGTCTAGAAGTTGGTCTCTTCTTTTTAGATTCGACACTTGGAGCGCTGGGTACTTAGGATCTTCAAGGATATGATTTGCACTTAATATGGTCTTCCAACCTTTGGAGTCTTCTGTGCCGAAAGGGGTTCATTGTTGATTCCTTTAAATTATCGCTTGAGATTCCCTCCTTAATGTTTGAATATAACTGTAACCTACAAAGCAAGATACCTACCTACACATATCCACAAACCACATCAAATCTAACTAAAAAGATGCAGAATGTGGAGTCAAACTGACCTCGATAGTCACCCGAAGAGTGAACTTACAACCGAGTGCTACACTACATCTCAAACTCCATGTAGTTCTATGTTAAAGTGTGTGTAATAATGCCCTAGAATGCCCTTGTGCAAGTTACACTAAGATAGAGGGCTAGATCTCGAATGCTCCAAATGCAAATGTGTGAGATGGAATAGAATAGACTTCCCCTCCTATATTGTGCATGCAGAAGTGATGCAACCCTTATCCCTTGAGTGAGTGTGCTAGATGGATGCCTTTTGTGTTCTTGTGCCTTTGGATGCAAGCTTAAGTGATAGTAAGTAATGTTAATGCTTGGTCCTTGATTTTTGAGAAGTAAATAAGTATATATATGATGCCCTTGGTTTGAATTTTGTAATTGACAACTAGAATGCTGACCCATGAGTGAAAAAGATGCCCAAAAGAGTGAGAAAGGGTGAGAGAGGGTCAGGAGCACCCGGGAGGGACAGAAGCGACTGGGCACTAGTGTCCTAACTGGGTGCCAGTGTCTGTGGCCATAAAAGATAAATTAGTCAGGTTCCGTCAGGGTTATAGGATGTGTATGACCAAAGAGACAATAAGAAATAAATAAAAAGATGTCAAAGATAGTTGTCAACCACTAGTTTTCTTACTTAAGAATCATGTATACATTAGTATGCTTTATGACCTAGAAATGTACCCAAGTGTGAGAATTTGTGTCTACAGCTAGTGAAGTAAAGATGAGTAGAAGATGAGTAGATAATTGATTTTTATTAATTTAAATAGATAATTAAATTAGCCAAAGGGGTGTATAGTGTGTAGTGAGTGTAATAAAATTAATTAAATTAATTCTAGAAGTGGGATATGGGTGAATAATGAACCAAATATTATTTGTGAATGTTATGCAACAATTATGTGAGGATATGGACATTTTTGGAGGTTATAATGTGTAATGGTTTTTTTAGGGTGTCTACATTTGCCCCTCTTTAAAGTGTTATTACAAAGTAATAATATTTTAAATATAGTAGACGTGTGTAGATCAAGGAATGGGTGATAAAGAAGCATTCTGGAATGCTTTATTTTCCCCAATGAAGGATTTTGATGCCCCAACGAATATATATTGTGCTAAGGAAGTGCCCCATTGTGCAGATGGGTGATGTGGTAAAGTGGTAAAAAACCGCTTGATAGGAGGAATAAGAAACTTTTGCGTGAGAGACAGGAAAAATGAGAAAAAGGAGGGTCAAAGGCCAAAATTAGGGTTTTGGGATGTGAAGTAGGAATGAAAGAAGGGTTAAATAGAAGGGTGGGTTGAGTTCATGTTGGTAGAGAACATATGATGATGAGTGATGTTTTTTTATTTGATATTGATTGTGATGAAATGATGATGGGAATAACCTTGCACGTAGTTTTAGTTTCCATTCAAATTTTGTAATTTAGAGTAGCTTACTTTGCTTTTGGACAATATAACATGCGCCAAGACTATTAAAGAACCATAACGAGTAACCTATTTTGTGCGTAAACAAACACACACACACACAGTAAATAGAAAAGTAAAAACAAACCCAATATACACAGTAAATGTATGCACCATGGCTACAAATGAACCTAGATGATAAACAATAAGATTGTAATTAGTTAAAAACTAACTAAGAAAAGTAACAATGCAACACAACTTTACCCAAAGACATTTAACTTTATCCCTAATGTGTTCCATAATGATGATTGGTTTTTTTCCCCAAGCAAGGATGCATGCAAGGGATAAGATGATTTGGGATTGATTAGGTCGTTGCCCCTAAGCAAGGATACATGTGAGGGAGAAAATGAGAGCCTAGATTTCCCCAAGCAAGGATACATGCAAGCGATTTGGATTAGGATGTTTTGGTGTTTGTAGGATATTTGGAACGAACACCAAGATAGGAGTTAATGTGTTGATGTTTGGGAGTTTTGTTTTTCGCAAATGTTTCAGATATTTTGAATGGTCTTTTCGATTTTTTTTAGATTTTTGACTGGTTTTATATGTTTTTGGTAGTTTTGGAATATTTAATTTTTTTTGGTTTTTTGACTAGGTATTGATGTGAGGAACCTAGTTGTGATAGTGATCATGATAAGTGTTAGTGACCATGGACCCATTTCGAACTCATGTACGAGCTAAGAGATGGATAGAGTGAAGATGGATGATATAATAGATAATAAATGTCTTGACTATTTGGAACATAGGATAGTAGAAGACATGATAAGTGATAGGATATGATAGAAAAAATGAGTTATGAAAGCATATATGGTTAAATGTTGCACGTTGGGAACTCATTTTCAAAAAATATTAAATATTTCATTCCATTGGCAGAATGTATTATAGAGGATACAGTGATAAGTTGTCCTACACCCTTGACTCCACACAACTAGTAAGATGTGAGGGTTTATCACTGAGAGCCAAGAAGAACATGAAACACATGAGATAGTGATGTGTAAATGAAGATGATGTATGCAAAGACACGAGGTTTAACAATGGTCCATTTGGGAAATTGTGATGCATCTCCAATTAAGATTACCCAATTGACTATAAGATGCTTTTCACTTTTTAGGGCTTCACAAGACTTAGGGTGGCCTACTGATTGGCAAGATCTTATTTAAGGAATGGTTTTCTCTTTGAACATGAACATCCAAATTGTTTCTTTGGAATTTTGTATGATTAAGCACCTTTGATTGATATTGTCTTAAGGATTTCTTTCTCTTGTTTTTTTAAATAACCCCCTATGTCTTTCCCCGTGCCACCAGAAAAATGCAAGGGCTCGTCACCAAAGACAAAATGTAGACGAGTAAGGGCATCTTCCTCTTTTCCCAGCCTCACGTTACCAATAAGAAGTGTGGACTCATCACCAAAGACTGGGAGGGACGAAAGATGTAATTATTTGTTATTTGTGATTTATTTTGCCTTATTTTTGCAATGTGGTTGTTTGGAAGGATTGTTTTTCCCCAAATATCAACCCCATACAACTAGCAGGACACGAGGGCTCATCACCTAAAACTAATATGGGTGGTCAAAAGATTCGGGTGAAAAATTTAGAGCTTTCTTGTTAAGGAGAAAACATCTTTGGAAGGAGGATTTGCCATCAGGAAGCTTCTAAATAAGACCATCATTGAAAATATCCAAAATGGGAGAAACCACAAGAGGGATGAGATGCACAATACCTTATATGAGCAATATTAACTCGTGTCTCATGATGACATGAAATAAATAGGTGAAGAGTGTGAATAACCATGAAGACATTGTGATTGGAATATATACAAATGGAATGGACAGTTTATAATTGATTTCTAGAGGAGCTAGAAGGGATGACTGTACAAGTTGCCTCCCCTAGTATAGAGAGCACCCTTGGATAGATGGTTCCTAGGAATAGAAACTCTTCAAATGAGTATCGTTCATAGGGTCATTAAACTCTTCGACAAAGTAGAATATAGCATCTAGATTAATATAGAATCATTTCTTGTGATTAGAAGGGGGTATGTGATCTCGATTTCTGAGAAACTCGACAATGGCCTCGTCATTTTGGAAGAGGTCTATGGAGACGTGATTTGATTGGTCCTGATTGATAAGGGTAGGGTAGACAATGTCAAAGGTGATGGTTCGAATGGAAAGCTGGTAAAAAAGGATTGTATCAACGAGGCCCTCAAAGAGGTCATGTATGGAACCTGTCTTAACATCAGATTCAATATCTTCGCCATTAGTCGTTATATCAATAGACATTCCGAACGCGAAAAAACTGGGGTTGTAACTTAAACCATAGGAGTTAAGATTTTCTGATGGGATAATAGGATCTAGATGACCTTGTTCATTCTTTCTAAGACCTTTACCCTTCCATTTCATATTTTTTCCTGATTTTGTTTCCTATGACATGTTCGAGTGATTGATAACATGCAGCAAATAGATCATTATACAACCAAGAGATCTTAGAACCTAGAATTTTCTCATTTTCTAAGTATTTAAATCATCGAAAAATACATTTTCCAAGTTTGTAGATGGGATCTATGGGAGGCATTTGATTTTCCATAGTTGTGTGGTGATAAAGGTAGGTTTCCAATATGAAAAGAAATTTTCAACAATTTGAAATTGGTACTCACCACATCCTTTATTAATGATTTTGAACGTGGATGTTTGCTCAGATGAAGTAGCAGATGTATTATACGATGTAGAAGGTGGATTTATGGATGTAGAAGGTGGATTATTGTATGTAGAAGATATGGAGTCACCATCAAGATTGTCTGCGCCATTTTTTGGAAGAAGCTTTAAAAGTGTATCAGGATCAATACGCATGGTTTTAAAAATGGGATGATATGAAGTGGATCGGATTTTTCTATGGATGGGCAATAGTTTTCTTTTCTATACCTTCCCTTAAAAATTCGACAATACTCGAAAGGTTTGGTGTCGGTGTGCAACATGACTTCTTTACATTGATGGTATGTGCGTAGGATGACTTGAATGGCATGGATCCATGGGTGACCAAGGATGATTTTGTAAGGAAATTCCAAGTTCACAACGTGACACAAGGTTTCCAATGTTATTGGTTCAATCTTGAGTGATAGTGTGATTGTTCATGCGGATTGTCTCTCATGATTATCATAGCCACGAATAGTTATGACATCAGTACCGAGAATCTCTTCAGTATAGCCAAGGCATCGTAAAATTTTCATGGAATAGATATTTAATATGGCTCCATTATCCACAAGTACTCATTTGATTTTGTGATAGGTAATAAAGGCTTCAATATATATAAAAAAAAATTATTTGTGATATTTGGGTTCAAAAGGTCCTCATGACCAAATGATAGGATAGGACTATTGAGCGAAATATTTGCAAGCAAGGCTTGGAATTGTTGGGGGTTGATATCCTTAGGAACACATGCATTTTGTAGCGCATGAGTAAGGATGTATTGAAGCACAAGTGATGTCTTAAGCAACTCTATGTGGGAGATTTGTGCAGATGTCTTCTCCAATTGTTTAATTATACTGAAAGAATTGGAGGAAGACATAGAATTTGTAGTAGATGTGGGATTTTTATTGGATATTTGAGCTTTAACAGGTGCAGAAGATTGTTTAGTGGCAGGCACCCAAACCTTCTTTTTTCTAGTTGTAACCACACAATCAGGAGTTTTAATTTTGATGGTACCAACTAAGTTGTGTTCATGATCAATGGATGATATGATTGATTCATACTCAACGTTGTTGGATGTTTGGCCATCATCCTCTTGAGATATTTTGTTTTCATTTTGTTTTGGAAAAGGGTCTTGGAAAACCTTAAACTTCTCATTAGGAGTTTTATTATTTGAGGTGTTTTCAACTTCTATATCTCCACGATCAATTAGATCTTGAATATAGTGTTGGAGTTTCATACAATGATCCATATGGTTTTCATTGAGATAATGGTACTCGTAATATTTGTTTTCTTTATACCATGTTGATTTTGGTTGCCCCTCTTCAAAGGGTCTTGAGATTGGATAAGTGATCATATCCACACCTGCTAAGTGAGGAAATATGCTAGAAAGGATTTTTCCAAGTGATGTGGATTGTCTTCATTTTAATTCACAAGGAGTGGTTTCATTTCCAGTAATGATGATTAGTTGATTGGTGGAATTGTTTGATTTGGTTTGTGTGTTTTGAATGTTTTGAACGTGGCAAGAATTCGTGACCCTGTCATTCACAACGTTACGGTTTCGATTGATGAATTTTGACTTATCTTGATTTTGATTGTTATCCTTGTTAGGCTAATCCCTACGAGTCTTGGTACAATATATTCTTATTAGTTTGAAATATATTTGAGTACATGTTTCTTGCCAATGTTTGATCAAACCATATTGCAACAAATCCATTGTTATGCCCAAATCAAACAAAGATGCAAAGCATGGAATGGAAAAAAAATCTCAAATTTTGGGTAGCAGTTAGGTACTTGCCAATGATAATGTAACGACTTTATCCCTGTGATACAGAATTATAGATTGATTCTCTTGGAAAATGCCCTTTCTTCTACCTCACACTATAAACTTACTTGTCCAAATTGTTGTTATAATGCGACTTATTAGGATATTTCTGTAAAAAAACTCAAATAACAATAGAAGATCCACTTCAATGTGAATTTAAGAATAAATCCAAAGATATTGATTCATAAATGATAAATAGAGTGATATTATTGAATCGGATATATTAGCCACTTGAGGAGGGGAATATCTAGGATAAAGAAGAAGAATTAAATAAATTTAAAAATACAAATTATGATTATTTTGAAAGTATAATTATCCTGATTTATATACATAATTAGGTAGGGGCATTCCCATCGTTATGATTATTTTGAAAAGCATAATTATCCCTATTTATACACATAATTAGGTAGGGGCCACCCCATTTCCCCAACTACGTTGACTTAAAGAAACATCTAAAACTAATGAAAATAATAATAAAAGGTTATGCACACTACAAGTTGGCTACTTCATAACCTTAATACAATTATGAAGATAGAACATTAGGGGTATATCAATTGAGCACAAAAAATAAGTGAAGGAACTAAAAGAGAGGAGGATAACACGTCTAAACTAAGATTTAAGATAATAAGATGTCAGTAAAACCCTAATTTTCTACTGTACTTCGATTTTATGTTAAAACTGTAATTAGAAACTTTGGTTACAATTTGGTGAAAGATATAGTGATTTTACAAAAATTAAAGATGTCAGAAACTTTTGAATTACAAAAAAAATATAAACATTTAGAAAATTTATCAAAATTGAATTGTGTGTTTGCACACATATGTGTGCATGTGGGTGCGTGCACGTGCATCTGTGCATGTGTGTGTGGGTGTATCTTTTCGCATGTGTGTGTGTGTGTGTGTGTGTGTGAAAGGAACATAAAAAAGTGTCAATAGTTTTCAAGTGAGCTTATCATTATATCCAATCCACAAAATAGGTAAGATGTATAAGTCTTACTCTATTGAGAGAAACAATAGCCACATCAAAATCAATTTTTTCTAAATTTTTGTATTTTGCATTTTCTATGCTCCTCAAAGTAGAAAACGAGAGTAAAATATGAAAGAACTATGTCCAACATTAATTGATTATATTACTCAATCTAAACATTCCAACACATAATAAGTTACTATTTTGTATTACTATTAAGATGATGTAATATTTGGGTTGACTTTAAAAAACATCTAAGACTATTGAATAAAACAATAAAGGTTATGCATGCCCTAAAGTTGGCTACTTCATAACCTTAATACATTTATGAAGATAGAATATTTGGGGTATGTCAATTGAACACAAAACAAATCAACATGGTGACCAAAAAAGAGGAGGATCACGCATCTAGATTGAGAATTAAGATAACAAGGTATGTCTATAAAACCCTAATTTTTAAATGCACTTTGATTTTATTTTAAAACCTAGTTACAAATTAAAGAAAGATATAGTGATTCTACAAACAAAAAATGGTAAAATTTTGTAAACTTAAGAATTACAATTTTTTAATTAAAAAATAAATATTTTTAAAAATTAGAAAATATTTCAAAAATTAGAATAATAAAAAAATATATCAAAGGAATATAAAAAGCACCTATAATTTTCAAGTGATTTTATCATTTTATCCAATCCATAAATTAGGTAATGTGTAAAAGTCTTAATCTATTGAGTTAAACAATAGGCCTAATAAAATCAGATTTTTCTACTTTTAGGAATTTTTTTATGTCTTATATTTTGTATTTTTTGGGCTCCTCGGAGTTCTAACTTAGGATAACTATGTCAAATGTCAATTCAATCTAGTGCTTGATTTAAACTTTCCAACACATAAAAATTCAAGGTTCTAAACTACAATTAAGATGATCTACTAGTATTTTGGTATTCTACCACGCAATGTGGTCTTGAGTCGCCATCTAGATCAAAAGATAGACTAAATATCATTCAATATTGAAGTTCAAAAGCCATATGTAGAAACACTCCTTACAAATTGGTGAAAAGCACAATAACATACAAAACATAAAAAATTATAGTAAAAAGGAAAATTGTGAACTACAAAAAAAAAAATTAGAAAATATAGATTTAGAAAAATTAGGAAAACTGTCCAGATTGGAAATTAAAAAAAAAAATCGAAAGGAACATAAAAACCCCTAAAAGTTTCTCAAGTGAGTTTATCATTATGCACAAATCACAAAATAGGTAATGTGTGGAAGCCTTACCCTATCGAGTGAAACAATAGGTGGAATTTGGATTTTTCTATTTTTTGCCGGAGGTGTCTCCTATGAAAAGAGCCCTGTTGGAAAACGTCAAATTCTAGTAGGTTCTTTCTGGACAACGCAATTCTAACGGTCATTTTACTGGTGATATTTTTTTTTTGTAGTTCGCCGGAGGCATCTCCTATGAAGAGAGCCCTGCTGAAAAACATCAAATTCCAGCAGTTTCTTTCCGAGCAATGCAATTCTCGCTGTCATTTTGCCGGTGATATTTTTTTAGTAGTTTAAATTATGGAAACTATTTTACGGCACGTCCGTTTACAGCCTCTCTACGAACCCTATTTCTTCTTGTTACTGATTTGCCCATATCTGGAAATATTCCTACAGATGGTTTTTTGTGATAGTTATCCCGGGGGAGCTGCGGATTCCAGCATGCATAAGATTGATTTTTTAAATGTCAAATGTGATTTTTTTCTGAATTGTAAATAGTTGGATCGTTTCTTTCAGCATTAGAGATGTAGTAGCTTTAAACGGCACGCAGATACAATAAAAATTTGGATAATTTTAATTGTGTTGTTTTACTCAATTTACCAGGTAAGCCCATTCTTCCACTAGACGTGAACTTGAGTGTTTGAGAAAAAAAAGTGATATATATATATATATATATATATATATATATATATTTCAAATTTAAGGTATATAGTGTTTTCATTAAAATTAGATGTTTTTACGTTTCGTAGTAAGAATTAGGTTTATTTATTTTTTCATATTTATTCCACAAAAAATTAATTTGTGTGTAACTCTAGCATAGGACAAGTCTATTGTTGTTTGGAATTGTGAAGCTTTAACATAGGGCACACCTTTTATAATCTTTAAGCAACATACAGATGTACCACTTTGTATACTGAATATAAATTGAGAATTGAAACCGGCTCTGTAACACCTATGCCTTTTAACATAGGTTACAATTCGTTTTGAATTCTAACCAATCCCATCTCTTTCTACTAATTACTAACCAAATTTATATGAAAATTGATTTTAATTCTATTTTTAAATTCAAGTATTTTAATTTAAATATTAATAGGCACAATAACAATTGCAAAATATTTTTAATCTTACTAATCAACTATAATCCCTTTAATCAAATTAATAATATTTAATACAATATTTATATCGTAATAAGAGCAAAGATGTTACTTCTTGATAATATAACATCTGCATAATTTTATTGCATGCTCACAAAGTATTCAATAGGACGACTAGCCCAATGTCTTCTCGTGGAACTTCATAATAGAAGCTTAAAGAAAACATGAGATTCTACAGGTCTTGCATGTCTTGGACGCAAAAAAATCACTCTATTAAAGGAATGCAAGCTCTATCGAAATTATTAAACATCAATATGCAGTATTGGCATATAGTGTTGCATGTCACGTGAAACAAACAAAATTACTTATACTTTTAGCATACATTCACTTTCTGCTAAACCAAATTATTTGTTTCCACTTGTCCTCATTCTACACAGAACTGGCGCGGACTGAAAAAAAATGCAAAAACTCGTTTGAAGTACGCAAGCAACAAAAACAACCTAAACGAACATTGTCGTCATATAGCTTGCATCAAATGACAAAAGATGAACACACGGGCACCAACCTATGTAACCCACATATCAATTGTCTCGAAGAACATACTCCAGATCGGCATTCACTTCAAGCTACACAACATCAATTCCGTCAAAGATTATATCACCTCCCACCTCCAAACACATGTTCATGTTGTAATGAATTATATGTTGGGCTACAAACAAGGGTTTACAAAGGTGGCAATAGTTGTCATAGATGCATTGTTGAAAAAATATGGTCGTCGCTTCTCAAATTGAAATAATATGGACCCAAGCCCGCAGCCTGAAGTTCTATCCTCAATTACACAAGTTGAGGAAATGTTGATAGCAAGGGTCAACCCAATATTGCAGGTGACTCATGTTATAGGTGGTCAATACAAATATAGGGGCCACACCATATGCTTCCCCCAAAATGTTTCATCCATAACAAGACACTTGCCTCGACGCGTCGCAAACTTGGACATCTTAATTATTAGAAGAATTGGAGCAACACATAGAGCTTACGAATGCTTTGTAAGTAGATCCCCTGTTCTAGCTGCATTGCAATTCAAAATAGCTCATGACCCTTACTACAAGGATGTTTTCCTAGACCACAATGTATTGCATTCCCTACCACCTCACAGTACCAATATATCTACTTCCCTACCACACTTCAATTCAACTATCCTAGACAATGTTGAACCGGAATCAAAAGTAGACCTCCCATGTTCCCCACCACATACACATGAGCGACAAACATCATATTTTGTTTCCTCCCTCCCTCCAAACACTACTGAAGTTGACCAAATAACAACTTTCATTCAAGGAAAGAACCAAACTCCACTACAGTCAATTGAGTGGCCACACATTGGTTCATCCCCAGTTAACGAATACAACACCGATGGTTTGCTCTCTATAGCTTTTCCAACATTGTTCCCTATAGGGATTGCATTGTTCCACCAAGCACGTATCAAAAGTGTCTGCATGCATGAATACGCATTGCACCTAATGTGTTACCGTGATAACAGATTTGGAAGCCATCCACGCTTTCGCTACTTCATTCTCAACATTATGTTACGCCACATAAGCCAAGCAACATTTGTTGTTTTCACCAAAAAAAACATAGCGGGCAACTTGCCTACCACGGTCTTTATGTTCCGTCAGCAACTTTTGCGCTTTCCAGACGCCCACATTGCAGAGCAACTAATGCAATTCGGGTCTAATTTGCTAGGGACAAAATCATTTTGGTGCAAGCGCAGGCTTGAACTCACGGATATGATAACCCAACTTGAAAGCCCTACATTTTTCTTCACTTTAAGTGCAACAGATACTAAGTGGCTAGATTTACACAGAGCAATGTCAAGATCCCCTACGTCACCAACAACAACTGGCCAACAATGGAGAAACAGAAACTTGAACATGCACCCCCACATCGTGTTTGCATACATGGAAAAAAGATTTATGATATTTTGCGAGGAGGTGCTTCAAAAAAAATGCATTGCATAGACTACTGGTACATGTGAGCTCACTGCCACTTAGCTTTTCATAAAATACCACCCCTACCACATTTTCCAACATGGTTCCTCTTTGTGAAAGTACAGGTACGAATGGCAACACAGAGGCTCGGCTCATACCCACATATTTATATGGCTTCCAAATGCACCAAACATGGAAGTGCTAGACTAAGATGACCCCCTTCAACTTGACGCAGCAAAGTCTTTCTTCGACCAATTAGTAACCGCATGGAATCCTAGGGGCCATGAAAGTGAAACATCTAGGATTCATCGTTCCCGTGAAGATACCCCATGCTTGTTAGACACATATGGGATACATATAGACAACCTTGCAGCTAACTATGAAAACATGTTGAACCACATGCAACGACACACAAAATGTAGTGAAACAACTTGCTTGCCAAAAAAAAGTGGGATACTTCAGTGTAGATATAAATCCCCTTGGCCACTTTAAGAGAATTCAAGTTTAGGCTTAGATGAAATAGGTAAAAAAAATACGCCCCCGCATGCAATGATGCAAGGGTCACCATACACAAATCAGTCATGTCGGCACTATAGCGAGCCAATGTTGACTACTACCCTGTTGTGTCACAACATACAGTGCTACAATACATTGCAAAATATGCAGCCAAGACAGAAAACAAGTCAGAAAGCTACCATCACATGTTGACACGGATATCTAATGAAGTTAGCATCGACAACCCTACAAAGGCCGCCTATAGCAATTTCCTTTCAGAAACTATTGTTGATCAGGGCATTGGTACACAAGAGACATGTCACATGTTACTAAAACTGCCCCTCTCCAATTGTAGTGGTACATTCATTACCCTCTCCGTCGGTAAACATGTATTCAAATGTGTCCTCACAGATGTAGGGAACACAACAAAATTCCCTTCATTCATAGATGCATACATAAAACACCCTTTACAACTGAAGAACACCTTCCTCTTTGAGGCCCCCCATTCATGGTCCTTCAACAGCCAAAGGAAAGTTACTCATTGGCTACAAAGGAGAACCCATGTAGTTATCCATGTATTCCCCCATTACTGTGATGCCCCCACCCCAGATGTGATACACTACGAGGATTTTTGTTGGTCAGGGCTTCTACTTTATAAACCCTTTCGACATATCTAGACAGACATCGACATCACTACATCTGAAATAACTAACCAATGGGAACAAATGGAAAACTCCCACATCCCTTTACATGTACACAGAGCCACTACCCTAGAAGAGATTGTTGATGGAACAAGCAGTGATGACAATAACTCGCAGAGATCCAATCCACTGCAGAAAAATCTATTTGAATGGGAACATATATCACAGATGCACCCAACACTCAATACAACAATTAATGATGTAGACACGATAGGCCATCGTGACTTTGACATCAGCCACAATTGGATGTTGCATACCATCCCTATTTCCTTATAAAACTACACCTAAATTCATAGACCTCACACGCAATGAGAATGCACTACCACTTGTTTCTCCATCTACCCAAATAGACGCTCACCCACCATCATCAAAACAACACCTTGCATACTCAATTGTACTTTCCCTTGCAACTCACCAAGGGAAACACCCACCATTGAAGATGATCATTCAAGGATCTGTTGGTACAGGAAAATCATACCTCATACAAAGCATCAAAAACGGGCTTCAAAATATCACATGCAAAAAAAAATCTTCCATTCTTGTACTAACCCCAACAGGTATTGTTGCATTCAACATAAAAGCATTTACTATACATTCTGCCTTTTGAATACCCATTGTCAACATGAAACCTCTTAAAGGCCAAGCCTTAGCAATATTCCAAGAGCGTATGAGTGCCATATAGTATATACTCATAGATGAGATGAGCTTTGTAAGTCCTACAATGCTAAACAACATCAACTACAAACTACATGAAGCATTCCCCCAACAAAATAACCAAGCATTCAACAGTTCAATGATTTTGGTGGGTGACTTAGGCCAGCGCCCTCCGGTCAACAGTGTACCATTATATGTAGGCAACAAAATAGGAAGCTCCCTTTGGCATGCTTTTGATACAGTAATCACCTTAGACACAAACTTCATGCAACAAGGCTTGAACCCGACGCAACTTGAATTCAAAGAAATGTTGACAAACATCAAAAATGCATAAGCAACACATAAGGATTGGCCTCTTCTCATGTCATAGACAAAGTCGTGCATGCCTACCTCAAAGCAATCCAGCTTCGCAACTGAGAAGCATCTATTCGCAACGAAGGACCTATCAAGCCGGCATAGTAAACAAATGCTAAAATCCTAACACGTGCAAATTGCAAGGAGCGTCGTAAAACAAAGCAAACATAACTTCGACTCAAACATCAACGACACTCAATTGGAGCCAACAATGTTCCTATGCATCGGACATGAGGTCATGTTGACATCTAACTTGTGGGTTAGTTCATGATTGGTTAATGGTGCACTTGGGCAAGTGATCGATGTGGTGTACAATACAGAATCACACCCACCAGACTTGTCATTTTTTGTTGTTGTCAACTTCAGACACTATCAAGGGCCCCCATGGGACGTACTCAACCCAACCCACTTGCCCCTACCACCTGTCACACACGGCAATCATTGCCAAATTCCACTTAAAATGTCTTGGGGCCTCACCATCCACAAATCACAAGGCCTAACTCTTAACAAGGCCACAATAGACATCGAAAATGTTGACCATCAAGGACCGACATTCATAGCAATGTCAAGAGTGTGTGCCCTCAAAGATCTACAAATCTTACCAACGTTTACAATTGAACGCTACACAAGAATGAGATATACAAAGAATGTAAATACACGCAAGGAAGAAGAGCAAAGACTATGTAACACATAACTGCCACTTGACTCGCAACAAATGTGCACCGTACTACCTACATCATACCCACAGTAGTGTGTCCAGATCTTGCTACCAACCCACATATAAAAGCAAAGTGTTCCACAAATACAGATACAAAACCCACTTGTAATGCAATACAAATAAAAGTCACTTTCAGTTCACATCCAAACCATATTGTACACAAAAAATTCAACCCCTCTCCGACGTAATTTGCAACTCCTATGCAATTGCTAGTTGGGAAATTTTCTATGTTGGATCCTCAGACGAAAGGTCAAACTTGCAAGAGATATGTCCAACATAAATTCATTGTATTACTCGAACTAAACTTTCCAACTCATATAATAAGTTAAGAGTTCCTAACTCTAGTGAAGATGATATATTAGTATTTTGGCATTCTACTATGTAAAGGCAGCCCCGCACTACTACTTCGGATCAAAAGATAAATTCTATCTCATTCAACTACTACAGTTCAAGGAGAACAATGTTAGCTTTGGTTTTCCCTTTATATTAAATTATAATATTGTATGATCACGAATTGTATGATTGCTTTCTCTTTGCAGTTATCTTGATTTGATTCAGAGATGGTAATAATTCAAGCCTATATCAATGATTTATATTTTTAATTCATTTATTTGTTTTGCAATAAACCTATCTTCCACTTTCACATATAAGTGAGGTGCAGAAACGTACAATCATAAAATTTAGAGCACTTTTTAAATCAGTTCAAATACAAGTTGTAAGGATTTTAAGCTTCTACACCAAATTACTTTCCATCTCATTTTCTTCGATCCTTGTCAGCAGCCACATCATCCAAATTTCAATGCACTTTTTAATCGGGTACAACTACAAAATTTAAGTCTTTTAAACATCCGCCACAAATCACTTCCATCTCATCTTTTAGTAGATACTTGACAGCAGCCACAAAAATAAAAAATTTAAAGCACTTTGTTAATTGGGTTCGAATAAAAAATTGAAGGCTTGTAAACTTCTGCCTTCCATAGCAACCACAATATCGAAGACTCGAGCACTTTTTGAATGGGGTTCAACTATAAAATTTAATGCTTTTAAATCTCCGCCACCAAATTACTTTCCATCTCATCTCCCCAGATACTTGTGGGCGGCCACATTGCCCTTGTGTTATGAATTCCTACTGAAAATTGGATTGCTGTCAGTCAGTCAGCAATCCAAAGAACAGAATATTTCAGGTCGTCTCAGTAGTTTACCCAAGTTTGTTTGTAGGGTGCCTCACTTTGCCTAACCTGCCAACAAAAGAAATCTGAATAACAAGTTTTAAATAAAGCACTTGTTTTCGACACCATTAAAAGCTGTCTGCAGGTAAGCTTTCAACCTTAAGAATCATGCAGGCTCAAAGAGACCTAACAGGCTCGTAGAGACCCAGCATATGGCCATCCAAACATCGTACAGCTGCAACCTGGAATAACAATTTAGGGAACCCATTTTAATTTATTTATTTTTAAATTCACTAGCATAAAAACAAAATCACTAGATGTCTTATAATGCATCAACAAGAGTTTTAAATTGGCATAAATACATAGCAGTAAAATCATATTTAAGAATTGCAGCATGACTAAAAGTCTAAAAGTAAATCAGGATATGTGTGCTCATTACCTTTCCGTGTATTTCATGCTTGATGGATCCATCAAGCTCTGCTCCCATTGAGATTAACCTTGTTATTGTACAATTTATGTCCAGCACAGTAAATGAAAGGAAAGAAGCATTGCTTTTTTGAGCTGCAAAATCGCTGCATGCAAATTAAAGTCAAAAGGAGAGTAGAGTCTGGATACTAGGAAATTTCCCACTCCTTGTTACAGAATTAGATATAAAGAGAAATATATCTGAGAATACAAGTAGGGAGCGTGATGCATCAACTCATTAGTAAGTAAACAAAAATGTAGCCTCTATAATCTTAAGGAAGAAGTCACTTGATTTGCACGACAAGATAAAACACAATCACACTTAACAAGCCTAATAAATAAAGATTCTCAAGCCTAATAAAGACAACCTTACATCATCAAGAAGTGTCGCTTTGCATGTTCTCTGAGCCATGGAGAATAAGAGGTGGAACTTGGAAATGATGTGAAATGAAAAGACAAAAATAAAAGAAAGAAAGACATGTAACCCCGCATATGAATCTCTTGTTGCATTTTTGCATTGTAGTGAATCATGTGCCTTAAGGAAATGTATTATTACCAGTGTTTTAAAAACTGTTCCGGTTCCGGTTCAGTTTAACTGGTTTGACTGGTTCATTAATTTTTTCTTCAAACTGGTAGAAAAACCGAACTAATGACCGGTTTTGTACGGAACCAGCTGATTCAATACCGATTCAGTATTGAACTGGTCAAACTGGCTAGTTCTATACTGGACCAGTCTGAACTAGTTGAGGGGCAGGATTTTCCTTAAAACTTTTTTTTTCCAATTTTAGCTTGTAAGTTATTTTTTTCCAACCCTAACCCTAAAATGATGTTATATAGACCCCGTTTGGAACAACAACAGTTAAATGATCTCGTCTTCGTGTAATACAACCTCCGGCTACAACTCAACCAATTACTGAATAGGATACCTAATACAGATCCCACTATCTTGGATGATATTGATCCAACCTCAGAATGGGTAAGAGGAGAGTCACCTGGCAGAGTTTGATCTTGATGACTTAGGGTGGATGGCCTTAGATGATGAACTACTAGTAGCACCAGACATGGCAAACACTAGCCGTGCTGCTATAACTACTGCAGATGTCTGTGAGGAGTCCGATGTGTCTAAGCCAAAAGAACATGATGACATTCATGAGGATGAGGATCCCATTCTTAGCAGTGGTGTTGAGTTTGATGATTGATATCAAACATGTAGTAGCTTGTAGCATATTGTTTTTTGGACTCTATAGGCCATTTAGAGCCTCATTGTTTATCTATTCTGTTTTGTATATATAGTGCACTCGGTGTCGTTTTGTTATATTTACCCTTACATGGTATATGCATGAGCAAACTTTGCATATTTTATCTCTAAGTGTTTGTAATCATGGTTTGGAATCTTTAAAATTTCTTATTTTCATTAAAACTGTAATATTTTAGGTATTTTTTAGTAAACCGGTTCATAAGTTTTAAACTGATCCAGTTCCAGTTCGATTCCGATTCGGTTCCGGTCTGACCCTCGATCGGTTCCAACTCCGGTTTCGATTTGTAAAACATTGATCACTACCCCATCTCTCCTACCAAAAATCTGGTTGAAAAATGCAAAGATTTATCGGAATGAACAGGAGATACAAAGGATCCACAAGATCAATCCAGGGGATGAACCTACAAATAATAGACCTGCACAAAATATTTCAAAGAACAAAATAACGTAATATTATTATATAAAACACTCCAAACAAATACTAGAATGAGGGAGAGAATGTATAGGACTCACAGTTTGTTGTATGAACAAAATCCTAATGTCTGCACACTAAAATAGGAAGATATTTTGTTTCCCTATATTGGTGTGCATACCAAACCTACATGAATATAATGGTAGTGAGAATCACAACTATATAACAATATACTAATAGGATAAATCTAAACCTATGTCTCTAATTTACCCTATGTGAGCTTATTCCCTATGTGTAGTAAAACTTGACATAAAAGGTTAACTACCTTATGTAAGTTCGACACACATTATTCCAACACCCTCCCATAAGCGAAACTTAGGGAGTGTAAAATAAGCAAAAAATATGAGTCCCAGCTACTAACCTGAGAAGGTACTCATGTACAATTCAATCAAAAGAAAATGACTTCATACAGACTATCCCCCAAGGACAACATCCTTAACCCCAAGCAATGCTCGCAACTAAAGATAACGAGGAGAAGCCAAAGGTTTAGTGAAGAATTCAGCAATCTACTTAGTTGTAGGCACAAACTCCAAAGAAAGAACTCCATCATGAATAAGCTGGTGAATGAAGTGCATGTGAATCTCGATGTGTTTGGTGCGTTGATGCTCAACAGGATTGCCTAAGATAGCAATCGCACTTTTGTTGTCACACTAAAGAATAGTAGGACCCTACTAGGTGAAGCCAAACTCTCCAAGTAACTGTCGAAGCCAAAGTGTCTCCTATCTGGATTTGACAACACTTGATATTCTGCCTCAGCGGAGGATAATGCAATAGTTGTTTGTTTTTTGCATGCCCAAGCAACTGGACTTGAACCAAGTGTGAATACAAATCCACAAGTGGATTTGCGAGTGTCAACATCACCAACCTAATCAAAATCAGTATATCCTACAAGTTGTGGACTATGTAGTGTTGTATTGTATACCAAAGTGTGTTGTGCCTAAATGTAGCACAAGATACATTTGGCTGCTTGCCAATGACTCTCATGAGGCTCATGTGAAAACCAAGAGACAAGGTTCACAGCAAATGTGATATCGGGACGTCTATGAGTCAAGTATAAAAGACTACCTACAAGTTGCTGAAACAAGGTCGAATCAACAAGTGGAGTCATGTAAGTGACAGATAACACAACACTTGACAGATATGGAGTGGGGGCAAGCTTACAATTAGCCATGTCAAACCAATGAAGAAGATTTGTCACATACTTCTGCTGTCCAATAGAGATACCCTCATAAGACTGATGAACTTGAAGGCCATGAAAATAATGCAAAATTCCCAGATCTATCATGTCAAACCTATATGCTAACTTGTCCTTCCTGTATCAAGGATTTTTAACTGCCAGTGAGGATAAGGTCAACATATAAAACCAATATTACAATTTCCTCACCTTGCTTCAGGATGTACACATTGTGATTTGACTCACAACGATGGAAACCAAAACTCAAAAGAAAGTTATCCATCTCGTACCAAGCTTGAGGAGCTTGTTTGAGACCATAAAGAGAACGACAGGGTCTGTAAACCATAATGAGTCAGGTACAAATTCATGTGGTTGTTCCATATAGATCTCCTCCTAGAAATTACCGTGCAAGTGGTTGTTCCATATAGATCTCCTCCTAGAAATTACCGTGCAAGAAAGCACTCTTCACATCCATCTAATAAACTAACCAATGATGTGAAGCGACAAGAGAGAGTACAAGCCAAATAGAATCCATCTTAGCTACAGAGGCAAAGGTTTCAAAGTAATCAGCTCCTTTAATCTATGAAAAACCCTTCGTTATTAGTCTAACATTGTACTTATCAACCGATCCATTTGCAACATATTTGGTCTTAAAGACCCATTTACATTTTACAAGTTTTCTTCCCTTAGGAAGAGGTACAAGATCCCATGTATTATTCTTCATCAATGAAGAATACTCTTGTTGCATAGCGGCATCCCACTCAGGTGTACCAATGGCCTCAGAAAACAAGATTGGATCATCTACAATAGCATGACGCAAAAGAGTAACACCAAAGGTCTGTAAGCGAGTGCAACGAGAATCAAATGGATTGCCAACCAAGGAACCAGTTCCTTGTAGAGTGCTTTGTGCCCGCTTGGGCATGGGCATAGATTGTGAAGAAGATGGTTGTGCTAGCTGAACAGGGGCAACATCAAGATCATCATCATCATCATCAACAGTAGGAAGTACATCCTTAGAATCAATTGTAGGAGGAGATGGAAAAGAGCCAGATATAGACTCATGTGGAGTAGGTTGCTCGTCAACTCAAACATCCTGTCGAAACAATATATCTTTGGTGATAGGATCAAGAAGATGGTAAGCTTTTACATCTTCACGATATCCAACAAATATGAGGGGTTGGCTTTTCTTCCCCAAGGATTTGTGCTTGTCATCAGGAACAAACGCCCATGCCATACTTCCAAAAACACGAAAAATATGAAATATCAAGCTTGATCCCAAACCAAGCTTCTTCAAGTGTCATATTTCACACAACCTTGTGCAGCATACGATTCTAAATGTAATTAGCACAATTAACTATTTCAGCCCAATATTCTGGTGGCAAATTTTTATAGTGCAACATACAACTAACCATCTCTTTCAAAATTATATTCTTCCTCTCAGCTACACCATTATGTTATGGAGTGTATGGCACAGTGAACTAATGATCCCAGACCAAGCTTCTTCAAGTGTTATATTTCACACAACCTTGTGCGGCATACAATTCTAAATGTAATTAGCACAATTAACTATTTCAGCCCAATATTCTGGTGGCAAATTTTTATAGTGCAACATACAACTAACCATCTCTTTCAAAATTATATTCTTCCTCTCAGCTACACCATTATGTTATGGAGTCTATGGCACAGTGAACTACTGCTAAATGACATGCTCAATAGAGAAATCTAGGAAGGCATTACTGTCATATTCCTGTCCATTGTCAATGTGTGTCTTCTTAAGAGGAAGAGATGACTGTTTTTCAACAAAGACTTTGAATGCCTTGAAAGTCTCAAAACAAATATGAGGGGTTGGCTTTTCTTCCCCAAGGATTTGTGCTTGTTATCAGGAACAAACGCCCATGCCATGCCATACTTCCAAAAACAAGAAAATATGAAATATCAAGCTTGATCCCAGACCAAGCTTCTTCAGGTGTCATATTTCACACAACCTTGTGTGGCATACGATTTTGAATGTAATTAGCACAATTAACTATTTCAGCCCAATATTCTGGTGGCAAATTTTTAGAGTGCAACATACAACTTACCGTCTCTTTCAAAATTCTATTCTTCCTCTCAGCTACACCATTATGTTATGGAGTGTATGGCACAGTGAACTAATGCTAAATGACATGCTCAATAGAGAAATCTAGGAAGGCATTACTGTCATATTCCCGTCCATTGTCAATGTGTGTCTTCTTAAGAGGAAGAGATGACTGTTTTTCAACAAAGACTTTGAATGCCTTGGAAGGTCTCAAAACCTTCATTTTTCAACTTGAGAAAATAAACCCAAGTTCTTCTAGTGTAGTCGTCAATGAATGTGAGTGCATAATTGGCTCCCAAGAAGGAGAGAGTTGGAAAATACATCAAATCACTATGAACCAACTCTAACGGTGCAAGAGCACATGTGGTCTTACCCACTAGAAATAGATCCCAGTGTTGTTTACCAGCTAGACAACTAGGACACACTCCAGCAATTGAAGAGACCTTTGGAAAGTCAGTTACAAGATTTTTTGCACTCATTTGCTGCATATATCCATAACTCAAATGCCCTAGCCTCGCATGCCAAAATTTGTTGAGACTATCACCATGTGCTACAAGTGAAGAACCAAAAGAAGTAGAAGAAGACTCGACTCAAACTTATCATAAGTGTCGAGCCTTGCAGTATGATCTACTTACTTGTAGCCACTATCTCACTAAGATCATTACATTCTCTTATTACAACATCATTTGGAGTAAACTCCACAATTTTACCAGTACGAGAATTACATATTTGATACATAGAGAGAGGATTAGAGAAAATTTGGGGTACAAGCAATACATCATTAAAAAAACCATCTTTTTTATAAACTATGCCCAATCCCAAAACCTCAATCCATGAAGGGTTGCCCGTGACAAAATGTGAGGTATTGCAATCTGAAACAGAAGACGAGATCCCAAGAATGTGTGAGATGGTCTGAAGCACATGAATCAAAAATCCATTCATCATGAGATGCAGATGCAGCTCTAGCTGAAAGTGCTTTCCCTTTTCCTATAGGAGTAGAAGAGGATGGAGAAGGAAAGGAAATCTTGTGTTGTTTCAACAGTGCCTCTAATGTTGCCATCTTCTTAAAATATCTATTTTCATCATGATTAGAACCACCACAAAAATTACATGGACCACAGATTTTCTTCTTTTACTTAAAGGACTTTTTGGTCTTAGTATAGTTAGAAGGTTGAGGTGATTGGGTTGTGGATTCTGGAGGGTTATTGAAAGGTATTGGCCTTTGCTTAGGCTTAGGCGGAGGTTTCCCTTTGGAGGAATTACCAACTGGTGCATGACATAGACTAGGAAGAGCATCTAGGGCCATTAATTTTGTTTGCTCTCTACTCAATCTTTCACAAAAATATTCAAAGCAAGGCCATTTGAATGCTTACAGCCATATGTGTATGTGTCTTTCTTAGAAGTGAACATTGTGGGTGTTGTGTCATCAAAATTCATCCACAAGCCTTTTACTAAAGGAGTTGTTGCATTTTAGGCTTCCAACATGGTAGTTAATAGTGTTGAGAGATTCAAACAATCGGGATTCCATTCCCGAGGAAGAAGAAGATGTGGACAGGGATAATCTGGACATTCCCTTCCCTATACAACTTTCTTCAAAATGATCCTCCCGTGATAATTTAATGTCTTCCGACGAGATATTTACCCCCTTAATACAAATACCGCCTCCATCAAAATAATGCAAAATTGCATTTTACAAGGCAATATTTAAGTGTTTTACCCTCAAAACTCAATAACTGCCTTTTAACCTACCTTTAACGTAGAAATTGATTTTAAAAAGACAAAAAAAGACTCACACGTGTGGGAGGGGGGATGTGGAAGGTTTGACATAGTCATCAAAATGATTTTGCTCCAACTAGATGTGTTGTCAGGCAGAAATTTGGCAAAAAATCATTAAACTGATAAAAAAAAGTCCAAACGCCTTCCAAAAAACCTGTGATTGAAGCTCTCCAAAGGACAGTACGGCCTATTCCAAATCTGTACAGCCTGATCTGAAATGAATTTTTGGAGTTTTTATGTTCCCATGTCCTCAGATATCCATATTTTAGTTTGTACAGACTCCAAACAGCAAAAAACCATACAAATCTGCAGAAAACAAAGACAGATTGCCAATGTTTTGTTCAAACAGTCAAAACAGCTATGCAGCTTGGTCAAAAGTGGTAAGACCTGGTTGGAGATGATTCTAGGCACAGTTTTCTATGCCCCTGTACCTTCAGATTTGAAAAATATTATTTGTACGGCCTGTGGTAAGTAAAAACTGTACAGTTGGCAAACAATGAGCAATAAAACCTGCCAGCAGGTTAACCTCTAATAGAGTTGTACGGCCTGCACTAAATTGTACAACCAGCATTGGACATAATGTTAACTCAAAAATGAACATGTCTGTACCTTAAAATTCTGGTTTTGCAACTTGTACAGCTTCCAAACCTTTAAAAAACGTACAGATTTTGACTGAAAATCTTCCAAACAATGAGAAAAATTGTGATATAATTTATTTTTTCAGGAACACAGCAATAAAATAATGGTTTTTTTGTGTTAGGTTATGAAATATATTAAAAATATAAAATGAAGCGATTTGACTTTGAATTCGAAAAATCTTGACAAATGTTCCCCCAAGCAATTAAGAGGCCAGAAACTCTTAAAATACAAAAATACGATTTTACTATTTTAAAGTATTTTTCTATGTTTTTGTATTTTGCAATTTTGAGGCCCTTTGAATTGTTTTATGGCCTTGAAACTTAGGTCATACACCCTAAATAGTTGCATAAGGCACTTACGTAGAGCATTTAAGGTCACTACTAGTGATATACTAGTATTTTTGGCATTCTACCCAAAAGACAGTCCCCAACTGCCCCTTGGATCATTCACCCTTCTTGGGAAATAATGGGCCTCATTTCAATTAAGATGGAAAACTTTGAATGCAAAAGCAATCACCTTCCACTAGAGTGTGGCGGAACACCTAAAACTCATCTTCACTAATTCAGAGATCTCAAAGCAAGGGCATCCTAAATCCAACCCATAACCGCACGTGGAATGCAAATATTTCTCATGTACCCAAGACCAAAATTCTTGAGCCTCGTATCTGCCTTAATTGGTGTCTGAATTCCTCAACCATCTATGCAAAGGCCTTGACCATCATATCCCAATCAATGCAACTTTGAACCACTCCCTATGGTGTGTTTTTCGAAATTGCCAAATGAATCAGATGAATGATCACATTTCCAAAAATTAGTTTGTTTCTGTTTGAGCATCTCTTGTTGGAATTATCTTGGTCTTCAACTTCTTTGTTTTTTTTCTAAGCATCTCTCCTTGAATGTTTCCTGACAACATGGACAGGCACACATTACGAGTTTCTTTGTCCACAGGAGTTTCTTCGGCCTTGGATGTTAGGAGGGACTTAAAGGGGAATGTTTTACTTCATCCTAAGATTACCTAACGTGGCCCTCTCAACCCTAGATGCTCCCCAATGGGCATTATTATCAGATTTTTGCATTGGACCTTTTAGAGTGAGACGATGACACAGATGATTCCTGTGTCCCTAGCATTGTCAGATAATATTTGATGGGACCTACCATCTTGTCTTTCTAACTTTCATCGACCATGCTTTTTGGGGTTCTTCCTCCCCCTACATGGCTATTTGTATCGGTACCTTCGCCACATGGGTTGGGGCTTTAAAGTTTTGGGTTTATCCCTCGTTTAATTTTCAGTTCTATTTATTTAGTTGGTCTTTGACACTAGGGTCCTTTTACCTCACCACTTTCTATTGTAATTGGATGTATTCTCGAGCCCCATTGACTTTTTTTCGGTCATTCGTGGACATTAATATAACTTCTTTCTTTCTTTTTTCAGTTTTCTTGGTCTACAACTCCTCACACTCTATCTTAGTATCTACAATTCAATCAAACATTTCGTACTTTGCTGCCAAGTCTTTATGAAGTTTTTGCATGGCGTAGTTGTCTTTGTCCTTTGCTCGAAGCAATCACTGAGCGATAAGTTCTTTTGCATATCCACAATTTGCTCCACAACAAGACCAGTGTTATCGTACTAGCAATCACATGTGTACAATGCAATGTGAACGCAAAACGGTATATGTTATTTGTTTTAGAGGGATATTTATTACTTTTGTAGTTGATTTTGTTTAAACTATGGGTGATTGATTTTGTAAGTGTAGAAATATAGATGAACCACTTTATTTGAAAAGCACAAACATGAGGTGTAACCCTTAAAACAATTCAAAATATAAAAAGTGATATAATGTACAAAGCTTTGGATGGAAACAACTATAAATTGCATGGTTCTTTCTCTGCATTTTAAAACTATAGGTATAGGTATATAGCAACAACAAAAACTCATTGAAATTTTACAATTCCTGGAAAGATGCACACTTTATACAACTCGTCTTTACTTATATTTGTCTTCTGTCGAAAGTGAAAAACTTCAACTGAAATTAAAAAAAAAACATAAATTATTTAGAAGTTGAGAATAACAAAGAATACGACATTTTGGCACTATTTATTATCTATAAGCACTGTAAAGAAAAGCAAAGAAACACTCCGAAGCACTAAACTGCGAAAACAATATTCCGAGCAACACTAAGTTCCATGCATAGGCGACACAAACTTACAAAACTAAAGCAACAAAATAAAAACCTGGCCACCCAAAGAAAAAAACCTCACATAAACAAAAAAATAATTCAAGCTACAAAATTTCATAAAAAAATCAACTTCAAACACTAGATTTTTTGCTCATCGCTCATGGACAAGAAGATAGTTGAAGCTTGAAACAGTAAGACCAACTCCAAGAATATACTTCGCAACAAGGCTGAAGATGAATTGCATTATCTATGCACTTTAATAGGTCATAAAGACCAATCTAGTTTAAAGAACAATAATGGACATCACCATCATAGTGACTTTATTCACAATTGCAAAATATTTATGTAGCATTAACTAATACTTCTCTTCTATTTTTAATGGTTTTAACCACTATTTATTTACTGTGTAAAGTATTCGATAACTTCGTAGCTACACTTCCGGTCGTCGACGGGCTTGAAAGCCAAAAACCCGAGCATGTAAATCCTGCGCGGCCTGGACATGCAATACACCAGCACTCCATAGGCAACCGTCCAAAATACGAGGATTTTTTGTGACATGTAATGTGGAAAGACCTTGTTTTCTATCCTTCGAATATACACAGTGTTTTCTTAATGTTCAAGTGAACTACAAGAGCAACAACCCTGTCATGCAAACCTGACCATAGATTATAAAATAATCAAATATGTAAAAACCAACGCGGGTCTTGTGTGCTTGTGCAGATTTTAACATCCAAATTAAAATAAATTGAAATCTGAAAAGATAAAACCAAGAGCAGAAACTTTTACCATGACTTGTTCACAGAGTTTAGATCATCATCAAAACAACTGTAATTTGAAAAGACAATTTAGAAACTCTAGTTCTCTCGCACAAGCTCAAATGGGATTTTAGGCCAAAAACACCGGAAAACTTTCAAAAAATTAACTGGCTTCAGTTAAGTGGTGTTTTAGGGCCAAAAAAACAGAAACACTAACACTAAAAAGCACTATGAAGATATACAAGAAAAATGCCACGGTAACAAATCTACGTTATCTTGGGAGATTGGGTTGTTGGCTGCAAAAGTAAGTTGGATGCATGCTGAAGAATGAAATTAAAATGTTATAGTGAACAATATTTAAAGGCTATTGCATGCAAAAGCTAAAAAACAAAACTTAAAAATAGCAAACCCGCAACATGCAAAATTAGAAAAACAAAATTGTTAACAATAGCAAATCTGCAAAAATAGGAGAAAAGCTAAACCATCACCACGACCGTCAAATTTGACATAGACTCGTGAATGTCCGCAAAGCCCTTTCCCATAGGGTGAACACCTTCGGCATAATAACTTTGTTTTCCTTCTTTATAATGTTTTCTATTGACTGCTTTCAGAGATACTCAACTATATATGTAACTATGGACTTAAAATTTATAATGCTAATAAGAGGGGAAAAAGCAAAAACAAATTCAGTGAAATGGTCCATTTAAACACAGTTTAGCATAGTAACAAAAACAACCAAAATGCAATCTTCAGTAACAATTCTACTGATGGTGACAGAAGTAGATAATCCCATAAATTTATGCTTAGAGCCTAGAGGTTTTAATTTCAATATCATGCCATTTACATACTCTGAAAAGTACATATGCATAACCCAATATGTAATTTCTATGTGATAAATTACCAGCACAGGTAATTATCAGATAACACTGATCTCCAATGCCAATAAAGTCACAATTCAATAGAAATGCATTGTGGTATAGGTATGACATAAACACGCGTTCATGACTTCCTTTCAAAACTTCTATTCACAAAAAAAAATCAGAGCAGTTTTTGAGAGAAAACTTGTTATATACGGCTAGTGCAAAGTTGTATAAAACCTCTAAGAAAGTCTCTAGTGCATATAAAGCTAGTAAGAAAACTCAACCGTACCCTTAACCAAAGAACAAATACTGACAGTGCAACAAAAATAGACTGCCGAAATAGTATCGAGCAAATGCTTGCTTGTGACAACTTCCTTTAAGAAATTATAATCATCCCCGGTTCCAGACTAGTTTGGCATTGTTAGCAATTAGGGAAAATCTAGGGCAAAAACTGCTTTTTCAACGTTATTTTTCGTACAGAAATAGTATTCATATGATCTCTCGACCACATATGATTATTTAGCATTTTGTTTCATTAATAATTAAATGATAGGAACTCAAAAAAAAGTTCAATAATGTTATAACACATTATATTAGGAACCATGGTTCCCAGATCTGTCCATTTGGACGTAGTAACTGGAAGGTTTTCAAATCATATAATGACAATTACAATTCCGAAAAGGACAAAAAAACAATTGGTCAGCTTCCACTTCCGTGATCCCAAGGCGACATCATATCTAGGAAGGATCGCAGACAAATCTGGGCATGCAGACTAACATATCCTCCAGAAAAAACTCTTCCAATACAAAAAGCCCAGAAACCCATAATTTAATCCTTCCAAAACCAGAGTCAGTCCTATACCTGCAGTTCTGGTAGTTTCAGGTTGACCAGATAGGGGGTTGTTATTTAAGGCAGAGGTTGTGTAATTCATTAAAATTTGCAGTGTCGATGTCTGGTGTTCCTGTATGGAATTGATGCTCAAATGTCCCATACTGAAATCCAATTTAAAAATAAATTGCAAACAAACAAACATTATTCCAAGTTGACACGTTGTCCAAAGGACTCACCCAGCTAAATGCTAAATTTCCAGTTTGATAGTAAAGGAGCATCAGAATCGTACTTTCATATTTTGAAGTCTCTGGACATCGAGGCCAGTGAACAAAGGATATCCACAGCAAAAATCATCCCACAGAAAACAGATTCATTTTTTCTGTCACTAATGCAAATTTATTGTATGTTCATTCCTAAAACCGTGGTGCATTATGCCTTGATCTTCAAGGGAACACATCCAGCCAAAAATGAAGCATGAAAGAAAAAGACTATTGAAACAAAAATGGAAATATGACCCCTTTGATTCTTGTAACTTGGATGTTATTCTCACAAAATTGAAATTTGGGTGTTATTGTCAGATATGTAATGCATGCACAGATAAAATTCCTGGGTGTGTGTTGTTTGTTAATATTATTATATTATTTGTATATGACTCAAAACAACAATTCACAAAAGTAATATTACAAAAGATATTAACATGGTGACCACTAGTCCATAGTTCACTTAGGACAAGCAATCATAAATATAGCAGAGAGACGCCAGGTCTAAGTAGATATTTCCTCTATCGAGCCCACAGAATGCCTGTCTCGTGTAAAAGGCACACATGCTAATTACACCCACCTACTGACATTAAATTAAACTTTTTTTTAATTTTTATAAAAAATAAAAAATCAAACCCATCAAGCTTCTTCTATACTGAGCTCTTTCGATCTGCAGAAATGTGCAAAGGTCTAAATCATTGTTTAAAACTTCAATCGCTATGCATTAATTTAGTTATGTGTGATTTTTAACGGAACGAAAAAATGGGTATTCCATGCATTCACCTGTACTGCTCGCAAATTCCTCCGACAATAACCTATAAATACCGAAACCTCAAAACATACTGCAACTTCCTCGAATCCGAAAAACAAAAAGGGTGGAGAAAAAGACTGCCGTATTACAGAAAATGAGGAGCTTGCACGTTTCCTAATAAATATCTTCCTTAGATTTATCTGGTAGCTGCTTCTCTACAAAAAATAAAAATAAAGTTGAAATTCTTACCATAAACTACTAAATCCGCAGTAAGAAATTATGAGAAAAAGAAGTCTGCATGTTGAACATTGTTTAGTCTACGCCACAAGGAAATTACAGTGAATTACAACCACACCAGACCAGCCATAACAGACCGAAACAACTTCTAAATCAGGTAATACAATTAAAAGAAAAAACCTTGCTTACCTTGGGAGACTCAATCGTTGGCTGCAACAATAATCTTCAGCGTTAGATGCGTAGTGACGAGTATTTAAAGCCAAAGGCAATAATTACATGCAAAAACCAAAAACTAAAGCTTAAAAACAGAAAACTCGCCGCAACATGCAAAATCAGAATAGCAAAATTGTTTAAAATAGCCAATCAGCAAAAATAGCACAGAAAAGATGGCTGTCAAATTTGACATAGTCCCGTGAATGTCCGCAAAGCCTTTTCCCATAGGGGTAACGCCTTCTGCGTAACAAGGGTTGAGTATTATCCCTTGGTTAATTTTCTCAAGGATAAATTTGTGCTTATTTTGAGCAAAAGAAGGCGCGTTTTAATAGGGTTGATAACCTATAGAATTTTATAAGATTGCTTTCCCAAAGTGTTGATGATAACACGAACTTTGGATTGGTAAACACTATATCGATCCCACACAAAAGGTGGTCAAACAAAACATCACACACTTCCAGGGGCACCACATGGCAAAGTACATTATCCTAAAATGACCAATTCACATTCGGAAGAAAGCATGCTCGTTTAACATAGATATCTCTGCTCTAATTCACCAACCAATTTTGTATGTTGAGGGTGAGGTGTCACTGGCAAATTTACTCATTCAACGACTTCCACTATCCACAATAAAATGCAATGATGTTCCCTTCACCTAAAATTAGGAGTGGAAGATATGATTTGCGTCCTCTATCTTGACAAGGGGCATTTGTATCATGGCAACAATAGAGTAGGGATCACCCATTATAATGTCCTTCTCCTTTTCCTTTATAGGCACTGCCATCAAATATCAATGTTGATGTTGACATTGGTCTCAAATTTGGATTGACTCCGAAATCTGGTGGCAAGGCTTGTGTAATTTAGCCAATAGCTCTTGTCTAGCACAACATTCTTCATTCGAGTCTCGCTTGCTCTTGTGTGAATCACACCATTTCCCCATGTTCTTCTATGGGCTATTTTCTGGCAAATCCTTCTTCATTTTCCAGCCTCAACCAAGAGTGTGGACCCAACTATTTACTCACACATTTATACTAGGGGCAACTTCTTTTCTCCCATTCCATTTATGCTTCTCTTCAACCTTGACTGCATAATCCAAGTATTTTTGGATCTCTGCAAACTCCAAGCCTACTCAGATGTGAAATCGCAAACTGCTGCAACATGTGAGAATTTGGTGCCTCACAGTCGCATGTGCCAACTTTTTCGATTAGGCATAAAATGTGTTGGTATTATCTTACACCATATGGGCCCAACCTTAGCACCATTGATGCAATTTTTTAAACTAGATTATAATTTTTTACTGGGTAGTATATGTCTTTGATGGCCTCTATAAAATCGTCCCAAATTTTATCTGAGGCAACCTTGAGAGATATCTCGCCATCATCATCTTCTCGAAAACAATATGATTTTCACCACTATTTTTAACATGACTTGCAACTTTTAGGAGTGCAAATGTCATCTTTTCATTGTTAGCGTAATTGTTTACAAAAAAAAAGATTTCAATTGATCGAGTCATTTGTCTGCTTTGTTTGATTCATTTTTTGCTTCATAAAGAGGAATATCAAAATCGCTTGTAATTTTAAGGGTGTCATATCCCTGAAAGGCTTGCTTGATGGAAAGGTGGGCATCTTAGGCATGATATGTGAAATAATATTGGAGAATTGTACCATGATCTCCTACCTTTGATTTTCAAGGGCTTCATCGAGCAACAATTGGAAAGGATCTCTCATTCACTCTTTTTCCATCTGATGTAGTTTGGAGTGACAAGGAAGAAAATCCTCGCATCTCAAGACTATGATTCCTAGACTTTGTTCGATGGGACATGCAAGAATGGAATGAACCACTTTAATACCACTAATTCTGAATTTAATTGGGATTCCGCTTGACAACACATTACTTTGCACAATTTAATGTGTCATGGGAACAATGAACCAAGCCATAGAAATAGATACAAGTAGCAATAAACTGCAATGTAAATGAGGTTTTATTGAAGCCAACTTTGTACACATGAAGGGTGCCAATCTATGGGAAGCGATGCAAAGCAAAAATAGCTAACAAGTTTTAAGGAGATGTGAAGCTACGATATTTTAATTTTTAATTTCAAATGCCAATTTCTTTATATCCATTTTTAGCATGAAATGAATAGGCTAAAAATAGAAAATGAAGCGATGTGACTTGGCATCCGAAAAGTCATGTGACAAATGTTCCCCCAAGCATTTGAGAGGTTTTGTCAACCTAAAACTCATAACAATCTTCCAAGAAACGGCCAAGGAGCTATGACCCCGACAAAGTGCTTGTAGACACCTAAATTTGGTAATTGGGTATTTGAAAGTTTTGATTTGGTTTATGTCTCTTTGGGACTACGTCCCTCCTGCTTGGAAAAGGGGAGGCTCCCTTTATTGTATGTAAACAAAACAAACTATGTGGTTGGTCGATAGACCGGGGATCACACAGGCACACACTCCACTGCACCTGCAGCAAATGTTTGTTGCTCATGCAAGGGAATAATTTACAAGGAAGGTGAGATATTGGAAGTGAGAATTTAGAGAGGGGGTTAATCCTACAAGTGGGCTTAAGCAAATTCTTACAAGTATTAACCAGAGTTTATCAACACACAATTAGAAGGAAAAATAACTTTGCTAGTTATGGCTAGACAAAATGAACCATGAACATAAAATCTCATTCATTCATTCATCAAAAGCTTTTACACCCTTCTTGGTTATGCAAGATTGACATGTTCACAAAGCTGTAAAAAGAGAGAGAGAGAGGAAACATATGAAAGGGGAATAGAGGAAATGTTATCTTTGCTTATTCTTTGTAGTGCACTATCTACTCATGAACTCACAAAATTGACAACCCCTTGAAATGAGGAAGTCATTACAATATATAGTTTTTCAAATGACTCTTCACCTACCCCCCACATGACTTTTCACTAACCTTTACAACATGTGACCTTTCGTATTCCTAGGAAATAAATTGAGTCCCTTTTTTATTAATTGGAGGAAACTCATTACAAAGTATAACTATAGATCACATTTTAATGAATAATACAAAAGTGAAAAGTAAACCCCCCAACGAAGAAATAGAACATGAAAGAAGAGAGGAAGGGGGTGGGAAAGAGAGAAAGGAGAGGAGATAGCTACTCAGATGAAGATGATGCACTTTCTAATGGAGATTCACTTTCTGATGGACTCTTGGAGAGTGCTTCTGGAAAGATCTCGATCCCTTTGAACTCCTTACTGAACCGAGCCGCTATGGGCGCAACCTTCTCAGCCTGAGGAATGTGTACAAAACTCAAAGCTTTGAGCCAATTCTCAGAGGTAGCATTGATATTTTTGCATTTTGTGAACCATGCCTGATGCTCCTTCATGGTGTTGGATATAACAACTCTAATCTCTGCAAGAGATTCCAGTGTGTCTTCATTGAAAGAAAATGGATCTCCGACCTCCTTCTTAACCAACTCTTCAAATGGTTTCACTAGATCATCCACTGAAGTGTTTTCATCCACCACGGGTACTCCAAGTTTTTGTACTTCCACATTGATATCTTCCTACATCTTTGAAGTACACTCCTCGTACGAGTCCAATTCATTGAGAGCAAAATTTAGCATCTCGTATCGAGCAACAAGAGTTCTGGCCCAAACTTGAGACTAGTCTTCAATGTGGAGTTGAATACATTTCTTCCCACCAATACAGAAGAGTTGATTTTGCCCATTTCGGTTACCAATGGAAACACCTAATCCCAATGCTCTTTCTCTTTTTCAATTTCATCTCTGGTCATCCTTACCTTTGTGGCAGTTGCAATCATGTATTCAAACAATGAGAGAATCTCAGGAAGCAAAGTCCTACCTTTCTCAAGAATCTTGCTCACCCATTTGTCATTTGCCCTGCCTTGCATTGTGAAGCCTTGAGTCTTTCTGATAGATTCCGGATCAAAGCTACTAATGGGAGTAACTTCCTCAGCTGGGAGAGACAGAACATCATTTGGATCCATGAAGGTCTGCACATACGAGGTGAGGGTTCTTACATGATCTTCCAGTTGTTCAATTTTCTCCTTATACTCCTCGTTTCTCGCAAGAAGGCGAGTGTAAGATTCTTTGAACAGGTGGGCATCTCCCTTGTGTGTTGGTGGCCCCAGAGGAATGGTGCTCAGTTCATAGTCGGACGGGGTCATCTCACCAATAGGATTGACTACCTTCGGCCGAACTACTTCCACATACTGATTTCCCGAAGCACCACTGAAATAGTGGAAAGCAACTTGAGCTTTCTTGCCTTTCTTTGTTTTTACCATTGTGGATATGGCTTAAAAATCTAGAACCACTGTTGGTTGCACCGTGTGGGTCTCTCCTCTAATCATCTCTTGTACCTATGGGAATATTTTAGTTGTTTCCGGCTCAACATTGGGCATGATTGTTGTTTCTGGCTCTGAGTGAGAAGGTGCATCTTGTACTGGTTGAGTTGGTGCAGCTGCAGAGGAGGAGATGCTTGGAGAACACTGAGGGATTGATGGATGAAATGGATCAATCTCTCCTTGTTCCAAACCTTTTACAGAATCTTGTATTGCTCTTGCCTTTTTGTACACCCTCCTGTAGTGTGGGACCTCAGATTCCATCGACTTCCTTTTTGAGAGCTCTCTTGAGTGAGAAGAGCTTGAAGTTTTCTCAGTTGCTTTTGAAGTGGAGAGGTGAGATGTTTGCCTTTTGAGAGTCTGGAGACTTCCTGATTCGATGAATGTCGCTTTCTTCATTTTGAACCATTCCTTGGATCTTTGAATTACTACTTCGGTTCATACATTTATGTCCCTTGATTCATGAGTGTTCCACGAGACTTGTGGCAGAGGTGAGGCCTTCGTTGCTTGATACTCAAGGTTATACAATTCGGTTCCATCATCTTCAACTCCATCCTCAAACCAATAAAACTTGAACTTTCTCATTTGTCCAACTTTCATTCTCATGTGATCATGCTCCCTAACCTCAAAATCATTTGATAAATTCACCCAATAATCCTTGATTTGTGGAACATGGTGCAAATCAGGAAGATGGAATGTTTTAGGGTTGCTCCGAATGTCGAAATCTACCCTTTGTGTGTATGAGTAGAGGTTCAAAGGAGTGAAGGAAACTTCCAAGTTTGCAGCATCATTAAATTCTTACAGGAGAAGATCCCAAGAAAGATAGGGAATGAAACACTTTTCTTCTTATGATTCTTGAGCTTGTCATTGATGTGGGCAAGCTGTCTACATAGCTCAAACATCACGATCTTATCGTTGAGGTACCTTGGCAGCTTACACAGAGTGAGATCAAACCCAGATATCCTGATGTATGAGAAGGTTGAGAACTGGGTGACGAAGGACCCACACCTCTTGATCAAATTGGCAGCTTGGGAAGACAGTCTTGATTCAAGATTTCCTCCCAACAATCTTATGAAAAACATAGTGAATGCATCATTCACTCTTGCAAAATGGTGGTTGCTCTCTTTCAGGGGCAATTGTGGATACTTCTCATAGGCGAGGGCTTTTTGAGAAATGTTCTGAGTGAGGGTCAGGCCTCTGAATGGTCTTATGCTCGTAAGAGCATAGACCAAGTAGGATGTCATTGAGAACTTCTTGGTAGCCGGCAACTGAAGCAATTGTTGATGGATGTTGTCGCTGATTATCTGCCCCCAGTCAATCATCTGCTTACCCTCAATGATAAAGATGAACTGCACCATCCAATCTTGAAAATCCTTTGTAGCCTCTTCTCCCATCACCCTACTCAGTAGGATGATTGCATCTGAAAATCCTTCATGAAACTCACTTCTGGATAGAGCTTTCGGCATACGAGATGGTTTTCTCCTATTTCAACCATGACCCCAATACAAGACCTTGGAGATAGGATTCCATTTTTGACCATTCACCTGATGAAAATTCCTTTGTGATGATGACCATGTTGTTCCATGTCGGGATTTGCATACACTGAGAAATTCCTTTTGGAGTGAGCATTGCCAAAATTGAGTTGTCGTCTGCCCTTATGATTTTTGTTTCAAGCTCATAATGATGAGCACATCCTGTACCAATTCCGTACTTTGGATAATCACAGGATGACCACCCGCCGCATATAATCCACTCGTGAACACCTTGTCTTCCACTAGTTCCCTGGGACCGCCGAGCATTCGATTCTTCAGATCTTCCAAGTCCATATGAGAAACATCGTTGTCACCCACTCCTGGATATTCTGATACCAAAGGGATGAAACAGGCTCTAGACCAGAAAACTTGAACTTCATACTTGCAAAAATCAACAAGATGAGAGAAAATGAAGATGATAACAACTTTCTGCAACTGAATCGGAGACTTTCTATTTTTAGCAATTAGGGTTCAAGGGCTGCTATTTTGGGAAAAAGTCTTTTTTTCCTTAATTCAGTTTTCTAAAACCCTTAACATACTAAGAATACATTCATTGATATTGCTTTGTTGATTTTTGGCAATTTTTATTTTTGGAAAGTTGTTGTTTGCTTTTTTGCTTTTTAGGAAAAACTGCTTGTTTGACCTAGTTTGTCATCTTCATTGTTTTTAAAATGCACTGATATGAGAGAACCTGATATTTTTGGTAAGTTGTTATTTTTAGTAAGTGAGGGCACCGATACTTACTATTTTTAGAAATAACACTTATCCATGTCCGTTTGCAACGAAAATGTCTTCACTGGATTCAACTCGTCTCCGGGACTCCGTGCTCCAAATTTCACCTCGATATGTCCGTCGGAATGATTAGAAATTGAGAAAGCATCATCTAGGGCACAAAACTAGGGTTTGCTGCCATTAAAAATTTAGGGCATGTCACTTTTGTTGTTACAATATTCTTGAAGGTTCCTGGAATGAGGAACACTTGAGAAAATATCAATGGATTCCATTTTCAGGTTTGAAAGTTATGAGTTTTTCATGGTTTTGGTGTTCATGGCTGCCCTGGATGAATTTTGATAGAGTGTATGGTAAAATTGCAGATTTTTGGAGGTTTGAAGCAGCAACAATGGAGGTCTAGGTAGGATTGGGAGAAGAAATGAGGTCAAAATGTTTTATTTTGCATTTATAGCTTGCACGGTAGTGTTTTTTCATTAACAAGTGTGGTAGAAGCACGGTAGTTAGTTTAAAAGTTAGGGTTTTAACTTTTTGGTACGAGGCGCATTTTTTAGTCCTCATTGTCCCCTTGGGAATGGGATAGTAGGGACAAGAAAATGTGCCCTCACCTGGGATTGACAAGTGTCGCCTTTCGATTGCTTAATGGGGAAATGGAGAAAACTAGCATATAGCACCTGAGGGACTGAGACTAGGTCACATGGAGAACCTTGACAAGGGCTAGAGTGGGGCACATTTTCTTGTCTCCTTTGTCCCCTTGGGAATGGGGATAAGAGGGACAGAAAAATGCACCCTCACCTGGTGATGACAAGTGGCGGCACATGATTCGGTGAGGAGGAAGTGAGGAAAGACTTGCTTAAGCATTGTGGGGCTAGAAATAGGTCACATGAAAAACAGAGCAAGGGCTAGAGTGGGGAACATTTTCTTGTCCCCTCTATCCCCTTGGGAATGGGGACAAGAGGGACAGAAAAATGCACCCTCATGTGGTGATGACAAGTGGCACATTCTCATTGCATGACGGGAGGAGCTAAGAATAGGCAGATAGGCCATGTAGAGTGTTTATCTTGGTCATGTGAGGAACCTAGAGGCACAGTTGGGGTGGGGCGCATTTTTGTGTCCCCTCTGTCCCCTTGGGAATGTGAACAAGAGGGACACAAAAATGTGCCTCAACCTGGAGGTGACAAGTGTCCTCACCCAAAATTGGCTAAGTATAAGAAACGTACCTTGCGAGAGAGAGACCTTGAAGACGAGATTGTCGGAGCTCCATGAAGTCTTTTTTGGTGAAGTCTTATATGATTTTGACTCCCAACAACATTCCAAGAACAATGGAGGGGTATCATCCTTCAATTCTGCCTGCAACTCCCTAAAATTTCTCCTTTTTTCTCAGGACAACAGGGTGTGTCTACACAAATTGAGTTGCCCTGAGAAGTGAACATGTCTTGTGAAAGATTTTATGATTCCATCATGTAGAGGGTTCAACCAGCTTTCCAATGACTACTTGTTTGCTTTCTAACTCATTATGGAACTCCCAAAATCCTCTACAAAGCTCAGGTACCATTTTAGACTACATGCTCCTTACCCCTAAAAAACCCGCTTTCACTGCAACTGTTCCTAAACCTCCAAAACTTCCTTAAATCTTCCTAAATCAGTTCCATTACTTTAAAAACTCTTTAATACCACATCTTGGATGATTTGGGCATTCAGATCAGTCCCAGAGGATACACACCTTTCCTAGAAAAGGCTAAAAATAGCCTTTCTAGGCTTACCGAAGATTTCACTTTTGAAACACTTCACTGAATGAGCTGAATGGCCTTATGAAAACATTCCAAACATTATGGCAAGTTTGTACAACACAGTATGAGGACCTGCAAGGTCGGGATGGACATGAAACAGAGAGCAGACTAATCTGAAGCGGGGTTCAGGAGGGTTTTCAAGACAATTTTTTGACACTTGGGTTTGGTTGTCATGGTTCAAGTTTGAATTTTTGACCTTGCAAAAACACATGACTGGTTCTGTCCACAGTGGGCTAATGGTCAGATTTTCTTATATTTATCTTATTTCCACATCTTAATCAGCCTTATGAAATCACATCTCATGGAACAATATAAAAGCAAGTTAGACACGCTTACTTACTCACATGCCATTCTCAAGAGCTCCTGTAGATAATACTTATCAAGTCTTATGCAAGGCTGCCCTAATCTTCCCTAAACCAAGAGCAGGCATTAGGAGCAGCCTATATAAAAATTTGAAGCACTCTAAACCAGGTTAAGAGCAGATAAATCATAGCCAAGAGCATCTCAAGGTCAAATCAAGCATTGTCAAATATCTACACACCAAAAGGCACTTCAATGGAATTTTACTCAAGTGTACATCAATCTCAAGCAATCTATTGTAGCACACTATTTTGGCACACTATTTAGCACTTAGGAAGGGTACTTCTCAAGTATATCTAGCTAAGCCCACTATTGGTGTAGATGCACAAGGAAAAACATAGGAAGAGGTGTTCTAGACTTGCATTCACTCTTACATGAGCACTAGAAAAACTAAATGGAGTTTGAGACCCTGATTTGGGCAAATGTAGTGCAGCGCTTGGTCAAAATAACAAGGGGGTTGGCCACCAAGAGCAATCCAACTCCTGTAACGAACCATTACACCAAAACCTCTAGGTGTTAGTGAATCCACACACCAGGATCATAACATCCCACCACGCTCTGTAGCCTAGACCCCGGGCTAGATTTGCACTCATATAGTGGGACCACGCCCACGCCCATCCCTATACAAGCCCTGGCGAACACTACAATGTTGGCGCACCCACCCGAGCCAAGACTTAAATTTGGGTGGTTACTCTGATACCAAATGTAACAAACTGTTAAACCAAAACCTTGAGGCATTAGTGAATCCGCACACTGTGACCATAACAATTCTATAACACACTGCTTTTTGTTATCTAATGTCGATTTGAGTGCTAGAACTGGAAACTAGGGTTTTGATCATTACAGGAGCATGCACAAGTATTTTGGAAGAAGTGAAAGTACAGAAGGTGACTAAAAGCGAAGACGGAGTGACCTAGATTGACAATGAAATGCAGATTAGTGCCAAATACTAGCGTGAAGTAGGACAAAAGCATTTCACTCTAGTATCTAGTTTGATGCTAGTGTCCAACAAGGTTTCAACACTTTGTTTCAGAGACAAAGCACATTCAGCCCTGTCATAACCTGTTTGACCCAATTCCAAATCCAGACCATCTTGCGAAGCAACAAAAATACTAAGTGCACTCATCTTATTATGTTTTACTATATTTAGCATGTGCTTTAATTAAAGCCAACTTTTCAAATATCATTTTACATGTACAATCATATCTGAATGTTGAAGTATTTTTTATTAATCTAATTGCACATTATATTCTAAGATTTCTATCCTAAATAGGGTTCTAAATTATAATCGGGTGTAATCATTTGGTAAATATTAAAACTTAAGACTTATAATTTAGCATTAAGTTAATATTAGTTGAGTATTAACTAATAAACAGTTGTAACCACTTCAACCATTTTGTAACCATCTCTCACATATTAAAATGATGGACACACAATGATAATGTGTGCATTCCGGTTTCTCTTCATTCCCTTTGCACATTTTCTAACATTGGTGTCAGAGCTCTTGGTGCTCAAAGGGATTTGCAAACCAAAGGAAGAACATTCCGAATATTTTCAAGGGTCACCTAGGGCAAAATACAAACATCCAGGGAAAAATAAAGACGACATGGAAGGGTATAGGAATCTTAACAATTTAGGTCGCAAAAGGCTCAAAAGAAAGATACAATCACGTGAGGGCTTCTGCAAAGAGCTAGAGCGAGTCATGAGGACCTACAAAGTGATCGCGGGGGCTCGAAAGCTCATAAACTTGGTTGCAAATTTGAAGCCAACAAATCCAATAAGGAAAATACAATCCATTTTTGCCATTATTACCACAGTTGCAAATTGTGAAAACGTCATTTAAAAAAAAAAATTAAGGCACGAACACAATAGCAAGTTCAACATCCATGAAAATGGCATTCACATTTTTTTGGCAGGAACACAGCCTCAAGTTCAATCTTCATGCATTACTCTGATTTCAAGGGTATCGTAGACACTCAAACCAAAGGAGCAAAAATGCCAAAACATTGTGAATTCCATAAACGTAATTTCGAGCACAATTTACACAAATTCCTATAATTGTCAGTCGTAGGGCATATTTTATAGTCGCAACTAGGAGAAATACAGTGACAATAATAAGATTTGAGGACATTTTCCAAGTATTCATACTTATCTATATTCACTTATTTTTCATCTAAGTAAATATTTCAAAATGGAAATCTCAATAAAAAAATATTTTCACTTCAACTTTCACACTGGAAAGTTAAAATACAAATGAAATTAATGAACAAAAAATTGTGGGGTATTGCTAATAGAAAAGAAACACAACCTGTCGATAAAGCCAAATTGTTAGAGTGAGAAAGTTGTGTTGATAAAGCTAAAGCTATGATCGGGCTTGCTCTTTCTAATTTTGGACTTCATATAGATTAAGAGATCATCCAAAAATATCTGGGATAGCCTGAATAGGTTGTTTTGAGCAAAAGTAATGAACACTAAATTTTCTTTAAAGCTTTAAATCTTTTGATTCGAGATGGTTGATGATGTTACTATGTCCAGTCATAAATAATCGAAGATCTCTTCTTAGAAAATTAGTAAAGGTTAAAGCTTCAGTAGATGACAAAGATTCTAAAGCCATTTTGTTAAACAGTTTGCCTTCTTCGCATACCAATGTCATTTTTACTCTCAGTTAAATGCCTTCACAAAGCCTGGAAGATACGATTTCATCTCTTCTAACTGAAAAACAAAGAACTGCAAACGATACAAAATGTAATTCTTCATATGAAAATGCACTATACTCCCACACAAGAAATAATCACAAAAAATCAAATAAAGACACCCAACACGTTGAGTGTTGTCGTTGCAAGAAATGCGGTCATACAACTTGGAATTGTCGCATTCAAGATAATAAGGTTCTCAAAGGCAAACTCAAAGATACTCCAAAATAAGCAAATGTAGCCTTTGTTGACACTGCCAAATGTTGAATTTACTAAAGCTTTTATCGATAAAGAAGCTTTTATCGATAAATGTTGAATTTGCCAAATGTAAATGTGTAGTTTCAGAATATGTGGGTCTCGGGAACTTACCCTTACAAGGGTCATGAGATAATTTGATGGAGCACTGTGGGCATAGCTCAATAGGGAGGGTTTTCCACTAATTCAGGAGATTTTGTAATTTGGGAGTTTGGAGAGGTGAAATCTAGGAACTTGGGAATTCAGCTCAGGAACTACACATTTACAAGGGTTAGGGAGGTAGCTTAATGGAGTTCTACCTTTGGTCTAAGATCTCTTGTTCAAAACAAAAGCTTCTAGAGATTGCAATTCTATCTTCTTTTTAGTGGTGTACGTCTTAAGAGGGGGTATTAAAATATACGACTTATAATTTAGCAACCATATCACACATAATAAAATGATGGACACACAATGATAATGTGTGCATTCTGGTTTCTCTTCATTCCTTTTGCACATTTTCTAATAGTGAACATTCTTATTGAACTTACACAACATTCGTAGCCTCTGGGGTTTCACATTTCTTTCTCCTAGGGTTTGATTTTTAGATTTCAATTCTGATTTTTATATCTTAAATCTGACCTTCCAATTTTGTCCTAGGGTTTCATACTTGATATACCTCTTCTAAGGTTTACATCCTTTCATGTTTTCTAGGGTTATAATGAGCTTTCTATCCAAAACTATAGGTTTTGTTAATGCAAGTTTATTACACAAGGTTCAAAGGAAGATATAAAACAAACACTACTTGTTTAAGAACACAGGCTTCAAAGGAAGACAGGGAATTAACCCTAGTTTTAGAACCCCTGCTAGAAATAGGATTCAAGGTACAAAATATCCTATACATATTGCTTCAATTGGGAGACTATGTAGCCAAGTGTTAACCTGTGGAAGGACCGGTGTGTTTAGGCAAACCACCCATTAAAAGATTGGATTTCTAGATCTGAATTATCCTAATTTGAGTTGAGCTCAACCTATTGGTATTTACAATGTTTTTAAATTATTTGGATCTCATCAAACAAATTCAAGGAAAGGGTAAGGCAGGAAAAAAACTAGACTCTCAAAAGCTAAGCATAGAAAACACCTTGATCTCAATCAAACCACACACAAACTAGAGAATACAAGAAATAGATTTAACTCGTTTAAGCATAAACTTAAGGCAATTAGTCAAAGGAAATTTAAACACCACCACTAAGTTTTTACCATCTACTAATATTGTAAACTACTAAAAGTAATAGTAAAGTGTAGGTACTAGTAATGCATTTTAGATAAGGTATGGTCCATGAAGAGATGATAGCAATTTTGCATCACTCTCTTTCAAGGTGATTTGCAGATGTTATTAGTTAAAATGATATTTTTAGTTAAATGTGGAGGTTTTGACATTTGTTGACATATAACTAAGATAAAATTCCAATTGAATTGGAGAAGCAGCAACCTAGAGTTTAAGATTTAGAAAAAAAACCTATGTTTCCTTGATTTCTCATTCAATCCAAGGTCTTGTGTCGATGTAGCCTATTCCACAAGATAGTTGAAAGTGGACCAAGATAAAAGGGTATGAGACCCTCTTGTAGGAATAAAAGAACTTTTTGTCGTGCACCTAAATGTAACAATTTCAGTATCCTATTATAGTGAGCTTTTTTCCCTACATGCACATATTTTTGTAATGTCGTAATAATTAGTATGTATTGTGGCGACATACCCCTTAGTAAGTGGCTTGTGTGAGAAGCTACCAATAGGTTCATTGTATCTAGCCAATATCGTTGTGTAGGTGGCTTGCACAAGAAGCTACTCTTTTGTTATAAATAGGAGTTTACCCCTCTTTGTAATCAATCTAATTGCATTATGAATACAACTTTGTGTGCTTATCACATATCTTGGAGAAACGGTGATTTCTCTCCCCTAGAGCTTGTAGGATTGAGTATAGTCCAACATTTGATGTATTGGTGCCCCCCACGTTTCAATATTTTTGTGCAATCGTACCTCTTATGGATGCATGTCTACTCCGTTGATATTGTTCAACTTTTGCACCCGTTAGATTTCAATCCCATGGGCAAGCTTGAGAGCAAACGAGCCTTGCCAATGCACCTAGACCATAGGCTCCTTATATGCAAACCCTACACCTGGAGGTAGAGGAAGCTGATTCTGCAATGCAAGCGTATTTCCAGGTCTAACAATAAAAGGTGATGTTTAGTTTCTGGATTTGTAAATTTTTGCTATATTTACGATGCACGTTACATTCACTGATATTGAAAGTTTATGCTGTGAAAGTGAAAGTTTTTAATTATAATAAGTATTTAAGATTTGCTTCAGGTAAAAAAAATAGGGCATGCTCCACAATAAGCATACACACGGAGTACTATAAAATTAGTGAAATTGGGTGGAAAAAAATTACAGAGCATCCACACATTCTCCATGTCTTCCTTGTAGAGGTTAAATTTGACAGCGACCTATGCATGTCAAACATTTTTGTGACGGTAACTTTCCAATGTTGCCCTTTAAAAATGTAAAACAATGTTATTTATTCATCACTAATAAAATATATAAAAGATTTTTATATTTATTTAATTACTTTTAATACATATTGATCTATTCTACATACAAATCTATATAAAAAATTATGGTCATAATTTAAATATGCAAGTCATATGCGATGATTATTTCAAATATTTTGTAATGTCCCCTTTTCAAAATTAATTAATTCCGGATACCTGAAGCCTATTTTTATTATTTTCAGTAGGCTAAAGGGAAATTAAAAGAGGAAAATAAATTAATTTTAGTGGTCCAAGAATATTTTTATATTTTATTTAGAAAAGGGACACTTAAATAATATTTAAATAGTTGAAATAAAATAAAATAATAATAGAAGCAAATACTTCTATTATTAGGCGCCAAAGTCAAAGTTTCTAATTCAATAAAGCATTCTATTATGGGGTGCCAAAAATAGAATATGCCACATGAGCATCAAGATCCTGTTTTTAGGATGGAGAGAGGATAAACCAATTTTATATTGTTTATTCCTATTTTAGGGTGGGGTGCCAACATGGGAGAGAGGATACAACAATTTTATATTGTTATTCCTATTCTTATGAAGGGGCAACAACTTTGGAGAGGGGCTTGGAAGTTATAAATGTTGATTTGGGGTTTATTATTCATTCATCTTGGAAATTAATCAACTACTTCTTGTCTACAAGTAGCTTCTGCTTTTGCATCAGCAATAGAGGACGAAATCCGTCATTTGCATACAGATTTGAGGACAGAATCCCTCACATTTGAGCTTGGCAATTCCATCTTGGGGTTGCAGTGGTCATTCAAGGTACAGGTGTTCACCCAGTGCAGCAAAGGCACACTTTTCAGGCTTAATTCTACATCCAAAACAGCAAGTACAGCTAGGGCTTCAGTATCTGGAGACAAATTTCAAGGAAATCAGTTTGCATGCTCATCTCTTCCATTTATATTTCTATTTAGATCATCAATTGTGAGAGAATAATTGTATTCAAACGCTCTGGTATTTCTTTTATTGTAGCTGATTGAAATCAATAAATAAAAGTCTGTTTTTGGCACTTTGAGGCTTGTTTTTTAATTTAAAAATCAGATTGCCGCTGCAGTCATAAAGTTAATTTTTTATACTGTTGTCCTACAGTTTTTGACAAAAATATTCAGATTTATGTAAAGTATTTTCAGGGATATTACATATTTGCAAGTATTTTATGGCTAAAATCATGAAAAGCATCTATACGGCCGTCAAATTTAACCCTTGCTTGACGTATGGGTGTTGCATGCAATGGTTATTTCAAATATTTGCAAGTATTTTACAGCTAAAATCATGAAAAGCATCTATACGGCCCTCAAATTTAACACTCGCTTGCAATATGGGTTTCACAACATGGAAAACAATTGCCAAAATCATATTAGCCGTGTATTTTATGACAGGTCATCTCAAGCATTAATAAAAACTAATAGATATTTTTGCCAAGAACCTAGCCTATAATTAAAAAAACATTGACAATTAAAATAAATATAACAAAACAATGAACTCTTTAATACAAACAAAACCTTAACTTGCCTTATAGCTTGTACATTGTTGAAGGCTTATTATGAATGTTGGCCGCACCATGATCTAAAAATATAGTTATAAATGAACTATATAATTTACTTATCGTATACCACACTAAATACTTTACCTTGTCACTACTAAAAAAACACAAGACACAATAAAATTCAAAAGAAACTTAAACCATAGTTGCTTTAACCACTACGGATTTGATAGTTATGACGGAAATCGACTATGCATAAAGGCAAAAATTAATAGCCACAGCCACACGGTGAGACCAATATCCAGTATTCAAATTTGCAGGATGCATATGATATAACTTTATAAGTGATTCGATGTACAGGGATCTAATGCTGAAAGTCAATGGTGACATGCACATGAGCATATGAGATAACTAATACCTGACAGTGTCATCAATATATGTACCAAAGGCATGGGTAACAAGGATAGACGCCAAAACGGGAAACGAACATATAATCAGAAAAGGCAGCATAAGGACAACAAAACCTGCAAAAAAATCAGACTTTGGAATGCCTATGGCATAAATATTTAAAATTACATGACATAATTAATACCTGACAGTATCATCAATATTTGTACCAAAGGCATGGGTAACAAGGATAGATGTCAAAATGGGAAACGAACAGATAATCAGAAAAAGCAGCACAAGGACAACAAAACCCGCGTAAAAATCAGACTATAGAACACCTATGGCGTAAATATTTACAATTAAAGGCCTAGGGATACAAATATAGTAAAGATAATTTATCCTTTTATTTCTTACATTGTTTCTGAAACACAGTTTAGGATTTGCAATTCAGACTGTATTTATTTTGCAAGTTACATTTACTAATGTAGACACTGAAAGTATATAAATTTTAGAAGTCCGGGGATATAAATATCATCTTTGTCAGTGGAGGCCTACTCTTTTGTTATTCTGCCAGCACTAACCCTCATTGCTAGACATGCTAAATGCCTCCTGTACATAAAAGATAATTTGACAAAGCATAGTTTACAATAACTGCAGCACGTTAATTACTTAATAGAAAAACTATACCCGAAAAATTCTACTGGTCAAATCGACAAAAATGTAGAGTGAACAAAATAGAATGAAAATCAATGTAATGTCCTCTTATTCGCAGCCAGTGAATGTTGTCTAGCAAAAGAAGGTAACGCATAAAAACATTGTTAAACGGTTCATATATACAATAGTTTGGATCAATGTTGCAACAAGTATTGGCAGAAGAACTTGGAATCACAGGAAAAGGGAACTCCAAATAAATGGGAACATTAAGGATCTAGTCCCAATTAAAAAGTTGGGTATTACATCTGTAAAAAACACTAGGAAACAGGGCAATGAATGGACATGGCAGGAAACATTCTGAAGTAGGACAATATAAACTAAAAAGAATGTTGAAGTTGATGGAAACGCCAAGGAAAACATGGAAATGTCCCCAAATAAAACCTGATAAATCGTTTAAAACCCTATAACCTTACAAGAGGTATGACCTAAGTAGGACTTCCCCATCCTGAAAATATTCCTTGCATTCATAAGTTTTAAGTGCGTGCACCTTTTCCCTAAAATCAGTGTTTCATGTAATTGGGACTTTAGGGCCAATCCTGTAGTGTGTCGGTCGTACATTTCGATCTTGTCATCTACCTTGACATAAGAGATTGACTGTATTAGTTGCTATTAGTGTGGCTGTTAAGTATGGCAATCTATTGGACGCTCCTTTGTAGCATACATGTACTTAAATTAAGGGCCGAGGCCAATCAAAATTGAATAAAATTATGTGATCGTAAAATACACATCTGACACTCCTTTGTAGTGTTCATCTGCTCAAATTAAGAGCAATCGAATTTCAATTAACAATTTTCATTTGTAAGAAATGCATCTTGTATTACACCAAAGAACATGAGAATTGCATGAGTAGAACAGCAGATTTACAAGGATAATATTACCCTATAAAATCTAGAAAAGGTAGCATATCCGTCTTACCTCGAGAAACAAAGCATCTGCATCCTTGTAAGAAAAAATTAAAAGAAAATTTGGCTCATGTGCAGAGCTGAATCCTGCTTAAAGAGCTTCAGCTTTCTTAACCTGAGCAGGGAACTGTTCTCATGACCCTGACAGGTTACCTTGTCTCTTATCTTCCGGAGGAAATCTATGACAGGCAAATCTTTCACAATGTCCTAACTTCAAGCACATTTTACCTGCTGGTTATTGCTTTAAGTCAATGTTGGAAAATCAATAACTATCAGCGATAAGATCAGCATTGTGCATTCCTTGGCATCTATAGTGAGAAAAGTAGTATTTTAATAGTTATGATGTGATTGGTCAAGGTGTTTATATCAGTAAAATTAGGGCTAGAGATGACCTGTATTTGCAAATTAAGATCACTTGCTAGCTTGGCCATGAGTCAAAACCTAAGAGCTACAAATTTTGAATGGTGTATATAAGGTAAAGTGAAAAGTTGGCGTGCTAGCTAAGCTGTGATCTAAAATTAACCTTACTTTTATATGAAGGTAAAGCCTTGTGAAGGGCAGACAAGTTTAGATACTACTCAACACCACCAAGCTTAGATCACTGTTATGCTTAGAAGCCACATCTGAGGAGTTCATATTCTGCGAAATTCACCTCACTCAGCCTCATCCAGAGGGATCTATTTTCTGCCGAATTCACCTCAGAATTGCACTTAGCCAAGTTTGCCCAGGACTTGCACCCAGCCAATTTTGCCTAGGACTTGCACACATCCTTGTTTAGCAGGGTTTATATTCAGCAAAATTCACTTGGGATTTGCACTCAAGCCAAAGTCACCTAGGACTTGCATCCAACCTCATTCAATAGGTTTAATAATCTTGCCAAACACACCTTGTAATTGCACCCAGCCTCGTCTAGGGGGTTTATATTCTGACTATTCACCTTAAATTTGTCCCCGGGCATATTCACCTAGGATTAGCACCCAAACTCATCCAGCATGGTATATATTCTACCAAGTTCACCTAGGTTTTACAATCAGGGAAAATCACTTGGGACTTGCACCCAGCCAGGCTAGCTGCATCCAACAGGAGCTTATATTCTGCCAAGTTCACCTGGATATTGCATTCTCAGCCAAAGTCACCGGGGATTTCCTTTCAGTCAAAATCGTGTGATATTTGTGCCCAGCTTCATCCAGCAGCGCTTATATTCATACAAATTCATCTGGAATTTTCTCTCAGCCAAAATCACCTAGGACTTGAACCCAACCTCATCCAATGGGGTTTGCATTCTATTAAACTTACCTAAGATTCGTACTCAGCCTCGTCCAGCCCTCTAACATTGGAAGCATGCCATGTATGGCTACAATCTTTGTTACCAGGGTTCATCCCCCTCCCCTCGTACCCTGCCTGATACATACGGGTACATGTACGGATACATACGGGTACATGTACGGATTCACTGTGGATACGTCCTGGTACGTCCCGGGTGCATTTCGACGTACCCGGGACATATCCATGGCGAACCCACAGGTTTGGATGGTAAAAGGGTAAAAAAAGTTCTTTTTTTAAATTTTAACTTGGTTTCTATGCTGCTACTTCAGTGGGGTCCAAAATATTTCTATAGGTTAAAATTTGGATAGGTTTATATTGTAGGTCTTTTTTGCACATTCTTTGAGCAATGAAATGCGAAAATCATTACGTGCCCCAAGGTTAGGTTGCAGTATGAACCTTTATTGAGTTGGCTTGTTGCAACTCTCTTGTTTCATTGAGAGGGTCTACAATTTAATACTCTATAATCTAACCCTCGGGAATATTTGATCACTTCTTTTCATTTCCTTAGTATTTCCCGTGCATATGTGATTCAGTCAGTTTTTAACTATGGCTCATGTTATTAACAGAGCAGTTGGATATCCATATACGAGCCTTTACCTAGTGCGTATCTGATTCACCTAGATATGGCTACCCAGTCATCCCAAGCCGTATCCGTCAGGCCTAGAATAATAATTATAAACAGTTTAAAAAGGGGGAAAAAGGAAACCTAAAACCACAGTTACCAGGTTGCATACCCTCAAAGCTATGATTTTCTGGGATAACCCCTAGGTTGTATGCATGGTGCAGATGAAAATGATTAGAAGGTGATTTTGGATAATATGAATGCAAGGACCAACCATTGGACTGACCTTTGTAGTTATCATTGGTAGGTTAGAGTTAACCTAATTAAATAGGTCCTTTATGGCCACCATTGCAACATAAAAATTAATCTCAAAGGAAATGGATGAAACACAAAGGAATATAATATTCATATATCATAGAAAATGTAAAATCTTAAGTATATTGAATGTTTTGAACATTGATCGTACTATATTTTTCAAGTTTTGTATTTCTTATGGACTAAAAAATGAGTAAAATGAGTGTATATGATTGTATGTATATATGTGTGTGTGTGTACGAATGTATCCAAGACGTATCGTACCCAAGGGTTTTTTAAAATTGACGTATCTACATATCGAACCCATACCCATACCCATATCCTGGCAAAATAGGCTACAATCCACATCATCATCATCATCATGGCAATGACTTTTCCTCACCACTAGACCATGCACCACAAGGGATCACATCCTAGATACTATAAGAATAATTGTTTTGATTGGTTAATGTGGATTTTTTGGGAGGTGCCCACAACCGTCTAAGACACAAACAAGTGCCTAGTCCCTATGTGTGCTGTCTAGACTGCACGGAAACGTCCTAAAGGTCCCCGTACCAGCCTGGAAACATACCAGGTACTGGTACAGGGCTGGGTACATCCAGAAACGTACCCACAGGCACAGGGTACAGTTTGGGTACAGTTACGTTTCCGGACGTACCCGCTTTAAAAAAACGTCTTTGGTTGTCAGCGTAAAATGATATAACATTGTAGATTGTGGTTGTTAGCGTAAAATGTGTGAAAAAGGATTCCACCGCATTTGCTCCATCATGGCAACTACTTAGGTTTAACGTGCTCATTTATTCCCACCAATGAAAAAGTTGTTGCTTTTAAATTTCAAAATGGAATCGAATCTCTACAGAAAACGTGTCCCATGAGTGCAGCATTGAAAATTTTGATACGGTTCAATTCAATAATTCACTCCTACCTTTAATGCCCACTATTTGGAAAAATCAGAACGATCTCCCTGCTCCCTCACATGCTGCTTCCAAGTTTTCCATGAAATGTTCTTATTTAAGTTTTTTAAATAGGATGAATTGTTCTCTCAAGAGAGTAAAAGATGAAAAGGATAATTTTGCGTGGCCTACTAAAAAATGTTTGTGAAGGATTACGATAAATATATGTTTAATCTTTGATGTTTCCTATAAGTAGCTTTTGAAGTGTGATGTTAAATGGATAACTTTAATAGTTTTAAAAATCTTAGTGTTAGATTTAATGAATTTGTAAACAGGTATTGTTTTTGTAAAAGGATAGTTCGTTATAGAATAACATCTAAAACAAATATAAATAAATTTAGACTCTATAAATGATTTTAAGTTGTATGACTCTATGAGTATTAAATTTCAATAAGTATGCAATGTATGAGAATTAAATTTCAATAAGTATGCAAATGCTTCTTTAAATTTATAATTTATATACATATTTATATATTTATATATTTATATACATATATATATATAAAACGTACCCGAAAGCGTACCGTACCCAAGATTTTTAAAAATTTGCCGTATCGACATACCATACCCGTACCCGTATCCGTGCAATCTAGGTGCTGCTGCACATGCTACCCAAGGGAAATTGAAATCGTAGGCTCTTTCTCACTCATTTTGTCATTTGTCGTCACACCACAACCCCTTGGGTTAGATGCTATGAGAATTTTATGTGGGATAAAGTTGATGTCATTTAAAATTTTATGTAGGCTTTACAATTTAGGGTTTTCTGAGTACTATTTAGGATTTAGGGTTTAACATTTGAGTTTATATGTTAAAGTTTTAAGACTTAGGGCTTAGGCGCTAGTGTTTAGGGTTTAGTGTATTAATTTTATGCAATCACCACGAAACTCGTATAGGGACAACGACCCGTCTTGTACCCACATCTTCTCATGACTGTAAATTCTTATGGTGACTATATTTATATACAATATATTTGTACCCTTATGCTATAGTCTACACCCTTGATCATTTACTCCAGTACCCTCGTTTGAGATGCCACCCCCATACCACTTTTTTTGTATGTACGTATGTATGTATGTATGTATGTATATTCGTTTGCTCTCTTTCCCTAGCCCTTATTCATTTGCTTTCGTACCCTAGATTTAAACCAGTGTCCTAGTACCCACATCTTCCAATAATTGTATTTATAATTTTATATACTACATCTATGTCCTTATTTATTTACTCCTGCACCTTGATTTGAAATGGTGTCCCATACCTACACCATCTGGTGACTATATTTATGTGTAATGTATATATCTACCCTTATTCATTTACTTTTTGTCCTGATTTCAAATGGTGTCCTGTACCTATACTTTCTGGAGTAATATATCTATACTGTTACTTGTTAAATCTTGTACCGACATATATATACCTTTATTCATTTACTCTTGTCTTGATTTCATAGGGTGTACCTGTAGCCATACTTTCTGGAGTAATATATCCATACCCTTACTTGTTAACTCTTGTACCCTGATATCAAAGACTGTCCCTGCACCCACACCTTCTGGAGTAGTAATAAATCCATATAATTATTCGTTTGATCTTGTATTCTGACTTTTGGCGTGGCGTACCCATACCCACATCTTCTGATGATTATGTAAACATAGTATCTTTGCGCTTTTCACTTACTCCATTACCTTGTATTTAGTGACTATGTTTACATAAAAATATATCAGCACAGACGTTCATTTCCGATTTGAAATTACATTTCCGTCCCCGTCCCTATAGCATGTACCAGCAAAAGTATCTTCATAACTATGGTTATAAGATTTAAGTTTAAGGTTAAGTTTCAGGGTTTAAGTTCTAAAATTTAGGGTTTAGGTTTTAGAATTTAGGTTTTTAGGGATTAGGGTATCTGTGCTTGTAAACACAGAATTGCAATACACTTGCCAATAACACGTGATATAAAACCCTAAACCCATCGAATGGCAAAAAAATAACAGTTTACAGAAAAATAAGCAAGATAGGAAAAAAAAGGGTATAATACTTACCCGGGTGCCTGCATGAGAGCAATTGTGAGAGGCCCGGATTGGAGCTCAGCCCATTTGAGAGTGCAGACATTGACGGTCAAGCCGAGGCCATCCGAATAAAATCGAGCTGCCTTGGGAACATCCTTGTGAAGTTGCACAATCCAACGAAATGTTGCTGCCATTCCCATTGAAGAATTAAAGAATTCTTTGGCATCTACATTGATGCATCGCTAAGAATGTTTTTCTCGACTGATTTATGCCCGAAACAAAACTACCGGCTCCTAAAATGAAGCCCTGTTTTGTAAGACAAGCTCAAATGTCCGAGAGGTAGGAATTTGTTAATACACTTTTCTGGTTGTTTTTTGAAGCTTTTTATTGTTCGAGGTCGTACATTTTTATTAATTTTTTAGACATTTGACACGTGGACAGGCGCTTTTAGGATATAAGGGTTTTCTTTGGTGTCCCTGCCGAACAATTGTTACTATTGGAACTGCCTATTATATTAAAAAAGCTTGGGCTGCTAAAGAGGAAGCTATACGCTGTTTTGTTGATTTCAAGAAGGCTTTTGACATAGTTCCTAGGGGTAAGCTATGGGACAAAATGAAGAAGCTTGGTATCCCAACGTATCATAGGGCAGCTATTCATAGACTTTACAAAAAGGTACGAGTCGAAATTAGAACTCACACTGGTATCTCAAAGAGTTTCAGGAGTGATATTGGGGTTAAACAAGGATGCTCGTTATCGCCTACTTTATTTGGCCTATATATCGACAAACTTGAGGAATGGTTAAATATGCAGAGTGAAGATGGTGTTCGCCTAGGAGAGTATGTTATAAGACTTCTCTTATATGTTGATGATCTTGTTGTGATTGTTAGGTCCGTTTAAGGCCTTCAAAAGCATTTATGTGTACTTGAGCACTTTTGCAAAGAAGTGGGGATGCAAGTCAACACCAATAAGACCACTATTATGATTTTCTCCAATAGAAAGAAAAGAACTCAATATGATTTCTATTTCAATGGAAACATTTTAGAGGAAGTAACAGAGTATAAATATCTTGGGTTAGACTTTAATAGCAAGCTTAGTTGAGAGATTTGTAGTAAAAAGAGAACTTTAGGGAGGTGGAGAGTTTTTATGATTTCCAAAATAAATGCAGAGAGGTGAAATTATAGGATTGGAAAACTATGCAGACTTTGTTTGGGCTTTCAGTGACTCTAGTGGTGCTTTACGGATGTGAGGTTTGGGCTAACAGCATTTCAAACTCAAGATGGAAACAATTTGAGAGGATTCAAAAAAGCATGATTACTACCAAGTTCAAATTAAAGATCTCGGTCCCATATGAGATTCTCCTAGCTGAAATGGGGGTTGTACCCCTAGAAGTTATTGTTATGGTTCATCTCATAACATATCTAAAAAAGATCGACAAATGAAAGGTGGTAGATGGCCTAAAGTTGTCCTCAATGAGCTTTTGGAGAAAAGAAACAAGTCATGGGTGAATCAAAACAACAAATGGCTTAAAATTGGAACATTCACTTGAATGCGTGTCCTAATAATAGTCAAGAGATAAACACTTGTGTTATAGACAAATTCCGCCAAGCTATGTGGGGAAAGCCATTGGGGAGAAATAAGAGGTACTATTCGGAGGAATTTAACTCTACATGTGATCATCAACAAAAGGCTTTTATAGGGGCTAATTGAAAGAGGGTGTGAAAACCCTGAGCACAAGGATCACAAGGGATGACACGAACATCCATAGAAGTGTGAACGGCAGCGTGACGGGATCTCGAGAGGAGCAAGCATCAACCGAATGTACATGTAAAGACTAAAAAAAGGGCAGAACCTCATTAAGGCAAAAATCCCCACACTGATCTCATAGATCTTAAGGGATGTACATATAGAGTGTTGAATAACCGCCAGTGCTACAATCATGACAACTCAAGTGGAGAGGGGGAGTTATATTCCCAGAATAGGAAAGTAATTCCCAATGGCGCAACTGACGCATTGACACGTAAGGGAATATCATGATGATTGTTAAATGACACATAGACTTATGATCTCACATCAATGAGATGACTTGCCCGTTAATGTGGAAAATGAATCACACCAACACCCCCCCTTCATCGTAACTTAGGATGAGACGACAATTCAGAAAAGAGAAATGGGTCCCGACACAAGATCTTGATGAGGTACCCATGCACAACAAAGAATCCCAAGAAGTGAAGGAAAACCCAATGGGAAAAAATATCCACCACAAGAGAAAACACAATCTCTAATCTAATAAAGATGCCAAAAATGGGTCCTAGCCACAAACAAGCCTGATAAGGTACCCATGTACAAAAGGGCAATCTCTCATAAAGATGAAGAAGAGAGAAGAAGAGGGAGACAAGAGGAACGTAGAAGATGCCACAGACAGATCTAAACTCTGCAACTCTAGGAAGTCTCCCAGAAGAGTGTCGATGATGTGGCCCTCTGCCTCTGGATTGAAGAGGAGCCACCCATACTGAATTGAGTGCATGCCCTTAGGAAGGATGGAAATGGAGTGTTGGAAATCCACCCAATCCGCAAAGGAATTCGAAGGTAACAACATGAAGCACTCTAAGTCTGGTCCACGGAAGTGTGACATAGATCTAGCAATAAAGTGTTAAGGAACCGAAGTTAATGTCACGAGCATGAAACTATCATAGGATGAAGAGGGAACACCCGCAGAAAGGATGTCTAAGTGATGTGAAGGCAATACAACAACCTCCACAATAGAGAAGGGATCCATAAGCAAGGGTGGATCAATGAAGATCTCCTAAAAAATGGAGATAATGGACTCCTTCGAAACACTCGAAGAAGGATGAGGAACCTGTAGTGTATCACAAGTGGACTCTATGAAAAGACAACCAAGATCGAGTAGATACTCATCTCAATGAGGGGCTCAACAAACAGAAGGGCGATGTCGGACAAGTATAAGTCATCCAATGGAGGAAGAGGAGTGGAAGGGGCCTCGCACACTAAAAGTGGAAAGGAGGTTGGTGTAATGACGGTATGAGGCTAAGATGGAGATTGTTCATTGTCTAATGAGATGGGAGGGGTGTCAACACACTCTGGAATAATGAGAGAAGGAGGAGAGAAGACCTCTGTAGTACTCTCAACATCAAAACTGGGGGCACAATCCTCGTCATCAGAAGTAGGACCAAGCGAGTTTGTATCAGCGGAACTATCATCACACAAAGAACAAGAGGAGACAACTGTAGAAGACTGTTGTAGAGAGCTACTGGAAGGCCAAGGTGAAGCAACGTGGCACTCAATGAAAGCAACAAGTGTAGGGAGAGTGTCGTCAATGGAGCAATCAAGATGTGAGGGAACACAAGGGGTAATGGTCACATTTGTATCAGAGAAAGGGTCTCCAATGGAACTCGAGTGTGAAGAGTGAATGGGTGCATGAACATGCTTAATAATGAGCTATGCGGTGGCAACTACACATAAAGGATCTCCAAACAAGGACTGAAAGATGTTCCAAATCTGGTGGGGAGGATTTGAGTCTGCTACATGAATGTGGAGAGGTCTGGTGACATACAACATCAAGTGACCAACAACGTGGTCGCAAGTGTCAATAAAGTCCTCAAGACGACTGGAATCAGTGGGTGCAGGAACTTGCCCAAGAAAGAAGTGTGTAAGACCCTCATAAGCGAAGTAGCATTCCATAGAAGCACATCATGCTAAATAGTTCTCTCTCCTAAGAAGAAGTGGTAAAGGTTGTAACGTGATCATGTGACGCTCAAGTTTGGAAAGAGCATCCTCCATGATACAAAAGTAGAAGTAAGAAGTGCAAGATGCACAAGAAGAAGGGGGTGCAGAATGCAAGATGTCGGACACAGTCGATAATGTGTCTACAGGCAATACAACACTCGAGACGAATAGTGATAACCCCCCTATCTGCGAAACTTTATAAGATAGTGTATGACTATAATAAGGTGCGTTCATGTGATGTCACATAGTTAACCACTCACCTCGCAGTATGCGATAAGTCGCGCGAAAGTGGAGGCCACAATGAAGTCCTAATCGGAAACAAAGGAACACATGCAATCAGGAATAAAAGAGTGTAAGTGATGAGGTACAAAACATTTCTCAACGTGAGAAAAAGGGTGTTTCATGGTGTAAAAGAGAAGGATCTCTTGCCGCAAGGCTATGGCGGACACTTCCACTAGTTACAAACAAAGAGAAGCACTATAATGACGAGCCAGAAAAATTGGCCCGGAAAGCCCAATAACCCTATACAAGCACCCCAGAAAAAGATACCCCTTGTATACAAATTATTATTTTTTATCTTTCCCCTATACAATGCTATGAAATGCATGAAAAAGGTGACAAAATCGAAAAAAAAACAAAACAGGGTAAGAGGGGGTGTCCCAAAGCTCCGGAGGAAAGAAGGGTGGAGTCAGCTTAGACAGCTCGGTGAGTTGAGCTAGGAGGCTATGAGCTAAGGGTGGAACACGTCAGTGGTATGCAACTTAGGAGGGCAAGTCGGTGAGTAATCCGAGGCAAGCACGACAAGTAGTGAAGTGAGCTCAGGCAAGGTGGCCGAGGCGGGCGCGGCAAGCTGGAGGAGCCCGCGAGACGAGGCAAGTGGTGAGCTCGTCAGAAAACAAGGCTGAGTTAGGGATCTCGGGGGAAACTGGACAAGAGGAGGTAATGGTCGCGGTCGATGTGTCTGAGGGGCACCGTCAAAATTACACAAAGCATTTCAAGCACCAAAGAACGCATCGAGATGACCGAAAGGTTGGCGACATGTGGGGTTCCAACACTAAGGTTTGTCGAGTGGGTGCAATGCATGTCGAGCGGGATGGTCGGAGGGTAGTTGGAGCCAGCGCCGAGTCTGAGGTAGGTAGAAAATGTAGTGCAGGGTTTAAGAGAGTCGAAGGTAAGCGTCAAAGCGGTCGAGGTGACCAATGGGTGCAGAGCTCGACAAATCTATGAAGGGAAGCAACAAACAACATAGGGCAGAGTTCGACGAGCTAAAACACGAGCAAGGTCCAACCAAATTTGGCAACAAAGCAAAGCATGAACACGAAGGTCGTGGATTAGAGGGGCTCAAATGCCAAATGGTTCAACAGTAAAGGCAAGCTCGTCTAAAAAACCACACGATGTAATAACAACAAAAAAAAGCAAAGCTTGAGCGATGCAAGGCTGGAAAAGGCAATGTGAGAGGTCGAGGACGACCGAGCTCAACATAAACCCGATGCAGAAGCAAAAGGAAATGCAGACCGAGCTAGAAGCAAAACAAACTGAGTCAAAAAACATACATGACGAGTTAGAATGGTGATCTGGGAGGGAGCTCAGTTCCTAGATCAGCGAGTTGGGGCCGAGTTGGCCCTTAAGGCAACATTTAAACCTTCCGAAAAACACTCTCAAAACTTGCACATAGAACTCATATCTGCACCCTAAAACACATTAAACCTCAAGAAAACACCTCCAAACATGCATGCAACCTCCTAAAACTAGAAAACTCAAACACATGAACACGGACACGAATAAACCTGAATAAGAGGTATAAAACCTGAATCAATGCATTAAAATGCACAACGGAATAACCATTATGACGAATGTTGAAATCTCTATATCACGAACTGAAAACCGAAAACACGTGAAAATGCCGAAGAATTTCACAGATCCACAATGTGAGCTCTGATACCATGAAAGAGGGTGTGAAAACCTGAAGCACGAGGATCACAAGGGATGATGTGAACATCCACAGACGTGCGAACAATATCGTGACGAGATCTCAAGAGGAGCGAGCATCAACCAAATGTGCATGCAAAGATTAAAAAAGGGCAGAACCTCATTAAGGAAAAAAACTCCACACCAGTCTCATAGATCCGAAGGGGTGTACATATAGAGGGTGCTAAGTAACCCCCAATGGTATAATCATGACAACTCGAGTGGAGAGGGGGAGTTACATTCCCAAGATAGGAAAGTAACTCCCAATGATGCAACTGACACATTAACACATAAGGGAATATCATGATGACCCCTAAATGACACACAGACTTATGATATCACCTAAGTGAGATGACTCACCTGCTGATGTGGAAAATGACACACCAACACTAATATCATGTGGAAAGCAAAGATCTTCATAGCTCAATTGAGAACTAATTCTCATCATCTTCAATGTGAAAGAGGAAGATGGAAAATACCTAAAGAGGCATGAGAAGAGAGAATTTGTATCTTTTGCACGTCTGGTGCAGTAGAATCAGAGAAACATTTCATGTTGGATTATAATGCTTATAATGACATTAGGGCCCAGTTTGCTAGCACAGTGGCTATTGTATCCTTTCAAGGTATTTTCAAAGAGAATATAGTTGAAAAAATAGGGGAGTTGATCATTAAACTCACTAATAGGAGATATGAGTGCTAGAAAGATATTTAGCAAGATTTGTTGTCCCATAGGTTATCTTTGTAGCCTCACGAACATTAAAATATCTTCTTCTTCTTAAGAAGTTTGTGTTGAAGGTCTACGACAAGGTATGGACTCTGAATTATCCCCGACTGTTGTTATTTCTGATGAATATTTAGACCCTGTGGTCAAATGGTATCGTAATAATTGCCTTATTACATATTTCTATGACTACATTCCCTTAGAAACTTACCTACTATTAGGAAAATATATTATTTAGTACTCTATGATGGGATATTATAATTACGAGTTGTTTCAGATATTATTGTTATGTATTATTATGCGAGTAACAATTACCTTAGAATAGTGTTGGATAGTTAAACCTACTTCTTATTTTATAGGAGTTTCATAAGTGTATATATTGTATCTTGTATGATTTCATGTTATGTTGAATAGAAGATCATTTATTTGTTCGTGTGAATTTGTGCATGTACCTTCATCTGGTATCAAAGAAGGCTATGGCTCCCTGATGAGCAACTATGATAATGTGTAGGATCTGCGTGTATGTCGTTTAGTGGATATTGTCTTGTATGGGTTGAATTATCATGTCTGCCTTTCAATTCAAACAATTATTTATGCTTCTATGTAAATTAATTGTCAAGCCGCACGATAGAGTGTTGTCATCATTTGCATATGATCATGTTTTTTCAGTTTAATTCGTTTCTTTCTAATCGGAAAGATTGATAAAAGGTCTCATTAATCTATCAAAGGATTTCATATTGGCATTTGGATCAGCTATTTAGAAACAAAAGATCTATGTATGTCAACAAAGAGTTGTAATATTTTTGTGTAGTATTTGTGTGGATGCAGTCCTAAAATACGACCTGCAGACATTGTTAGGATGAGGATATACTACAAACTTTGTTTATCCATTTTCTTATAAGGTGATAACATTTGCATTGCTTTTGAAGCCTCTTTTAGATCAACGACCACATTGTAACTTTTGTACATTGTCGATAAATTTGTTTTTGACTCTTCTTTGGAGAATGTGAAGATTGAGGCAGTTGGCCTATCACCAATCATGTTGTTGTGACTTCATTTGAGTTGATTGGAGTGAATAGAATTTATATAATGATCCATGTGTACTTGGTAACCAATTTGTATTTATAGATTATTATCTCCCATCGCCATTTTTCATCCCATGAATATTATGCAGTTGCTTTTAGTGGATCATCTTTGAAACTCTATTTGTTGTGAAATTTTCTCCATGTCTTCTTCATGCAAGTGAGAATCTTCTCATTCATGGTTAGTAGTTGTCAATTTAATTCTTTGATCTTCAAGATACTTTTGAATGCAACAAAATAAGGTCTTTTATTTGTAATTTCAAATAGTATGTTCTTAAATTGTAATATTTTTATATGGTGTCCATTTATAGTGAGAGTTGTTTATTGTAAGTCAAGGCCTTATATGTTGAAAATGTATGGTAATTAATGCATAATTTTTTTTCCCATCTTGTCAAGTCATTATTAATGTGTTCATTTGTTTACGTTAAAAATAGTCATCTCAAAAGTCGTTTTAGTAAAATTCATGTCTTGTCGTGTTGTCCAAAGTTTATAGTCATTGTATTATCAATTCCAAAATTGTGTCGTCAAAGTTGGTGGTCAATAGAGTCATTGCCATTTCATATCATTGTGATTCAAAGTCAAAAGCTTGTAAAAAGAAAAATAAAAAAAATTGCCTCACTTTTCAATAATTGGACGCATTTTTGCTTATACGTGACATCCACCTTATGGGTGTGATTTTTTTAAAGATCATAAAAGCTAGATCAAGATGAGTTAGAAACATCACATTGGAGGAAGGAGGCAGCGAAGGTTGGAAGTCAATCAACGACCTCTTGTCATTCGCCAATGATGGGGCCGCATGAAGGTTTAGTAACATGTGTGTTTGCAGTTTACTTTCAGTTTGTGTAGTGTTCTTTCCACTGTATTTTTCAAAGTGGCAGTTTCGGTGTTCCTGTTTTAATAAGTGGAAATTTCACAATGAGGGGGGAACATGATCCAATGTTCCATTTCCATTTTTCAGTTTGTAATCTGTGAGCATATTTTAATGTGTTATTCCCTGTAGTGAAATGTGATGAGGGCTGATAATAGTACTTGGCACATCATGATGTGGTTATAGGTAAACCAATTGAGAAATTTCATTTGTGGTTTGTGGTAAACCAATTGCCAAACCACCATTCTTGGTTGTTGGTAAACCATTCGCAAAACCATCACCTTTTGGTTTGTGGTAAACCATTTGCAAAACCACCATTCTCAGTTTTTAGTCAACCATTTGCAAAACCATCCTCAAGGTTTATGATCGTCCTATGAAAATCCCCAGATCATGAGTAGGTGCAAGTATAAAGGTAGGTTTTCCCCATGTTCACAGTAAGAGAGGAATGTTGGGAAATTAGTCTAGTACTCATGATAATTATTATATAGTTATAAAAATATACTTTGTTATTGTGTTACCCTTCACTATTCCGAAGTATTCGTTCCTATTTACTAGGTGGTTGTTTTAATACTTCCTTGGCTATATAATAGCCTATCTATTACATGTTAAAAATATTGGAGCATATTGACTATCATTCCATGCAACTCTGTGATTCTTTTTTTAGGAACAACACACAAGAGAAGAACCATTGGGAGTCTCAATGGTATCCTAGTTTTAGGTATCTAGAACCTCACCAACAGGCTTTTATCTCTTTTCGTTTCACAAGCATTCTTAGCATCCAATCCCTTCTTCTTAAGGAAACTTGTTGGTATCTAGGGAATACCCTTTAAATGCTTTCTTAGTGGACTTGCAACTTTATCCCCACCATCCAGGTTTCCTTGAAAATTCCAATTTGGATTGAGCTTCCTAGAATCCTTGTTAATCTCTGGATTTCCTTCCAGAGATAGTTAAACCCATTGGCAGGGTGATATGCCATGAGAAAGAGCACTTTTTTTACACGCTAATGTCCCAACAAATGGGTTTGTGTCAAAGTTGACATTGCGAAAGATCTGCGAGACCACCTTGATAATCAAGTTGGTTCCCTACATATCTCTTAAAAGGTGGTTTTATTTCAACCTTGCCAACATGTTCTTTCATTGTCAAGCCTCAAACCACAACATATGTGAATGTCCTCTTCTTGCTCATTCCAAACTAGTGGTGATGCAACTATTAGTCATTTCTAAGCCTAAAGGTTATTTGTCGACTAATGAAAATTGGAATACAATTGGGAATAAGAAGGGTTCTAGTGTAAAATCCACTCATGGTGGTGCAACTTAAAAAAACCCCTTCTCCTTCCCCTCCTCTATCTGAAGGATGATTCGGGTTCGAATCTACCCCCTCATCGTCAGTTTCCATTCCTTGCAAACCATCACAGAGCCAAGTTTTACCCTCATGATTGTAAAATTACTGGGAATTTAGCTTCAACATCTCTTCCTCTTTGTTGATATCAAATCCACTCCATGTGAGGTGTCCCATGACATGCAAGGAGATAATGGGGTCAAGCGTCGCTCCATTCATGTTGATCTTTCTAATTCATACTAAAAGTCACTTGCTAATAATTTTTCATTTTTAGCTCGTAGGATGGCGTACTAGATGGCTTAGGGGAGTTTGATATGTCTTTTTGTTTCATGAAATTTATCTCATCAAATGTTTGGGGGCTTACACAAAACTCTCGTAAATATTTTGTTTGGTTAGATTGATAAATTTTTTAGGTTCTTTGATATTATATGTTTACAAGAAAGTAAGGTTTCTGGTTTTTTCTTAAGAATAGGGCAGGTTTAACTTGAATTTCTCCTACTTTTTCAAATTTTCATACTCAACACATTGATGGAAAATGTGGTGACTAGTATTTATGTTCCCCAAAATTATCAGCCTTAATCACCTCCTCAGGATAAGATCCTTCAAATCAGATCATGTGGGTGATTATCAGTGATTAATGATCTTTGATTTGGTATTCTTAGTGTTTATGATCCCAATGATGGCTTCGGAAAGAATGACATTATAGAAATGGTTAGGTGAAAACTTGCCTTTATCTTATTAGTCGGTGTGTGGTGACTTTAATATGATAGAACATCTGGATGATAAAATCAGTGCCCTCCCTTTGTGTTGGTATGTTGGTGAGCATGTGGCTTGTTATTTATTTAAAATCCATTGGGGGCTTTTCTTATCCTTTACTTAGACATGATAAGGAATTTAAGGATCAATTTTGGTATACTTGGACCAATCTTCGAGAAGGATGTGATCGCATTTTTAAAAGACTTGATCATGTACTTCTCTCTTAGTAGCCTATATTTTATTTTGACACGCAAGGCTTCTCTCTTGTGCCACGGTGTGGTCACATGTCACTTTTTTCATATCATGTCTTATTTATTTTAAGATTATTTATATGTGGGCCCCTTTCAAAGTCCCATCTAATCAATTATTTTTTAATTTTTCTTTGCTAAATCACCTAAGCGTAGTCCTGCTTATTGTTAAAGTTTGGAACATGACACACACATGTCTACCTATTTTATTGACCTAGCTAGAATGAGTGGTGGGAAGCAGACGATTCAATGCACCACCCAATTCCTCCGCCAGTTCAATAAGCAAGTTATTCGAGTGCATAAACGGGCAGACTCAGCTCTACACAAAGAATTCATAAGGATCTTTATTCTTCTAAGTCTCCAATCCTTTTGACACTACCCCTTAAGTTACAGTTCATTGATACTTGACACAAGCTCAAGCTCATGGAATTTCATTCGGCTTGTGGAGCACAAATCTGGTCGAGGTTACACTGGCTTAAGGTGGGAGACAAACTATCTAAGTAAATTTTTCAAATCCCTCTTGATCCAAACATGCTCGTGAAAATATCAAAGCTATTCAAATTACTCATCTATGACTCATGGATTTTCCTGAGACTCACTAACACCTTTTTGAGCATTACAGTTAGTCTTCCAAGCTCAAGAGTCTATGAATGAGAAAGTTGCCACTTTATAACAATGTATCGAGGTGGTTCCATTAAATCATTTCTATTAAGGATCGTGCTCAATGAAATGCTCCTCTTTCTTTGGATGATATTTATATTTGTTGTATCATGCCTTGTTGATGATAAATCTTTAAGATGGATGGCTTTCCTTGTGAATTATACAAAGCCTCTTGGTATTTGTATGGTCTAGACCTACTTCATGGGTTTATAATGAAGCTCTCCAATCAAATTCTCTAGGAGTTTCATCAATCAAGGCAACATTAAGTTAATTCCTAAAGTTGGCGATCTGGAGCAGATTACTAGTTGGAGGCCTATATGTTTGTTGAATGTTTCCTAAAAGATTTCTTGCTAAGGCTTGGACTCTTTGCATTTTTGATATTTTTACCCAAGATTTTTTTCCTCGAGAAGATGGGATTTGTCAAAGGCCATTACGTTTTGGATAATATTATAACATCTAGGAAGGAATGGAATGGGCTCAATTATCTTTGCAAACACCCTTATTTATTCAAAATTGACTTTGAAAAGGCTTATGATCATATTCAAATGGCCATTTATTTTGGCTATGCTCACAGCCTTAGGATTTGGAGATATTTTTTACTGGGCTGATCCAAACTCTATTTTCCAATGCTTATTCTTTCCTCTTTGATCAATGGGCTTTAAGTCCTGCCTTGATTGGGATCTTATGCTCTATCAGACAGGGGTGCCCTCTTATGCCTACCCTATTTGTCTTAGTCGATCGATGCTCTTGGCTTATATTATTGCTCATCGTATGATCAAGGCCGCATTCTGAGATAATTTTTTTTCTTGATCATTCGACTCATTTCATTAATGGGAACTTTGCTAATGATTCCTTTTTTACCCTTACTAAATCTGATGTAAAATTTAGTTACTATTTTTGAATTCCTTGACATATTTTCTCTTACTTTAGGATCTAGTATTCAGATGTCCATAGAAGTTGTGTCTATCGAGAAAGTTTGTTGGCATATGCCTGACTAGTTAGTTAAGCTTACCCCTGGAAGTGGATTGGGACGTGAAGAACATGTTTAAGTTTTAGGCATTCCTTTTGCATGTTTGATAGTTATTCTACTCACTCTATTAAAGTATGTGATTGAAATAATTGAAAATAAAGTTTCTTGATAGTCTTCGAAATCCCTTTCATTAACCGGTAAACACCTGGTGTGTACCAAAATTCTTATGGCCACCCATGTTTACTATTTTGCATGTTCGTGCCCACCCTCGGGCTTCCTCTTCTAAGCTTCCAAGCTGCTTGGGGACTACCTTTGGTGTAAAAGTTATGGTTCAACTCACTTTCATTAGGTGGCCTGTGAAGTTTGTTGCTTACCTGCACGTGATCAAGAAGGCATGGGTAAATTATTGATGATTACAGGAAAAGTATGGCCTTATATTCTAAATGGGTTGTGAGATGTATTTCTCAGTCAGATCCCTAGAAAAAATTGTCATAGCAGATTGTGCTTCTTATGGAAAAAAGGTTGGAATAATATAGGGTTGCACACCTTAATTATGTCAATATTTCTAGAAATTTCATTGCCAAAAGTATATGGAAGGCCTTTGAATCTATTAAACACCTACTTTGCATTGGATTGGTGATGGATTTCCGCACCATGCTCTCTTTTAATTCCAAGACTATCTGGTGGTCTCACATTATCATAGATGATAGTATTCCACTTACAGAAACTCAGATAATCAAAGCTCCTCTCATTTATTGCACTATGGGATTCACACCATTCTAGATTTAGTTTCCCATGATTCTTGGCTTGAGATAAAGATAAAATTTAACCACACTAATTCATATCTACTATCTATCTACCAAAATTCAAGATTTGATGCAATATGATCATGCTCCATAAACTGGGGTCTAATCCTCTGGATGCATGGTGGTGTGATTGGCGGTGGAATCATGATATTGATTTTTTGCTACTACGATGGTCAACACCATTTACTTGCTACTAAGTTCCCACCTCACCTTACCATTGCCAAACTCAATGTGTATTGGGGCTTGAAATATGCTTAGTCTACATGGCTTCGCCATTTTTCCCATGTTTGGAACTGCTTACTTGATTGCCTAAAGTTAACATTTTTCTTGGGTGCCTTATTTATCAAGGCCTTCCTCTTGGTGAGCATGTAAGTCACATCAAATTCCTAATCCCAAATGCCCTTTAATTTCTCTGAAGATAGACTATAATCTTTTAAGCATTGTTTTGGGTCTTTCCCTTATGTTTATGACATGTGGTCTTGGATTCATACATTCTTTCAACCCTACCACCTAGAATTCTTTCATTGGCGGCTTGATTTTTTAGGTGATTTCAATCCTTGGCCTAATTATACTGATACTCTATGGAGATTATTTAGATATTTTATATTCTTTCATATTTGGAAAGTTCAAAATTCCATGATATTCTAAAATGATCAATTTGTTGCTTTATTCTCCACTGATGACAAATTCAATCTGAAGTCCAAAACTTTTCTTTGGAATTTGCTCAGTTGTAGGAATTACTCGCACATTAGGGGAGTACATCGTACATAATGATTTGGGTCCCTCTAGACCCTTTGCTACTGCCACTTTGCCCATCTCCGCCTCGGTGGCCTCCGCCACTAGGATCCTGTCGCAAAATTCACTCTCCCAACCACCACTTCATCCTCTTCCTGGCCAGGCTGGAGCCCTCCTTAGAGGGGGAAGGTCATGGCAGGATCTCGACAGTGGGCCTCTCCTCCACTTGGAGTTCAGACGCTTGTTGGATCTCTTCCCCCTAGTTGGGGAATTATTCTACCTTTACAAATGCATATGCTAGATCAAGATGGATGACAAGTGTATCCTCCTTCGTTCGAGCCGTCGAGTGGAGCGCCCATCCCTTATCGAGATGATCCTCCTCCTCCCGAAGCGGTGGCTTGTGCCTAGTTCTCTCTACTTTTATGTAATTCTCGTGCTTCCTGTTTTCCTTTTGGGTGTTTTCTGGTGCCTACGTGGTATTTTTGTGGGACCATGAGTTTTCCAGTCGCCCCTGCTCTTGATACAAGAGTTACAAGAGCAGGGGTGACCAAAAAACTTGCAGTCACACAAAAAAGTCACGAGGGCACCACAAAACACCCAAAGAGCCGACAAAGAACGCTATGAGGGAAAGCATAAGAATTACATAAAATTAGACAACATTAAGCACATGTCATCACTCCAAGAGGATGAGGAGGATCATCCTTAGGAGGGATGAAAGCTCCACTCAACAGCTCAACCGAAGGAGGATCAACCTGACATTCATCTTGTTCGGGCATTTGTATTTACAGAGGCAACATGATTCCCCAACCAAGGGGTAGAGATCTAACAAACATTTGAACTCCATGCTGAGGAGATGCCTGATGTAGAGAACTTGCCACCACCTTCCCCCACAGAGGAAGACTCCATCCTGGCCCTGATGAGGATGGAGGTGAAGGGCGAATCAGGAGAGAGGTAGAGTGGTTACGGCAAGATCGATTTCTGTGACGCGATCCTTGTGGGGATGGATGATGTGGCGGAGATGACCAAGGTCATGGCAAAAAAGGGTCAAGAGCCCGACCTGACTCATCATGCAAGGAACACTCCCCCAGTGTGAGAGCAACTCCTACAAGTGAATAGACTCCAAAGAAACCTTTTCGGCTTGAGCTTGAATCTGTATGCGCATAACAGACAAAATAACCACTTTATCATTAGTGGAAAATAAAGAAACAATTTGATCACTCTTTAATATACCATTATTACGAGATTTCCAAATTTGAAAGAGAATAAATGCTCGAAACAAGTGCCTCATAGTATAAATATAAGTAGGATAAGAACTAAAATCTCTAAACAATGTCATATGGAAATGAAAGAATTCAGGGTGGTAGGGCTGAAATAACGCATGAATCCAAGACCAAATGACTTGAGCACGGGAACAAGACCAAAATAAATGCTTAAATGATTTAGGTCCAGAGCAGAATGGGCATTTAGGATTGGGAATTCTAATGTGACTAAGACTCTCGCTAATGGGAAGACCTTGATAGATAAGGCACCATAGAAAATGGTTGACTTTAGGTTCCAGTAAAGGGTTCTAAGCACATAAAAGATGATAAAGCAAAATAGTAGGTGTAGATTACAGACCCCAACAAGCGTTGAGTTTGGAAATGGTAGGAAAAATTTAATTGGAGGTTTGATCACACCTTTTAGATGGACGCTCTCATAGAAGACTTATATAGATCCACGTGAGGAACTCAATGCAGCTCTGTGCACTGAGGTAGTTGGGAGTGTAGACACTCATATTAGCCCATTTTTGGAGGCCCAAATTGTGGTGATGGCCAAATAGTTAGAAAAATTGTTAGCTAATTCAACACATGAGATGCATAGTGGAATTTGGTGCACATATTTTGAAGTAGAAGGACATACTAAGGATAGTTGTCCCCATAAATTGGTGCATGCCATGTTGCTAGACTATGAGATCTGTCACTTGGATCATGATTCAAGTAGGTGCCCATTATTGCAACGCACGATAAGGAAGAATGTGTCATGTTACTGTAAGATTTGTAGGTCTACCACTCATGATACATAGAATTATAGGTTGATTGATCATGTTCATGATACCATTGATACTGGTGTACGTCAGACCAATGTTGCAAATAATTCTAAGGAATAAGGTGAGCATCATGATCATAATCACAATGAAAGGCACTCTGATGGAGGCTGAGGTAGAGGTCACGGTTACCATGGAGGATTCAGAGGCCAAGGTCATGGTGGTGGAAGAAGTGAATTTCCACAAGGAACATGTTATACATGTGGATCCCCTGATCATTACAGGCATGAATGCCCTCAGAATATTATTTGTTCTTTTTGTGGAAAGAACCACAACTATGAAGAATGCCCAGATTTGTATGAACACCTGAGTAAGAAGCACAAGCAGGATAAGGGTGTGGGAATGGTTAGAGTACAACACACTGTGGAAGATCAGTGGATGTCGAAGTTAGCACCTGATCCTGAGATGGTACATGTGTTAGTCACTACATGCGCTGAGGTTGCGCACAGTGCAGGGAAGTTCCAAAGTAGAATCCTATTATTACAAAGGAGGAGGTATTACATGTATAAATTATCCAGACCCTACTCATCAAAGGAAGTTTATCAAGAAACAATGGAGGTTATTAGAAAGCTAAAGGGTGAGATACAATGCTTAAAAGAGAAGTCATGGAAGCTAGAGTAGGAAAACACAGTTGAGCTTCCTCAGAAAGATGTTGATGACTTAAAGGAGGTTTGTAAGATGTTGTGACAAGAGAACATCATTCCTTTATTAGGGGAATGGTTAAGGGGGAAAATGCCATGCGCTGGAGTTTAGCCTGAGAGACAAATCTTACATGCTAACTTACCTCCTCACAGTTTGGATTATGACAAAGAGATCACTTTGAATGTAGTTGTTGATGGATGGTCTGCTAAGTAACATTTTTATTGATACAAGTGTAGAAGTGAATGTACTCACTTTGGATGCGTGGAATTAAGATGGGGAGACCACCATTACAGCCATCTTCAAATGTGTTGTTTATGGCAAATAGGACTAAGGCCATGCCCATTGGAGTCTTGAAAGATGCTACTATTACTATACAAGGGGCCAAGTTTACTAGGGACTTTGAGGTCTTGGCGCTTGCAGAGGCAGACAATTTTCAGCATTTCTTGGGCACCCTTGGTGTTATACGAATAATGTTGATATGTGCTTTAATAAAGGATATATCAGTTTTGAGAACAAGGAAGAACATGTCATCATTCCTTTGATAGACAGAAAAGTTGCACCTTATGTAGAACCTTTGAGTGAAGAGGATTTGAACAGAATTTATGTGTGCACTATTAGAGATCGTGATGTACTCGAGCCATCAAGAGAAGGATTTATTGAGTGGGATGATGCAAAGTATATGATTGATACTAAAAATGTTGCATGTGACAACTAGGCACATGAGACTTATGAAATGATTGGATGCTAGATGAAAAGTGCAGTCACATGCATAAGTAGGCTGAATTGTGTTAGGCATTTGGGCAGTAAACAGGTACCAAGGTACACTGGTGAAGGAAATCCTAAAGTATTTCTACACACTATCGAATCCCACTGGACAAACCAAGTGGAAAGAAGGAATTGCGTTAGTGTATACCCTATGTGGGAGAACCGCGCGCTGGTGGATGGTACACATAGATGGTCTTTTAGAGTGGCGAGAGCTGAGAATCACCTTCTCTACTAGATTTCTTGGGAGCAATGCACCTACCAAGAAATTTGAATTTCATGGGAAGGATTCTACTTCACATCGAGTTCAACAGTGTGAGAGACTTTGGACAGAGGGGCAGGAGGCCTTACCACCTTCACTGTGGGTGTACAAGTTCTACTACACCTTGTGATGCTATGCGTGCACATGGTATGTTTATGCATAATTGAATAGAGAAAGAAGAAATTGGAAAGAACTGACTGCAAGTATGATTCATACCTTTGACTATTTTTCCACTAAACCTTTAGTGAATGAGGCATTATAGGTTATGAAGCACTTGACCATGGGAGATAGTGCAAAGGTTGAGGAACTTATTCAGGAGTTACTAGGTGATTCAGATCTGGAGGCATACTTTGAAGAAGAAGATACAGATGTAGATCATTTTGGGTGTGCTTACCTAGAAAAGGAAATATGTAAAATGGTCTATGTAATTGATGATGAAGAATTGGAGAATCTAGATTTTGAGCACACTGAGGGTACATTTGGTGTCTTATAAAGTGAAAATGAGAAGGCATGCGCATACCATGATCCTATGAAAATGAAGAAGGTCAACATTGGGAACAAATGTTGAACCTAAGGAGGCATCATTGGGTGATTATTGGTCTGACTCAGAGGTTGCTAAGATAATTGAGTTGTTGCGTGACTTCTAGGACTTATTTCCTAGAGGCTATCATGAGTTGAAAGGGGTACATCACTATCTGGGCGAGATGAGGATCAAGCTGAAGGAAGGTGTGTGCCCAGTTAGGAAGAGACCTTACAGGATGAATCCTAATCTATGCGTCAAGGTGAAGGAAGAACTTGATAAGATGTTGAATTCTATAATCATTGAGCCCATCAAGGAGTAAAAATGGGTTAGCCCTATGGTGATCAGTATAAAGAAAGATGGAAGAATAAAGAATTTCATGTGGATTATAGGGAGTTGAATGTTGCATGTGTGATAGATCCCTTTCCCACACCTTTTACTGAAGAAATCTTGGAAGGTGTTGCAGGGCGCGAGATCTACTCCTTCACTGATGGATTTTATAGATATCATCAGGTAAGGATAGCTAAAGAGGATCAAGAGAAGAAAACTTTCACCACTGAGTGGGGAAGTTTTGCATACACAATTATGCCTTTTGGATTGAAGAATGGACGTGTAGTTTTTTCATGCATTGTTGTGCAAGCATTCCAAGACTTTATTCATAAATTCTTGTAGGTTTACTTGGATGATTAGATAGTTTATGGGTTAGTGAAAAATCATTGTGATAATTTAGACTTATGTTTGAGAGGTGTCAGTAGTTGAGCATCTCCTTAAACATTAAGTGTGTTTTTGCTACACCTTTTGGTACTTTGCTGGGACACATTATTTGTCAAGAAGGCTTGTTGGTAGATCTTGCTAAGGTTGTTATTTTGGGCTTACATGAACCTAATAACTAGAGTGAGGTGTGTGGATTCTTGGGGCACATAGGTTATTACCGGAAGTTTATCAAAGGGTATGCTAGGATTTTCATGCCCTTGGAAGAATTGTTAAAGAGTAAAGGCAAGTTCCATTGGGGTGAAGCGCAACAATGCGCATTTGAGACATTGAAGGAAATACTTACTACAACTCCTATTCTGTGATTTCCTTCATGGACCAAACAATTTCATGTGCATGTGGATTCCTATGGCATGGCCATTGGCGTGGTATTAGCCCAGCCTGGAGAAGGTATTATTGATCATCCTATTTGTTTTGCAAGTAGGAAGTTAAAACCAGCTGAACAGAATTATACAACTACATAGTGTGAGGCCTTGTCCATGATTTACACTGCTGCATAAGTTAGACAATACTTACTGGCTACCCTATTTATATTCTATACAGATCACATGACACTTAAGTACTTGGTGAACAAGCTCGTTTTGCAGGGGTGCATATGCCGTTGGGATTTGTTATTTCAGGAATTTGATTTTACAGTGGTGGGTAAGATAGGCAAGAGTAATTCTGGACTAGATCATTTATCAAGGATTAATTCAGGAAAGGATGCACATAGCATTGAGGACACAATGTCGGATGCCCAACTATTCAAATTGAACCATGCACACCCTCTGACTTAGAAGATATTTTTGTCTTTTTACGTACTGGTGTAATGCTTGAAGGAATGAAGAGTATAGAGAAGAAACAACTTGCCATACGTGCCACGCCTTACATGTTGATTAGTGGAGATTTATACAAACTAGGTCAAGATGAAGTTTTGTGTCAGTGAGTAATTGAGCATGAGTGGGAAACAATTATGGAGGAGGCTCATGGTGGTATTACAGGTGGACATTATACAGGAGATGCTTGCCGTGCGCAAGATTTATTGGTTGGTTTATGATGGGAAACACTATATAAGGATTGTAAATAATATTGTAAGGCATGTGATCACTGTCAGTGCCTTGGAAATCCTAGGCATAGAGATGAAATGCCTTTGAGGCCTATTTCTGAGTGCAGAACCTTTAGAAAAGTGGGAATTGACTTTGTGGGTCCTATTTCCCACCCGCGCGTAGGACTAGATCATGCTACATCATAACTTGTACAGATTATCTTACAAGGTGGGAAGAAGCAGCGGCTACAAAGGATTGCACGCCAGCTATGGCAGCAAGGTTTATGTGGGAAAACATTATCAGTAAGTATGGATGCCAATTGAGTTTGACAAGTGATAGGGGTACTCATTTTCTTAATGAGACTATCAGGATATTATTGGTAGAATTTATGGTGGCACACAATAAAACAACACCCTATCACCCTCAGGCTAATGGAACTACTAAGGCTTTCAACAAGATACTGAGCCACACATTGACTAAGATTTGTGATGTTGGAACGAAAGACTAGGATGATAAAGTCTCTGTTGTACTTTAGGCATACAGGACAACCTACAAGAGGTTGAACAAGGCCACACCCTTCCAGTTGGTGTTTGGCATGGAAGCCATTTTTTAGAAGTGGAATTCATGTTACCTTCTCTGCGTATTGTGTGCACATGAGGTTTAGATGATGATCAAGCACTTAAAGAGTACATTGATAAACTGATGCAGTTGGATGAAAGGCGCCATTAGCATGATGGAGTTAGAAGACAGAAAAGGCTAGGCAGAAAGGCATGACATGATAGGACATATTAAGGATAAGAAGATTGAAGTTGGACAAATGGTTCTTCTTTATGACTCCAAGTTCATGTGCCACCCTGGAAAGCTCAAAGTGCATTGGTTGGGACCGTATATTGTAACTTACCATACTTGATTCAGGCGATTACTAGTTAGAGGCACTGGATGTGAAACAATTGCCTGGTTTTTTCAATGGGAGTACGTTGAAGCCCTAATATAAATAAGTCTTTTTGGTGTTTGTAATAAGGCAGTATTTTTCATTAGATTAGGTTTCCTGTAATGTAATTCTTTATATGTGTTTTAATTTCCATGTTATTATGCTTTGTCAATTTAGTTTGGTGTTTTGTGTAATAATCGTCCTTGCGCGCTAGGAGTTAATTACTCTCTTTTTGAGTTCATGCAAGAGGACATACATTTATTGTGGGGTAGAGTATAAGCAGAGGAAAGTGTATAAGAGTTGATGTTGACAATGGCCCAGTAAAAACAAGAGCACATGATGGGAGGCTTATGTCTCAGAGGGGCGCTCATAGCGGTGGTGATATTGGTTGTTGGAAAATGATAAGGTGTCAAATGGAATATTGTGATAATAAGGATGATGCCAAAGGAAAAATCCATGTACAGAAATGAACGTGCAAGGAAACATGAGGTAGGTAGCGGCAGGGAGAAATACTTGGAATAGGATGCAGTGGTTGATGTACTTCAGCGCTAGGAGTGCACATAAGGACGTCTGGGGTCAGTGTGGTTTTGGTCGCCAGAAGGTTGCAGACGTTACGCATGGTTGGATGCACAGAGGAAACACGCTTGCAAAGGCAGGAAAATCTGAATTTATTGCGGCAATACGGTGGTAGGTGACATTGTAATTATTGTGGTAAAAATTGAAAAACTATAAATAAGGGGTTGTGGTAAATAGTTTTTACCTTGCAATAATTTGTGAACGAGCTCTTGCGAAATAGGGCATCCTTGTGACAAATTACAAAGAATCATGTGCGAAGATAAACATTTGTGAACTAGATTACGGAGAAGAACATGGTCGTGTGCATAGCGAGTTTGGGAAAGAATTTATTCGGGTTTGGACAGTGTAGTGTGAAGGAGAGAAGGATTTCTAGTAAGGGTTTGAAGAACTAGGGCACAATTTGTAGAGTTTGTGCAGGAGAAGTGTGGTTCTAGATTTGAGGCATTAAAAGAACCAAAACACAAGGTAGAATTAACAAGTACCCTACCAAGAAGGGAAAGAAACTGTTTCACCCAAGAAAAAGGGCAAGGTAAAAGATAAACCAAATGCGGCGGAAAATTTCAATGAGGAATGGTATTCAAAGATGCAATACCCAGATGGGGTAAATATGGGGATGGAGTGGGTGTCCCATGTAAGGAGAATGGTTATAAGTGATTATAACCATTGAACAGATCAAACTGAGAAGGAGATGACTCTGGAACTAGTTTGACCCACATGTAAGAGGATGACCGATGATAAACAAGTGTATGATGATTCAATGTTGAAGACTTTAGAGAAGGTTGGACTTGTACAACTATATTAATTACCATTTTTTAGAAATCCTAAGAGATTGTACTAGTGGCTAATGTCACATGTACATGAAGATTATTTTTAGTTCGTCGGAAGGATAATGTGCATAACCCCACTAGTAATATCAAAGTTCACTAGACTCATCTGCACCAGGGAGTCATTTGATGATGACTTGGGTTATAATGAGCCTGTCAAAGAAACAACTAAGGAATATGAGCATGAGAAAGGTGGGCACACCTTTGATATTTAGAAGATAAGTAATCAGGTGATGAAGATGGTCGCGTGCCTACTTACCAAACTAAGTGGAAAAGAAAGGTGGACCCACATTAATAAAAGGTGGTTGAATGTATGCAAGAAGATAGCTGAGGGCACCATCTACAACATCTCAGCCTTTATTATAGAACATATAATTGATTCCGTGTGAGATGGAGATAAGATAATGTATGGTAATATTTTTCTTTTGATTGTATTATCTAAGATTAGAGTGTGTGATGGAATGAATAACAACATATGGGAGTACCCTGAAGAATACCCCTCTCCTGCTAAGAGGTTTGTGGCTTATACTTATGATATTATGACACTAGTGTACAAGGCGAGCTTGGATAAATGGTACAAGTGGATGCACGATGCCTTTGGCACCAAATGGAGCATCCCAAAGAAACTGCTAACCCTAGTAAAAGATGAGGCTGAGTTTACATGTCACCAACAATTTTGCATTGGAAAGTTCACTCTTACTGATGACACCAAGAGTCCATGGTGCAAGTTACCATTTGCCTTCATAGCGCATTACTTCCAAAGTACAACTAACATGTTCAAAGAGGAAAAGAAGCTGAGATTTGATCTAAGTACTATAGATAAGGATCATTCCAAGTTGTGTAGAACACTTGTCTACCCGAAGAAGCGTTCATATGTGGAAAGGTATGTCTCACATGATATACAAATGGTCAAACCTATTACAATACCAATTGTTGGGGCCACTACGACAAGGGTGTCTATTCATCTGCAACCAAAGTTTGAACAATGTGTGTATTTAAAGGATAATGTAAGCATACCTGAGGACCCTTCAGGGAGGAAATAGGTGGAAACAAGGAAGAGGGATCGAGAAGAAAACCCTACAACAAGCAAGGCGTCGAGCGCACATGAGGCTCAGGCCACAAGGACACAAGAGATAGATACAAGTGTGAGTATTTATACTCAAAAGAAGAAGGCTCCAGAGAAAGAGAATTCTCTGGTGAAGAAGAAGCAATAGGTAGTTCGGAGTACTGACTCTGAAGAAACAAAAAGCTTGAAGAACGAAGAAACTAAGGGGGAGGAGTAAGAACAAGATCCTGAGAAGACCCCCCGTGTACAATGTGCATGAGTACGATAAGGAGCGGAGCATGCCTTTGGAGGAGGTGAGAGAAGTAGAAGTGGATGGAGAAGAGGAATTTGGAAAAAAATTACAAGATACTATGCGGGTGTCCAGCCCAAAAGTAGAGACCTTGGTAGAACATGAAGTGACTGGTATTATACAGACCTTGGTCAAACAAGAGGTATAGCGCAACATGGAAGAAAAAGAAGAAAAAGAGAAAGGTGGGATTCTGGGAGAAGAAACAAGTTTGGCGGTAGGTTTCCCAAAAGGTGCATGCATGGTTGGAAGACACGCGTCCACCTAACAAAGGCCTATTATGTCCTATAATGCAGATCCCAACAAAGTATTGCGTGATCATTACCAAAGTACAGTATCGAAGGACCAACTCTTCTGTTGGTCATATTTTGATAGGGAAGGTGCGTTCCCGTGCACAAGGAAGATGTTGTCTTGGACATTTGAGTCTCATGTTGATGAACCTGAATTCAAAGTCAATGCAGAAGCATTACTAGATATATGTGCTTCATCGAGCTCCACAGTAGTGAATCCGTTAGTGAATTCTCGACAATTAATTGATGAACAAGCGTGTAATGTGCTAAACAAAGTATCGGTGGAAGTGGAGGTGAGGTTAGTTGGGAGGATTAATATAATCAAAGCACTGGAAAAGGAGTTAGAATGAAAAGAATAAAGAAATTATTGATAGAGACAGAAATAAAGGGGAAAGAAAAAATGGTTGTCCAGTTAAAGGTTAAGCTAAGGGAGGAAAAGATAAAATTTGCATGAAGTATACGAAAAGGATGAATTTATGGAAAATTCAATCATACTAGCGCACCCGGAATTGGTCCCCCCCTTCATAAAAGTATGAATCAGATCTCCATTGTTTGAAGGATTTAACGCGTATGATCACGATGCAGAAGAAACCCCTAGCTCTAGAGTCTGAGGAAGAAGTTATGGCACGGTAGAAACAATAGGATAAGGATCATGTCAAGGTGACCATAACTTAGTACACTAAGCTTCTTGTGTCAGTTAAAACCGTTGCTCATATGGCCGAAGTTGTCTATGACAACTATGAAGACAAGGATTGGGTGGGAAAGTGTGTTGGTTGCCACTCATGAGGCGGACTTTAAAGGATTTCCCGGACAAGATTCTTAGCAAATTAATGAAATAGATAAGGGTAGTAGGCCAAGGAGGAATACCTATTTGTGATGTCAGTTAAAGGTTGTGTGTGCATTCTGATTTCCTGATCTAAGTTGACTGCGAGAGCTCCCTTTTGGCTAGGAGGAACTACCTGTAAATGCAAAACAATACCACCAAATAGAGTTAAACAAAACAATGAGTGGACTACCTAGCGGAAGCTAGATCCGGGAAGCATGATGCTTCCTGAACAGGTTGTCAATCCACTTTTATATAACAGTATTAATGTTAGTTCAAAATCATACATGAAATAAAGATCCTATTGGAATTGAAACGATTTAGGTATCTCATACAAAATAATAAGAAAGGTCAGGTAGAAGGTGATTGAGGTCAAAATGGGTCAGGTGATTGGATGGTGTTGCGTTACAAATCTGGTACAGGCTCTGGGTAAGGTCTGGTAAAGATTAAAAATGGTTATGGGCTGTTGGGAAGTGGGTATTAGCTCGTTGGTCTGAGGTATATTACCAGACATAGTAACCGATGTCAGTTGTGTGACCGATGCCGGTTAGGAAAAATGACCAACATCGGTTGGCTAACCGGTGTCGGTAGGGGCAATTAGTAAAAATCACTTATAACTAGTTTTTTTAGACTCTCTGTGATTACACAGAGGTTGGAAATGGTGAGGGTGAGGTCGTAAAATGGCCTTGCAGGCTCATAGATGATTAGAAGGGGGTGAAGGCAAGTGAAAGGGCCAGGTATGACAAGGTGATAGGTTGGTAGGAGGAAGGGGGTGTATGGACGTGGAGAAAGATAAATTACTGAGATGAATAATAAATCTTACTGAAATAAAACATAGATAAATGAAGAGATGTTAGGTACTTACTGAAGAGTAGGTTTGGAGAATGTAGGTGATGAGGACAGTGATGGTAGAGATCCAGAGAGAAGAGATCGTTGTGTTTGTGTCGCGATAGTTCAAACCTCCGTGCTTCTCTATGTGAATCTATGATCGTGAAGAAGATGATGAATGCCAATGGTTGTTGGTAGTGCTCCCGTATGTTTTCCTTTTCCTGAGTGCTTCAAAAATTTTGAGTGCTCCAAGTCTCTGTTCGTATGAGATCCTGAATCGAATGACCAACCTAGGCAAAGGCTTTTGGAAATGTATTTAACCTAACCGGTGACGGTTGAGATATAATTGGCGTCAGTTAAGGTGGGAATATCTAGGTTGGCCAAAAATAGCTTTGATTGTTATTATTTTTGGTGTGGTCTCCAATCTTCATTCGAGTCTTGAGTGATAGATCACAGAAGGATAAGTAAGAGTCCTTTTAGGTTTGTTAATAGGAGTTAAGTCTAGGTTTAGACTAAGTCCTAGTTGGTTAGGATTGACTTAGACTTGGTCTTAGGTCATTAATGAGGTTTGAGTGGGTCATTTGAGTGAGGTGGCTAGGTGAGTTGGCTGGGTGAGGTGGTTAAGTGAGGATGTTAATTAATTTAATTAAGATAATTAATTCAATTAACATGTGCACTAGGGGATATGAATAGGTAGGATATGGTTAATTTAATTAACGGGGTTTTAAGGGGAGTATGACCCAATTTTGGTGTCTACATTTGCCCCTTTTTGTCACGTAGCTTGTATTTGTAAGCGACGCTGAAAAAATAGGAAGTGGTTGCCCCAAATATAAGTGAGAGTGGTGTTGCCCCAAGTATGGGTGGAGGTGATCCCCCTCAAACCAGGAGCTGATGAGGTGTTAGACAGAGTCGGTGAGTGGTTTGATAAATGTGTAGGTGATGAAAGTTAAGGTAGGTGAGTTGTAGGTAAGGGTATGGGAACTTTAGGTAATGGGTAATGGGTCAAATTGGGTAACGGGTAATGACAATCGAACACACGCACATGTATAGATTGTGACATGGTACCAAGTTGAAGAGCTTGCAAACTCTACATCGTCCAAGGTCGATAGGTTTATCCAAACAAGGTTGAAGTGATTCAGGTATCCAGGGTACATGATATGGTCTAGAAACACAACTTAGGTTAGGTGCAGGAACATTTAGGTATGATCCGGTACACCAAAGGTTTGGTCAGGATAAACGACACAACAATAGGCAAGGTAAGGTCATTAGGCTAAAATAACACACGTAACAACATCACAAGGTATAATGAGTACATAAGTTCAAAGGTCATAAAAAGTGGTTCAGGTCAAGGTATATAGGTCATGGTATGGGTAAGGCCGACATATATGTAAAATAACATGTCCCTAAACGCAATTAATGAAGTGTATGGGTAATTTAGGCTTGTGGGTAAGGTGTAATAAGTGTTGGTAAGGTCCAAAGGTATTGGGCAGTAATGAGTTTAGGTCAAAATGGGCAAAATGTAGGTGAAATGGTAATGACAGGTGACTCATGCCGGTTATAAGGTAACCAAAGTCAGTTTTGGTATGACCGACACCGGTCATGTCGATTTAGGGTTAAAATAGAAAAATCTGTGTTTTACGGATTCATTGTTGTCTTTTGACTTTGAGAAAATGACATACTGAGTGACTTGTGCATTTTTCTTCATGAGAAAAAGATAAGGCATTGTACCTGAGTTGAGGTGGAGGTTACGAGTGGTGAGAGGAGCGTTAGCAGACGGGTCCACGAGATTAGTTGGAGACATGTGATTGGTAGAGAGATTTGAGGTAGATTTCAACATGGTAGAGGCAAGAGAGGGTTTGGGTGGACCACTGGGGCAACGGCCAGACGTGTCACCATGTAGGTGATGTCGTGATGAGGTAGGGGGCATTTTCTAACTTGTTATTTGTTAAAAGTTTGGTGAAAAGTTAAGAAATTGGGGTGGGGGGGTTTCATTTTGAAATGTGCGTGAAAGGTGGGTAAAATCAATATGGGGAAGGGCAAATGGATAAATGGGAGTATAAATGAATATAAGGTAAATTAGGGTGGATTGGGGTAGGTGGAAGGATAGGTTTTGGTGAATTTTAGGTGAAATGGGTTATAGGGGACGTGTTTCAGTTTTGGGTTACCACGACAGAGACTGACGTCGGTCAAGGTTTGGCCGATGTCGCCAAGCTTTGGCTGGCATCGGTCAGGCCTTAAAGGTGACCGACACCGGTTAAATGGAACCGATGATGGTCATGGAAAACCACTGGTGATGGTCAGTGATGGTTATGGTTTAAAGGAAAAAGGGGTAAGAAGGGTTAGTTGGAAAGAAAAATAGGTGGTAAGGGGTAAATGAAGGGTGTATATAGAGGGATGAGGGTAAAATGTGATTTTGGCAGGATAAGATAGGTAAGTAGGCTAAATAATGTTAAGATGATGGGTCATGATTGTAAAGGGTAGTAGGCTTGTAGGTGAATTAGGTAAATGGGGTAAGCATAATTGATGTGGTTGGGTATGGTTTTGGGGTTAATAGGTAATTGGAGGTAATCATGTCTTAACAATGTTGTGGTTTGTTGGATACAAGCTAGGGACCAGTTGTGGATGCGGGACAGAGTACCACCTCTGTTGGTAGTGATGCAGTCTAGTGTGACTATGGAGGAGTGGGAGCATATGATGGATGTTGGACTGATTGGGATCCGATGCTATAGGCGTATAGCTTGAGATCCTAGCTTGATGGTCGCACTCATCGATAGATGGGATTCAGTGACCAACACATTTCATTTACCGACGGGTGAGATGACTGTCACCTTAGAGGATGTGTACAGGATCTTACGGCTACCGATTGTTGGGGAGCCAGTGTATTCTATTTCTTCAGAGGCATCAGTAGAGCCAATAGTGGTTGTATTTGGGGAGGCGATGGGTGAGTTGAGGTACCATAGTGTGAGCCTTAGCTATGGAGACATGTATGTGGCCCATCCTCAGGAGATGAGGTTGGTTGTTTTGATGATGGAGGTGGTATGTTGTTTTCTCCTTACTAGATGTTGAGGGTGGGATATTCCCATGAGCACTGATGGGAGTGCTCCAGGATATGATGGAGGAGTGGATCTATTTTTCCTGGGCACCGACATTCCTAGTGAAACTATACAGGGAGTTATGGGCTTATGGGAGATTGTGGTGGTTTAGCTTGTGTTGCACCTTTCTACTACACTACTGGGCATATGAGCACATCATATGTGTACGTCCAGTTGGTTTTCCCTGACATGATTGGTTCGGGGGTGGCTGGGTCAGAGTTGGATATAGACGGTGGGTACCAGTTGGTGGGTAGCACATAGTGGCTAGGGCCACACATGATGTTTTATATTACAGACAGGTTATTGGAGGGGCTTTCAGGGGTTGATATTGTGTGGAGACCCTACATTGGCTATCCATCCTACAGAGGCATGGTAGAGGAGCTAGAGGAGCTTGTAGTTGGAGAGGTGGATACAGGGGCGGTGTCCCGACGAGCACGAGTTGATACCCGTGGACAGGGTTAGATGATAGTTTGGTCTGCCACAGGATGTACCCCTGCCTTTTCCACAATACATGAGAGATGACATGGAGAGACTTATGTCTCCACCAACACCCGAGTGTGCCTGACAGGGCAGGAGGAGCAACCAGTGGATAGGTAGATTGATGACGTTGGAGTCACCAATGTTTATAGGTGATGGTGGGTGACACAGCTACAGGTGGCACGACCAAGACCATGGCAGCTAGACTTAGCCACCATCATAGTGCAGAGAGATACCCTACAGGGTCATGTGGTCACCCTTCAGACACAACTCACAGGTGTGCAAGGTTAGTTGACAATAGTCAAGGCACAGTTGCCACCTTACAGGCCTAGGTGACAACCTTACAGGCTCAGGTGGCACAGGCAGGTGCCCGCATAGGGTGGAGATGGAGATGGGGGATAGGTAGCTGCCTTATAGGCACATGTAGTAGGTTTGTAGGGCCAGTTGGCCACTGCACAGGCACAGGTTATGGCCTTACAGGCCAAGATTGTAGCACAAGCACCTCCACAGGCTCAGGGACGGGGTCCCATACTACATGCAGCAGTGGGACAGGGTCCCATGGTATAGGGAGGAGGGCATGGATCACCGATACATGGACAAAGGCCAGTGTTAGCAGGGCAGAGCACATAGGTTGTTGTGAGACCTATGACACCACCACAGATGGTGTCGATGGCGAGGTTCAGGGATGCCCTGAATGAGGCCTGGTACTATCAGGATCACCTGATGACTGCCTGGATAGATGTCCCCTCCTATGCTGAGTACAGGGCACAACAGGTAGCGAGTGAGAGGACTAGATCCCACACTCATAGTTCAGAGAGCACATGGGGCCGGTGAGCCCAGAGACAGGGTTTGGGTGAGGCTATGAGTTCATGGAGGCCAGTCCCAGGTGAGGGCTAGGAAGAGATTAGACCGAGACCCATGCTAGGTGGAGAGATGTTAGCAGGGCGTCGGGCTGGAGGAGAGGAGGAGGAGACATATGAGACAGGTATGGATATCAGGTGGGGTGATGATTAGTCACCTGATATGATCAGTGTATTGATTTTTTGTATATACCGGCCTGCGTGCTGATGATAGTGAGGATGTATATGAGAGTTTTGAGATTTTGAGTTTTATACTGGCCTGTGTGCCGAAGATAGTGAGGATGATGAGTGAGTTTTGAGATACTTAGTATTTATTTGTATCTATGTACATTTGTATTGATACACAAACTTTCATTGTTATAGATGATGATATTTATGGTATGGATGATGTATCTTGTTTTTAATTTTCATTGTTATTGTGTATGTGATGGAAACTAGGTGAATTAGGCATGATTGAGTCGAGGTCATGTAGTCATGAGGAATGGTAGAGTTAGGTTGGTATAGGCATGTTGATGGAGTTTAGGTTATTTAGGCATGGTGGAGTAGGCAAGGTAGGTGATTTAGGCATGTTTGAGTTAGGTTAGTTAGGCATGGTGGAGTCTAGGTCATGCATAGGCAGTTAGGCATGGTGGAGTCTTAGGTATAGGCATGATTGAGTCATGTTTTGTGGGTTTGATTTAATTTCCAAGTTATTGGTAGCATGGGGAAATAAATGATGATGTATATGTATGTTATGGTGTAAATTTCCAAATATTTGATATCATGGAAATGTGAAATGATGGATGTATGATACGATGATGTATGAAAATAGGTAAGTATACATGTTTATATACTTGTATGTTTGTTTAATTTCCAAGTAGTGTATAAGATGGAAACTAACTAAGGTAGAATGTGAATAGAAAAATGGGGGGAAATTTGGTTAGGGTAAAGAGTGGTCGAGCTAACCTCCAAGGGCCCCATGCCCTCGGAGTGCTACCTACATAGCCTCGGTGAAAAGGGGCCTCAGGACTGATGTAGTTCTCCCATAAGCTAGGGAAGAATATGATGAGGTAGAGGAATGGGTTGGTAGGTTTTAGGCATGATTGAGTCTAGGTCATTTAGGTATGGTTGAGTTTAGGTCACTTAGGCATGGTTGAGTTTAGGTCATGGTAGGCATGAATTTAGGTCAGTTAGGTGCTGAGTTTAGGTCAAGGAAGTTGAGTTTAATTGTAGGTGTCGAAGGTTGGTCCTGTATAGGATAATCAATAAGTAATGAAGAAGGTGAATGGTAAGAGGTGAAAAAAGAGCCACCTAATTGATAAGAACCATAACATGTTTATCATACCTAAGATGGGCTTATGAACATAAGACCCTAAAGGCGTTGCATGATTGAATATTCTAAGGGTGAAGAAAGACACATGATCATGAAATGTCGCATTTGTGGCACATCCCTTGAGCGGGTAGGAAATTAGGGTGAAAAGGTGATGAGGTGAAAATGGTTGGTTTTAGCATAACCTGGTGTGAGACAACATGCCTACTTGGCAAGAGACCCAAGATCAAAATAGGCAAGTCCATGACAAAAAAGTAATCATTTTCTTCTTTTTGCTTTTGTTTTGATAGATTGATCGATGCGGGAAGTCTATGTGGGATGAGTATATTATCTCCTTGAGGTCTTCGTGAAGCTGATCAATGTGGGAAGCTTCTGAATATTTTATTTTAGTTTTTGCAAGAATAGTCTTCTTTTGATGATAGACTAAGTACAATATGGCTAGCTTTGTATAGCTGTCCTTCGAGGGAGCAGTCTATTTATAACAGTAAGATAGAGAGAAAGATGTCCCTTTTGAGGGAGTCATCTGTGTTGCTGGAAGTTTGACTCAAGGAGTTGAATTCCATTTTGCTTTTGAAATTGTTTTGCTTGTGTACTTATAAGTCATGGACAAGAATATAAAGAAAGATAGGCTCTTGTTTTGAAGAAAAAACTATAGCAAACAGAGGTTAACTATGAAAGAGAGGTTAAGTTATGAATGACCATGGGATTCCATCTTGAAAAAGATGAAAAGTATCCATGAGAATCATGCCATGAGTAGAGCTGTGGTACTCATATTGAATTCAAGGTTCAAAGGTAATAGGTAATCACATGATCATGGTTTAATCGTTGATCCTTAGAAGAGGTAAAATGGAAGGTGAATAGTGCTCAAGGGATGAGCGTTAAATAGACAAGAAGGTGATATAGGACTTGATTCAACAATAGAATGGTCGAAGATGCAAGGCATTGAGGGGCTCAGGTTCGGGTTTACCTTTGAGTGAAGACAAACGATAAGCACCTGATCCATAGGTATGAGTAACTATATAGGGTCCAAGCCAATTAGGAGAAAATTTTCCCTGTTTACTTTTTTCCTCTTTTGTTACATGTTGATTTTCCTTCAGGACGAGGTCACTGACTTGGAAGGTTTGTTCATGGACACATTTTTCATAGGAACATTTGATACGTTTTTGGTAGATTTGGAGGTGATCAAGAGCATTAAGAAAATGTTCATCTAATAACTTGAGTTGTGCCAAATAGTCTTGGTGAAAGTCATCATCGTTGAGCATATCTTTAAGCGAGATACAAAGAGATAGAATCTGGACTTCAAGAGGCAAAACAACCTTTATATCGTAGACTAGAGAAAAAGGTGTGGCAATAGTTGAGGTACGAATACTAGTACGATAAGCCCATAAGGCAAAAGGAATGTGCGTGTGCCAATCCTTTCCAGTATCGCCAACTACTTTCATAAGAATTTTGTTTAAGGTTTTGTTGGTTGATTCCACTTGGCCATTTGTTTATGGGTAGTAAGGTGAAGAAAAACTAAGTTGAATGCCAAAGGCATCACAAAGTTTTCGTAGGGTTTTGTTTTTGAATTGTTTTTTGTTATCAGTGATGAGATGATGGGGAACACCAAAGTGACAAATGATGTGATGGTTGATGAATTCACATATTTTCTCAGCTTTTGTAGAAATAAGAGGTATGGATTCTACCCATTTAGTGTAGTATTCAGTAGCGGTAATAATCCATTGATGATGTTGTGAAGAATGAGGATTGATCTCTCCAACAAGATCCAAACCCCATTGAGAGAAAGGCCAAAGGTCTCATGTGACCTGTAAGGCATGACTAGGTGTGTGATGAAGATTAGCATGTTGTTGGAACTTCACACAACATTTGACATAGTCACAATAGTCACGGTTTAGGGTTGGCCAATAATAGCCCAGGTGAAGAATGTGTTTAGCGACAACTAAACCACTGAAGTGACCTCCACAAATTCTATTGTGAACTTCCTTGATGGTGTAGGAATTTTTAGATCTTTTAAGGCATCGTAAGAGGATACCATCAAAGCCATGTTTATAAAGAAGGCCTCCCATGATGACATACCGAGAGACACCTTTGAGAAAGGCACGTTGTCCATTGCGAGTAAGATCTAGAGGTAGAATTGAAAGGGAAAGGTAGTCCACAAACTGCTTATACCAAAGGTCATGTGGCTCAGATTAGATGGTTCCAACGAGGTTGACATCTCGAAATAAATAAGAAGGTGATTGCAACCTTTGTACTATGACAAATATTTTTGAGTCGAAAGGTGAAGCGGGTATCTGAGATGCAAGACAAGCCATGGTATCTGTAAATTTATTAGTGGAATGTGGGGTGGTTTGAAGTTCATAACGGTCAAAGGTAGTCAAAATTATGTCAACATGATGTTTATACTTTTGAATTATTTCGTTATGACACTGGTATATACCATTGACTTGATTTACAACTAGTTGAGAGTCACCAAAGATATTAATCGATTTAACATCTAAGGTGATGGCGGCTTGAAGACCTAATACAAGTGCTTCATATTTGACGATATTGTTAGTACAATCAAAATCTAATTTGAAAGATAATGGCATAGGTTCACCATTAAGAGGAATGAGGATAATTCTGACACCACCCCCACACTGACATTTGGAACCATCAAAGAATAAGGTCATTTGGTAAATGGTATCATCCAAAGAGAGGGTAGCGATGGATTCGTCTGGGAAATCAAAGTTAGAGGGTTGATCTCTAGAGAGAGGTGCATCTGCAAGTTGGTCAGTGATAGTTTGGCCTTTGACAAATTTTTGATGGATGAATTTGAGGTCTAGGTCTACAAGAAGCATGAGCCAACGTGCAACACATTGATGTTGGTAGGGCTTGGCGTACATGTAATGTAAGGGGTCTGTATTGGTGACAAAAAAGGTTTTGTGGTTAAGTAGGTAATGGAAAAGTTTAGTGGCAACAAAAACTAAGGCTAAGAAAAGTTTTTTGGCATGGGTGTATCTAGTTTCATAGTCTAAAAGTGTACGACTTATATAATAAACCGCTTGCTCCCTGTGTTTCTCATCGCGATGAGTGAGCATGGCACCCAAGGAATGATCAGTAGCAAAAATGTAAAGGTAAAATGGTTGGTCATCCTTAGGAGGAATGAGTATAGGTGGTTGGAGGAGGTATTGTTTTAAGGCCTCAAAGGCTTTGTGGCATTCATCATCCCATTTGAAGGAGATTTCCTTTTTGAGGAGATGATGAAATGGGTGGCAGTGGTCCAAAAGCTGTGAAATGAAATGACAGATAGATTATAACTTGCCTTGCAAACTACGCAGTTGGAAAAGGTTAGTAGGTGGAGGAATTTTAAGAATAGCCTTGATTTTAGTGGGATCGAATTCTATGCCATGCAAAGAAATAATAAAACAAGGGAGCTCACCTGAGAGAATAGCGAAGACACACTTCTTAGGTTCAAGGCGAACATAATACTTGATGAGACGGTCAAAGATGACCTTAAGGACTGTAAGGTGTTTGGCCCAATGTTTGGATTTGGCAAGAAGGTCATCTACGTAATCTTCCAATATGCGATGCATGATGTCATGAAAGATATAATTCATAGCCCGCTGATATGTAGCACCAACATTTTTAAGGCCAAAGGGCATGACTCGATAGCAAAAGGTCCACCAAGGAGTGATGAAGGTGGTTTTGTGTTGATCTTCTCGGGAGAGTAATATTTGGTTATAACCTGAGAAACCATCCATGAGTGATAGCATCTCATGGCCGGTGGTGAGATCAACTAGTTGGTCAATACTAGGTAGAGGAAAGTTGTCTTTAGGGCAAGCATAGGTTAAGGTCACAGAAATCCGTGCAAATGCGGAGTCCCCCTATCACTTTTGTGACAGGAACGATGTTAGAGATCCATTTGGGATAATCAATGGGTAGGATGAAGGAAACCAAAAGAAGGCGCTGAATTTATTCTTTGACAAGAAGGGAAATGCGAGGATGCATTTTTCGCAGCTTTTGTTTCACAGGTTTAGCTTTAGGGATGGTGACGATATTTTGGACCATAATGTTTGGGTCAATACCGGGGTAATATCAGCGTAGGACCAAGATAAAAGAGTTGACTATGATCTCAAGGAAATAAGTAAAATCTTCCTATGTTCAGTCAAGCATCTAAATATTGGCCTATCTTTAGAATGTGTGGGTTGTCCTGAGTGTTAATATTGATTTTGATGGTCGATTCATTTAACATGGTTTGCATCTTAGAAGGAAACTACCAGATGAATATAAGAATACTTCTACACCAAGGTAGGTGAGAATAGACTCATCATCTTGACATTGAATGACGTTAATAGAAGGTGTATCGTCATCAATAATGTCACGATACAGGAAGGGAAGGGAAGATGGAGCCTCGCCATCGTGTTGATAAGTTAGAGGTCCCAGGGAAATGGTGTTTATGAAAAAGAAAGAAAGAAAGAAAAAGTTAGGAGGAATGGATTTTAGCTCCATAGACTCTGTGGGTGAAGGCGTTGAAGTTGGTAAATGGGGTGAAGAAGGTTTTTTCGTCCTCAATGAGTTTCGACGCATGGGCTTTCTTGGAAGATGGTTAAGAAAAGCCAATACCACTATGGTCGCTGTGTTTACATGTGGTACACGGGATGACAGTATGGTGGCCCTGTTCGTAGAACCCAAAGCCAAAGCCTTTCCATGCACAACGATGGAGAAAAGTATGGGTAAAGTGACAGTTGGTAAGAGATTAGAGGTCCGATGAAAATGGTCGTGTTTGGGAAGGTGGTTCAGGTGAGTAGGTGGAAGTATCAAGTCCCCCATATGTTAAGTTGGTGCGAAGGTGGGGATGACCATAAGGGAAGACCTCGCCTATGTGATGGTCATAGCGAGGATATTGATGAAGGTTACCATACTCTTGAGGAGTAAGGAATGTGTTGATGTTGTATATGTGATACTCCCCTAGGGTGAAGCATTGAAAAACACCTTTTAAGGGATTGGTCATGGATATGTGGGTAGAGGGAATAGATGAAGCACTAGGCGATTGGGAAGAAAAAACATTGGCTGGTTGAGAAGTAGATGGGTTAGCGGATGAGTTGGCTGCGTCAACAGTAGGTATAGAGGAATTATGTGTGGGAGAGGTAGCGATAATATTGGTGGATGGGGCTGTGGGTGAAAGAGAAGTGGCAGTATTGGTAGATGCCTTAACTAGTATAAGGACATCATTAGGTCGGTACAACATGTTACATGTTTTGAATTGCGAAGGGTCAGCTGGGATGATATAGTTATGTCCTTCATGTTCGAATTTTACACAACGATGTAATGTTGAAGGAACACAACCCATGACATGGATCCAAGGTCGGCCAAGCAACATGTTGTACTAAAATTCCCCTTCTAAAACATAGAATAATTCCGAAATAGTATGAGGGCCCACACGAACATGGAGAATAATGGTACCAAGGGTGGAAGTGATGGCATCATTGAATGAACGCAACATAATTGGATTATTATGCATGTAATTTAAAGGGATGCACATTTGGTTGTACACATGGGAGGAGATGATGTTAATGTCGGCACTGCCATTGATCATAATGCGTCAAACACATATATTATCAATATAGATGGAGATGAAAAGGGCAGGATCCGGATCATCTGATTCGAGAGGTACAATCTCCTCGTCAGAGAAACTGAGGGTGACTACTTGGTGAGTAATGACATGTGTAGAGGAAGGGGATGAATTGGTGAGAGAGGCCACATGGTGAGAGGTGATAATGGAGGCCACAGGTGTCGGGTCATTGGGTAAAACCTCGATGGATTGTAAAACCTCCATGAGGGCCTATCGATGAGATTCAGAGGTTTGGACAATGTCATACAAAGACATTTTAAATGGGGATTGGTGTAATTGTTTTATCATTGTATAATGGGAGACCCTGTCAGAAATAGAGTATGTGGGTCCCTTAATGGTGATTTTTGGTGTCGGTGCAGATGGTATGTTGGGCACAGGATTGACAGAGGGGCTAATTACTTTCTCCTTTCCTTTGTCTTTTTTGGCGCGAGTGACAACTTGGATCATGTTAATATGAGGAAGAGAGGTGGATGGAGAAGGTGTGTCATGAGAAGTATAACGACATGATGGACAAAAACTTAATGCGGGGTAAGAACCTTGTGAAATGAGTAGGGCACATTGGCCTTTCGGTGGGGTTTTGGCTAGCTCTCTTAGGCAAACCATGTTGATCTCAAATTTTGGAGGTGGATAAAAGGGTTGTGGAGGTGGTGATGCAGGTCATTGAATAGGTGGTGAGCAAGGGTGTGTGGTGATAGGTGGGGGTAGAATAAGGTCCTCGTCTATAAGATCATCGTCATCAAAGTTTTGTTCAGGAGGAAAAAGTTGGAGAAGAACGATTTTTAGAGCCTTACAATTTTCTACATCATGTCTTAACACACGATGGTAGGCGCAAATTTTAGTATCGTCAAACCCTTTTGGTTTGGGTTTGAGTGGGTCGTAAGGTCTAAGGGGTGGAAATGTGATGATAGAGGTCTCTAAAAGGTTAGCTAGAATGTTGGCATAAGATCCTGCCAATGGATAATAGTGTGAAGTGAGTGTAGGTCTCGATTGAAGTGTGGGTGATTCTAACGTGTGACGTGTTATAGGAGAGGGAATTGGAGGTGGGATAGGTTTGACCACCGGCTTGGTAGGTGGTATTATTTTAGGCTTGGAATAGCTTCAATGGAAAATGCATCAAAAGATTAAATGCAGTCCCACACTCTATTTCTGTAATGCAAGAGTCTTGGATTCTTGACCTGATATTGTTGGCGGACCTACTTTACTACAACCTCTACATCACCTCAGCATCTCAATTTCCTTATTCCCATGTCCTCTACTACACTCATGCCTAAGATTAGTGCTTCATACTTTGCAGTGTTATTTGTATTATCAAATTGCAGCTTGTAGGAAAATGGGTACAACTCATTGGAAGGAGAGTACAACACTACCCCAGCTCCTAAACCTGCTCTGGAATGACTACCATCAAATTCCATTGTCCAAATTTTATCTTCCTCTTCCTCCATGAGAAGCGGCAAGTTCTCCTCTTTTTCTGATGTGAGGAAGTAGTTTCCTAGCCCATAATCTTGAAAGAGAATGTTTGCTTTTGGATCATCAGACTTTCGTACTGTGAACTTCATCTTTCTTACCAGTAGCAACTTCTTCATCTCAAATTTTACTGGGATAGTTGCAGATGACCAATCCATTTTTATCTCTCCACCCAGGTCTCTGCAGAAACTCCTACTCAATAACATACCAAAGGATGCTGGAATGTCTCCTACCAGTATGGTTAGGAGCACCTTCTTATCTGGAAAATCAGCTAGTGCTACCTGTTCATATTTGATTCTTCCTAGCAATGACACTTGTTTGGATTCCATTGAGTAGCAGGTGCCATTTACCTGGGTAAAGGTGAGGCCTAGAGCATTTGCAACTTTGACTAGCATCCCATTGTTTGAGGCTCTGAAATCTATGATACAATTATTTAGCTGGAAGCCTTTAATGAGGAGTGACAGGTAGAAAGGGTCAACTCTATTGATGTTGGAGGCACTGAGGGCTAGCATGTTTTGGAAAGGTAGTGTGGATGGTGTGGGGAGTAAGCCTTTAGAATTTGGACTTGAAGAGATAGGGTTACCACCACGAACTGTATTGGTGAATCTATCAAATTGGGCAGGATGTGTTTGTAGGTATTCTATTTTAGAGAGCTGGACTTTGGTTTTGATTGCATGTTCTACAAAGTCAAACATGGAAATGGTGAGTGAGGAAGAGGCTCTTGAAATAGAGGAAGACCTACATGGTAGAGACTTTGCTAGTTTTGGTGTTGGGTTCTCTTTTTCAGATGTAACAATTGGCTTGGAAGGGGGTGAGGGTATAGCCTTTGACTGAACTTTAGATGTTTTTGTAGGACCCACATTTAGAAGAGAATTATTCTTAGCAACTTTTGAGCTGGAAGAAGGATCAAATGACTTACTTGGTATAGTAGCATGCTCTTTGGCAACCGGTGAGTCTGGTTTTTCTTTGGTTGACTCCAATGAAGGTGGTAATGGTGATCCTCTACTGATGATTTTATTTTGTGTAACGTCTGGAGGAAATTTTTTTTTATTCTTCTTCTTATACTTTGCTGCAATTGTTGGGGCTGAAATCCCTTTCTTGGATTGTGCACGAGTGAAGAAAACACATGAGAAACTTGGAGATTCTTCATCATCCTCATCTTCATCATCAACGTACTCAATTATCCCATTGTGCATATCAACTTCCTTGACTTCAAGATAATTTTCATAGTCTTCCATGTTTTCTTCTTCAGTTTCATCAACTTCTGCTTCCTCCTCTGGCTCTTTGGTGTCATAGGTGGCATTGACTAGTGGTGCTTCAAGAGCAAGCTGACAAGGAGGTGGAGCAATCCTTGGCCTATTTGGAGGGTTTGGTCTCCTTGAAGCATTCTGCATTATGATCTGAGATAGATTCTTATTTAAGGCAACCAAGTCATTTGCCATTTTTTGGAACATCGGATATGTGGTGACAGAGTTTGAATTTTGACCCTTTTTTTCCCATTGGGGCCTTTCACCTTTCTAGAAAGGATTAGATCATCATCGGTTTCTATTGCAAAGTCCTGGGCTTGCCTCAATGTTCTTGGTTGGGCTCTTTTGAGGAAGAAACCTACTTCTGATGGAGCACTCATGAAAAACCTCTTCAAATTATTTTTGGGAGGCACAAAATCTTCAGGGATCTTTATTATCACTCTATCATATCTTGCTATGAAGTCCCTCATTGACTTGGAGGTTTCTTTTTTCATTTGTACCAATTGGACCAAAAGATCCTGACAATCTTCCGTGGTCTTGAATCTGTGTTCGAATGCACTTCTTATATCTTCCCAATAGGTGATAGACCTTGGGGGTAGCATGTAGAACCATTCAATAGCCTTTTCTTGAAGTGACTCCACAAAGAGTCAGACTGACACATCTTCATCCTCAACACCCAACACACCGCAAGTAGTGATAAATGTTGCTACATGCTCTTCAGGGAGTTGAGAACTATCCCCTCTAAACTTTGGGAAGTTTTTTCTCAAGCCTCTTGGTAGCTCATGGAGTGGTTGAGCAAGAGCCAGTGGACCGATGTTTCCTCCCCCTGGTACATTAGGCATATGGGCCTCACAATCACATTCACGCTCATGATCATGATCTTCCATTCTATGTCTATTTCTATCTTCCAGCCTTGCTAAGGCTGTAGCTTCTGCTACTCTTTCGCTTGCCTCAGCTTGAAGTCTCTCGATTTCTTCGAGTTGAGCTCTTATTTCCTCTTCCGCTCTTTCTTTTCTTTCTCTAGCTTCTTCTTCAGTCTCTACGCCGGTGAAATCTTCAAGGTTCTCATTGATGTATGGAATTTCACCATCCAAAGGATTGGTAACACTCAGGTTCCCAACATGACCGGTTGCTTGAGAAGGAAGCCTCTGGATTCCGAGTAGCTCTTGTATCCTTTGAAGTTCCTCAAAAAAGGGATCAGTTTGTCCTCCTTATCTCTGTTGCCAGGTGTATCTTTTATCCACCAGCTTGAAAATCTATGCTCTTATCCGTGGTGTTGGAATTCATCTTTGCCTCTCTAATTCAACAACACGTTCCTCTTTAAGGTCCAAAATTCTCATGGCAATGAAGTAGTGATTGGAACTTTGTCTATTATGCCAGATAACTTCCCTCAAATATAAAGCAACGTCTTATTGGATGTGGAAGAGTGATTCGGGTCTTTCAATAGGAGGGTTTCCTAGAATAGCCATGACTTAAATCTATGTGGCTCATATAGCCATTTGAATTCCAGAAATTTTTCTCTTTTCTTTTTTTTTTGAATTTTTTGACCTTGCGGTCGCATTCAGGTGCATATGCTACTAAATCTGCCCCACAGTGGGTGCCAAAAACTGTTGGTGAGGAAATTTTTTGGATGGACAAATTTGTGAATTCCTTGCCAACACTTTGGGAATCTATGTCCCTCTACTTAACTGGTGTAGCTGCCGTATATGCATGCGCAAGAAAATGTGGATACCTGTGGTGGCCTTTCGACCGGGGATCCAACAGGGGCACTCCACTGACCCTGTAGAAAATGCTTGCAATTATCTACAAGGGGGGAATTTTCTATGAAGGTGGGAAAGGGAGTGAGAAATGAGATAGGGGAAACTAAGGTTGTAGGTAGGAAATCAGATTCTTGCACACATTAGTTAGAAACTTTAACACATGCATTTGTGAGAAGAAACAACCCTGCAAATGGCAACAAGACGAGATAAGATTGTGAACCCAAAGTTTATAAAATCTCCTCACTAAAGAAGCTACAAAATCCTTCTTCTTGTATTGATGCTTAAACAAAAGTTGTACATAATGTGGTGTTTTTTTATAGATTTGGCTATGGGACATAATCTTGTTGCTAATCATGCGATTCAAGGAAATTATTCTCAAGTTGGACATCCCCTTGGCTAATGAGATCTTAAGTGTATTTTTTTTAGTTTCAAACATTTATTTTATAATGTCCACGAATTCAATGGTAATCAAAATACTCATTTCTGTGATACCAATATGGTTTAAGGATGTTCTCATTGAATTTTTTGTTTTCACGTATGAGATCATGTTTGTCATTTATATTTTATGGAAGACTGTGTTCAAATATTTACCTAATTATCTTTGTGTAGTTTCCTAATTAGGTTTAGACACCTAAATTTGGTATCTCTACCCTTGTCCACCCGTATGTGCATATTTTTCTATGGTACTATCTAGGCCCCCCTTGAATTAATTCCATCCCCTTCAATATTTAATTAAATGCCTACTTATTATCCCATCATCATTTAATTCTTATTAAATTTTATTAATTCACATTAATTAATTAATTAATATCCATATCCCTTGACTTTCCCTAATGGAATTGTTATTTAGGACACTTTTATCATAAACATAAATCCCTATACTTTTTCTACCCATTCCTATCTTCTAGCTACCCATGATTCATCCCTAAACAACATAATACCACACATAAGTTTTACATAATTATTTCCCTCCTTAAAAACATGAAATCTCGATCTAAAGCAAAAAATCCACCCCATTGGGGAAATTTTTCCTGTGCTTGGCAGAGATCTAACCCAGTCACCATTGACCCTATAAAACTGAGTTGTTTCTTTCCATAATCATCAAATGCATAAGAATTTTGGAGCTTTCTCGTGACTTGTGAATTGACTCTCGTTCCTAAGCATTCCTGCAACAATTACAAACCTCTTGGACCTCCTTAGAATGTTCTTGTATCACTCGTGATCATCCTTCGTGAGATTATTATCGTCTTTGTGTTGCTTTACTTCATTATTGTCATATTATCATTATTTTGATTTCATTTAACATTTTACAGGACTAACTCCTCTTCAACAACACTTAAAGCTCCACTACCAACCTTCATTATCTTCCAGTTTCTTTACTTGCAGGTTTCCTTTCAAACTTGTCTTTCTTCAGCCTTAATCTAAGTCGGCTACAGTCATCATTACCCTACCCTGGTTGCCATCGAATTGGGTCCTGATTCTTAATCCATCCTCTTCCGATCCTTGATTTCTGCCATTTTCTAGTTTCTTCTCCCTCGGTTTCCTCCTACAGGTTGAAGCCAACGTAAAAAAAACTTCTACAGTTACCAGATTACATCTAGATCTTGTAGGGTTTACATATTTCTCTTACTGGTTCAGATGTTCACTCCCAGGTCACCGTCGACCTGCTTCTACATAGTTTGGGTCACCATCGACCTAGACCATGTATAATTTAATTTACATCTATTTAGATTAAATTAGTATCTAGATCAGATCTCAATAACTTTCACCTTCAGTGATATATCTATTTTTGCATGCAATCTACTAATTCATCTTTTACTTCGCTATTTCTTCAAAATAGGGGTTGATATTCGCAAAAGGAAGGTCACACTTCTTGGAGCCATATTTTTTGGGTAACCCCCACATCTTCTATCTATTCATTCTTTTGTTTAGATACTCTTATTTGTAGGTTTATCAACTGCAACAAGGATCAATTACTTGGCACCCATCCATCCACATTTATCACACTTCTGAGGTACTATAAAACATCCATATCCTGAGTTGGTAGTTTCTTTTAGTAGCTAGCTTATTAATTTGAGTACGAACAAAGAAATTCAGACAACATTGGGTTAATTCCAAGGGAGAGTGATGTAAGGTGTGAAGGTAAAATTGGATCTATTTAATTTAGGGGTTTAATTGTTGGATTGGTTTGGCATAGGGGCTTGATGGTTCAAATGTGAGGCTACATGGGATAATTTTAGGATTAAGTAGTGAATTTTATTTTGTATGGTGGGGGAGGTTTATATTATTTCAGAACCAAGTATCCTTTTTTATGTTGGTTTTACTATGGAATATTTTGGGATCAATGTATTTGTTAATGCATTCAAAATTTGGTGAGGTTGAACCTAAATGGTTTCTAGATGTAAAAGGGTGAAATTTTATGGATGGATCATGCTGGCTAATGATGTTGGATAAGTGTTTATGATTAATATTTGATGGAATCCAAGCTCTTTTTTTATTCTCCTTAACATAAGGTAATCTTTATTTTACATATAATTTAGCTAATTATGGTATGATTAGGCTCAATATGATCAAAATTAGATTCATTTTGGTTGGTAAGATTATGGATAACGCCGTCATCATTCTGATTGATGAATGGGTTATTAGTAAAAGGGATTATAATTTCTTGGATTTTTTGATTTGGTAAATGATTTTGTGTCATATCTTTTAATTTGTCTAGATTTGTGTGGTTTATGTTTTGAAAAATTGGTTTTGATTAAGATATAATATAAAGTTATAATTATTTGAAAAATGGGTCTTGACTTTAGCTAATGTTTGTTTGGATTATAAAAAAGGTTTTGACTTAGACCAATTTTCATGTTTTGTGTTTTTTAATACAAGTTGTATACAAGGAGTCAAACAACATAACAAACACAACCTATACTTGTCAAGAAGGATTAAAATAAAGTAGTAGACCACCAATATACCTCAAATGTATGGGGTGGGTTTCCTATGAAATGTTTTCCTCCCAACATGAATATGTGATTACAACAAAAAGGCTAAGTATGATAGGATTAACAAGGTTCCTAAGGCCATCCTCAAGATACCTTGTAATACATGAGGCCCAAGTATATGAAATAGAGGAGTATTATCTAAAAATATGGTATTAAAAAATCTAATCCCCCTCATTTCACCCTAGCAAATTTAGTGGGTCTTCACCAAAAATGATAGTTCTTACCTCAATGAGTATTGTATAAGGCATAAATATTGGATGGTCTAGTCCCCCTCTTGCCACAAAATTCATGTGAATGTGAATATGTCTTAGTAAAAAATGAGAACTCCTCCACTAAATTTATATAGTGCATTGGTTGTTGAGCAGACAAGAGTATGATACTAAGGGAAAGGTGCACATAAGATTCATGTGCAGGAGTAAAGCACAGTCAAAGGTGCAGAGGGATAGGGAAGGGCACATGCACAAAAGACAAGGGCCGATTCGGGTCTTAGCCATTTTCACGTGTACGGTCTATTTTTGGAGCTAGCATGCAGAGCACACAAACCAGATAAAGACTTGTGTGATACACATGGGCTATTATTGGAAGAGAATCTACTAAGCACTTTACATGGGTTCGAGTTATTAATAGAATTACCACTGCCAGTTAACCAAAAGAGATATTTTGTTAGCACACTTGCATGTGTGTCTATTTTTGTAAAGGCACATGACTATTTTAAGCATGCCACCTATTTTGGGAATTATGTAAGCGGTGGAGGGAAATTCGCCACCCTTATAAATATGTAGTGATCTGCATAGTATAAGAGGATTGGATATGAGTTATTGTGAAGTTATGCTGCCAAATTTGATGCGCGTATGAGCTTATGGTATTACGTATTGTAGGAAGCTTATGTGTATTTATTGTGTTTAATATAATGGAGTATATTGGATTAATCAAGGTGTTAAACATGAGGATAACTGGTTCTTACATGGTTGAATTCATTATTGTTGTTATTTAAATATGTTACCCTTAGATCTAGATCTGAAATATGCTCTGTAGAATGTTATGTTATTTATGGATCTGAATGCATTAAGTCTTCATCATGTTAACATCCTGCAAAAGCAACCCTAAAGAGGGGCCTGGTACCTTTGCACACTTCGGGTGAGCACTTATCTAGGCTGAGTGATGTGTTAGTGCACCTGGGTCATTTATGGTAAATTCTAGGCTGCATCATTGGTGCACGATCTTTGGCTAAATCGATTAGTAATAACTTCTAAGTCACTATACCCTATTAAGGAAAAAAGTGTGTAAGTTATTCCTAATTACCAATATCACCTTTTGGCAAGTGAGAAGTGCATATGAAATTTGGGATGAGGTTTGAAAAAACACAAAAGTGAATGAATTAAATATACAATATGATAAGAAAATGAATTGAATAAGCAATATGATAAAAATTGTGAAAAATTATTATAAAGTAATAAAATCACTGCACACAATTTGTTAGTAGTTTTTCTGATTTTTTCTTTGATGTGTATTTTAGATGATAGAAACAAGTTATAAAACTACAAAAACATAAACCAAAAACCTACAAGTTAGCACAAAGTGATTTGAAATTATATAAAGTGCAAAACAAAGTCATTATAGAAAATATATCATTTTAATGATCATAAAAATTAAAAATGTAGAATAGAAACATCACCGAGAAATTATAAGCATCATATGTTACATAAGACATTCATAAAGAAAAATGCCACTATTATGAGCAAAAAACACTAGTATGAATAAAAATGTTATTACTTAAATAAACATGAAAATCTACCAAATATGCAATTAGTATCTACAAAATATTCGTTTCAAATATGCCACTAATGTGTGTAGAAATGCCACTACTTTGTGTACAAAAATCCACTCCTTCAGAAAAAATACATTAAAAAAATTTCTACTACCATGTGTAGAGTTTCCACTACTTGGAAAAAATAACATTTCCAAAACATAAACATTATAACAATAGAAAAAACATGAAAAACTTGTAAACTAGATAGTTAACATAAAAATTATGCTGTTGAGTAGAAAAATAATTCATAGGGATGTTGATGTCGTTATGTAGGATAAATGTGATGATTCGTAAAGAGGGATTTTGACATAAGTAGTGTGATGTAAGGAACTTTCCCTAATTGAAATCAAAATCCTACTTTGGTAAGCTCATACATTAAAAGGGTTTCTCAATTTATCTAGGTTTCTAAAAATAAAAAGCTTGCATGATGTTAGTATCATTGTAATTTTGGAAGTTTACTTATATATATTTTTTGTAGATGATGTTGGTTTATTTTGGTGAATGTGAGATAACGGAAATATAGGATTAGTAGATTGTTAATTGTGATTAGGAGCAATTAACTTGGATTAAGTTTCTATGTGATGTTTTAGGAAGAAGGAAATTTAATTAATTAAAGAAGTCATTATTAATGGGATTGGATTTATTTTAAGAAAAATTTAGGAGTGATTCATGAGTGGTGGATACAAGGGGTCTACAATAATAAATGTGTCATGATCAACTATGAAAGATAAGGCTAAAATGTTCCTTAACGCATCAAAAGAGTTTAAAAACTCAAAGAAGTTTGAATAATATCAACTTGCACATTATTTGGTTAGGAGAATCTTCATTGGGTCCTTTAGGTTACATTCCTTATATAATGAAAAAATTGACTTCAAATACTCGTGCTCCTAAAGATCACATGTACATGTTATACTCCTACGCATAAGTCGTCTAAGTAAATACTTTGTAAATTTTCTCATGTGAACTCCAAATGCTTCAAGGTGTAATGGTAGGTAAATTCCATAAAGATTTATATTTAGACATATCGTGAGCCTCTGAATGCGATACAATTCATATAAGAAAATAGTGAAACATTTAGATTCATTATTTAAATATTATTTATCTTCCATCAATTTACCAAGTATTTTTGCAATCATCTAAGACATTGGTACATCCATCTCATGGTGAATACATAATATGGAGATGTCATGATGCATTTTTGGGACTTTTTAAATACAACCATCCTTTTAACTACTTAAGTTAAATTTACTCCTTTCATTAGTAGATGAATTCTTACACCAAATTGTGATGTGTGTGTGTGTGTAGAAACCCCAAAATTACACGGTAATTCCTAGTCTATCCCAATTTGGTTCCTAGTTCACACCCCCTTTGCGATTGATTAATCAAATTAATTAATCATGTGTATACACCCCTTGGGTTAATTAAATTAGTCCAAAATACGCCTTTAGGTAAGTTAATTATCATTTATTAGATAAATGATTAATTAATTAGTGTGCACATCCTAGCTAATTAAATTAGTTATCTAATTAGGAAAATACACCCATTTTCCTAGTCAACAACAACTTCCTTCATCCCAGTCAACTGCACTTGGAACTCAGCTTCCCAAATTAACTTGAACTCCACTTCTAGAATCCTAAAAGTGTGGGGAAAATTGGATTGTGTGTATAATTCAATTTTCAGATGTAATTTATTCCATTCCAAATTCTTAATACTCCTTAAAAGATGCAAATTTAGTTCCGTCTACTTTTTAACTTGGGTGAATACAATAAGTAACCTAGAGCTTAGTCAAGTTTTCATCCACATTTCATGGTCTTACCCTCAGATATAAATGTAGGCCCTTTCCTTCACAAACTCATTCTTGGAAAAGCAACAAAACTCTACTTATCCTTATGAAACTTGCTCGTAGCATTGCATTCATTCACCTTGGAGAGGCTAATAAAGACCATCCACATTTAATCTTTATCAAGCTTAAATATTTTGCGGTCTTATCTCGAGGTTTGCATTGAAGATTTTCTCGAAAGGTATATTTCATTGTTTTGCGTTGTCTTTTATTATCAGGTAAATTTCATTGCTTACATTTTGGCACACTTGGTGGGACCACAACCACCTTCTTTCATTTTTGTTTCAATTTTCCTTTCACAATTTCATAGTTTGGGGTTTTTAATTAATTCACTTTGTTCTTGGAGTGTTTTTGCTATTTTTTAGGTTGTTTTACATTGTTGTGTAGGTTCGTAGGAGCATTTGGAAGTAACAATAGTTTAGTCTAGGAAACAATATTTTTCCATATCAAAAACAAAAATAACATATTTGTTGTTTTTGTTCAATAATTTTCTAATTTTGTGCCAATTTAACGTCTTTTTAACAAATTATGAGTGCATAATTTTGTTTGCAAGTTTTATTTTCTTGCAATTTTAGCTCACTGCTATAATACTTACACAAAAAAAAACACATTATATCTTATTAAATAAAAAGTAGATTTTTATTGCAAAATAAAACTAGAAATCTAAAAACAAAAAAATAAACAAAAATTTAAAAAAATAAAAAATTGAAAAACCCTACCCCAACCCCCCCTCCCCTCTCCCCGGCGAACTCGGCTAGCTCGTCCGAGTTGACCCCACCCACCCATCCACATAGACCCATACAATCTACCCGTCCCAACACCCCACACTACTTGGCGAACCTGTTTTCCAGTTCGTGACTCGCCCTACCCCAGAAAACCTGCCCCAAGAAGCCTACCCCATCCCCAAATCCAAATAACCCCCCCCGCCCACATCAAACCCTCCCTGACCCTCCCATGTGGACACCTCCTACCCACATTGACACCCCTTCTTTCCCACCCCTGCTTGACACCCCTCCCCCTAGTTCACTGCTGAGCCACGACTCCTCAGATCCCCCTCTCCTTGACCCGATCTCTTCCGCTGTCCATCACGAAATCTCCCTCACCTTAAACCAGAACTCCTCACCACCATGCCCAGTTCAGTCTCCACACAACGCTACCGAGCCCCCTCCCCACAACTCCATCTCCATGCTCTGCCCACACATATCCACTACAGACTGCCACCGAGCCTTTGCTCCGGCAATAATGAACCACACACACGCAAATAAACCACACACATTGGGCCAACATGTTTTTTCAATGTCTTAGTGTATTTTTTAGGGTTACTAACTTAGACTTGGTAATAATAGACTATATTTTAGGTTTAAACATTAGTTTAACACATAGTGTTAGGGTTTCTTTATTTAATTTTCTTAATTTTCCAAGCTTAGGTTTAATCATGTATATTTCTTACCTTAGGTTTAACTTACTTTAAGATAAACTTAGGTTTGTTTACTTTAATATGGTTTAAACTAAATTATTTTAATTAGTTTCAATTAAACCCAATTAGTCTAATTCATTTACCTTAGATTAAATCAAGTGTTTTCATTATTTTGTTAGGAATTTTTAGTTAATTAGGATGTTTAAATTAATTTTTTTGTCACTTACATTAAAATAGAATAATTGTGAAACTGGATTTTATAGACTCATTGGACATTTTTGTCCATTTATTGTAAATTTTCAGCATTTTTTGTCACACGATTAATCATTTTAGCATTTTTAACTAACGTGTTGCTTCCATTTTTGTCGTCCTTTTTAGTTTTTATGAAACTAATCATGATACGACCACACATATGCTCTTTTCTTGCACTTATTAAGTGATATTGGAAATTAAAAACATTGTCATTTCTCTTTATTTTCGGTAATTAATGTTTTTCACTTAATCAAAGCCAACCCACACGTATGTTCTTTACTTGCACTTTTTTTAAGCGATCTTGGAAATAAAAAATGTGGGTTCACTTATTTCATCTTGTCACCTACCTCAGGAGAACATTCTAATATTTTCTTACCAGAACCACTCTCAAGACTGTTGATCAAACACTCAAAACTACTAGCAATAGGTTTCCTTTGATCATGATCTAAACTAATAATACTTTGTGTGCATGGAACCTCTGTAAACAAGATAAAATGAACATTTCTACACACTATATTTGTAGGTTTAGATAAGGGTTTAAACCCGTCTACATAACTATGGAAAGTGCCTTTCCTTAAGCCATAAAAATCACTTGAGTACCACAAGAACCCCAAAGTATTCAACACATTGAGGGAATTGGATGAGGAAACAAAAACGTTTGATCCTACCTGACTATTAAAACATTTTGAGTTAGAGTCACATATATCCTTAGTGGTGATCCCAATGCGATTCATTTTGAGAAATTTCTTTGCTCAAGGTTTCAAAGGGGGTAAATTAAGTTTGGAAACTAGCAATATTAGTGTGCTCGCTTGGGTATACTGATGACACCTAGTTGAGAGAGCCACCTAGGAAGCCATACACTGTCCAAGCCAATTTAAGGTAGAGGTCAAGACATATGTAAATAATTTTTTTATTTTTATGTTCTCTTTTATTTAGTTCATTTTCATGAGTTGTGTTCCACACTTATCTCTCACGTTCTCACATTCATATAATTTACAGTCATTTCCCAAATACTCATTATTTGGGTACATTCGCAATTTTTTCATGTTTCCAAATAATCCTTATTTGGATCCACTTTTGTCTCATTTTCACCTCTTCACATGAGTCTAAGTCTTAAGTCTCAAACAACCATATCCAAACTTGAGAATTTTCATCCTCTTCATCTAAGTCTTGATGTCGTGATACTTGCTTTATCATGGTCAAACACCTTTGTGATCATTTTTATCCTTCATCTTTCTAAGTCTTGAGTTTAACTTTTCCATTGTTGAACTTTAAACACTCTTCCATCTTACATCGTCAATTTACCCATTCAATTTGTTCACTTGTCAACATTTTCACACTTATTTACTCATCTGTTTTAAAGCATTCACTTTTTATTTAATTTGAGATCCTTCATCAATCATTTTACCTTCGCCTCTCACATTCACTTTTTCAATATTCGAGCTTTTCTCCATCATATTTTTACCTCTCTATTTCAACATTCACATTGTCATTATTTAAGTACCATCCTTCTATTATTTAGTCTCCTTTCTTAACACCCATTTTGTTGAGATTTGAGCACCATCGCCATCTTTCTAACTCTCATCCCTCTTAACAACCATTTTGTTCAAAATTGATCTTATTCATTGTGATTTCAAGTCTTCTCTAATAACACTCATTTTGGTTCACAAGTTCCATAATTCTCCCACCGTAGCATTTTTGTTTGCTAAAGGTTCCATCATTGAAATTTTGCTTTCAAAGATTCTTCTATTAATTCACCTTGACATTCATTTTTTCAATTGAATCTAACAAAATATTTCCTCTTCATCCATTCTTGACATTCACATTATTGAGAGTTGATTTTATCCTACCATTTCCACTCCTCATTTATTACATTCACTTTTTAAGGAATCGAGTAACCTATTGTCGTCACTACCTCTTCCACCTTAACATTATTTTTGTCAAGGATCGAGTAACTTTATCAAACATACTCTTCTATTTTTACATTGACGTTGTAGAGGGTTGAGGATTCTATCATCATTTCACACTTCATCCATCTTGACATTCAAATTGTTAAGAGTTGGCCACATCAAATATTTTCAATCTTGCTTCCCTCTTGGAATTCATGTTTCTCATGGTCGCATCGTTCAATATTTTCATCAACTCTTCCATTATAGCATTCACTTTTCTATAGGTTGAGTCATTTCCATTGTCTCTTTCATTTCTGGCATTCACTTTGTTAGAGGTTGAGTACTTTTCATCTCCTCTTTTATTATATCATTCACTTTTCTAGAGGTTTAGTTCTTCAATATTCCTTTTTGTCTCTTCCATCTTAGAATTCAATTTTCTAAGGGTTGAGCTCTTCATCGCCCCTTTCTTCATTATACCTCTCTTTTAACCATGGAGGATTTAAACAATGAGTAATTAGAACAAGGTACAAAGATGAGAAAACAATTGGCTCTCATATCATATCAAGTCACTAACAAAGATACCAAATGTACCAAACACAAAAAAAAAAGTGAAGACATCTTCCAAAATAATTCTTTGAAAAATAACAAGAATAACATTCTTATGAATGATATTTCATCATTTTCCCCACAAACCAATGCATCATTCACTCAGGAATGGAAAATAATGAAAGCCACTATTTCGGGTATGCAAAAACCACACAAACAATTCAAATTTTATGAATTGTTTCGTTACCCCTTTGAAAAGGATATATTATGCGTACCCTTTCCAAATCATTTGAGACATGCCAATTTGCTAAATACTAGGGAAAAAATGATCCTAGAGATAATATTAAAGATTTTTTTATGGCATGCCAAGAAGTGGCATATAATGATATCTTTCTTTTGCACCTCTATCCTAAGAGTCTAGGAGGAAAAGCTTTGAAATGGTTTTTACACCTTCTAAAGGGATCTATCACCACCTTCATGGACCTCTCAGATAAATTCGTTAAGAATTTCTCTTTTAATATTGACCCCGAAGTCATAATGATGGATTTGTGCAATGCCAAAAAATGACCAAATGAAAGATTTACCCGATTCTTACAACGTTGGAGAGGGATTGAAATTCGATTCCCATGCTCACTCCCTGAAAAACAAATGGCTATCATCTTTGTCCCAAACCTTAATGACTAGTTATCCTTTCACATGCAGATGTACATCCTCAACATCTTTGAGGAATTTATCGAAAAGGGAACTCGAATTGAAAAGGCACTCATTGTTAAAGGCTTAATCATGCCTCATTATAAAGAAAATGGGAATAATTACAATCACCATAACAACAACCCTAACACTTCTAGAATTGGTACCACCTCATAGACGGTAGGGGTTCAGTTGAGTACTACTATTGGGACACATGGAAGTACATCTTTTGGTTTGCTTCCGTCTACAGTGTAAGGACCATGAGGGATAGGTGGTTCTAGTTTCGGTGGTTTTAGAGGCAGAGGTAACACATGAGGTTCTGGATCAGGTGGGAAAGGTCCGCACCAACCCCAAAATATTTATATGAAGATGTCTCTTCATCTTCCAGAGTATAGGGGCATAGAAGATGCTATTGAACAGGTGCACATGTGTGAGATACTGTGGCTCGTGAAAGGGATAACGACTTCTAAGTGAAAGGTAAATCAATTTTCCACTATGTTACAAGGATGCACATATAGATGGTACAAAATTTTTGACCCTGATTAGACTTGCGTAGACTATGCAACACTGAAAGATGATTTTCTTAAGGAGTTTCACATCCCTGATTTTGAGCAAAAGAGCATAAGTGTTCTCAAGGATATTAAATAGGGAACTACTGAGAGTGTCAAGGAATATGATGCACACTTCAAAAATTTATTGTCTAAACTTTCTTATGATATTCATGCAAGCCATCATGCACAATGGTTCGTTGGGGGTCTGATCACACCTTTTAGAAGGGCATTGTCACATAAAACATACACTGATCCATGTAAAGAACTTGAAACAAATTTACGCGCTGAGGTAGTTGGGAGCATAGACGCATGGGTAAGCCCATTTTTGGAAGCAAAAATTATAGCCATGGCAAAGAAATTGGAGAAACTATCAGCACATGAGACGTGCACAAGAATTTGGTGTACAAATTATGAAGTGGAAGGTCACACCAAGGATAGTTTCCCCCATAGATCAATGTGTTCATTACTATTGGACTATGAGATATGCCATTTGAACCATGATGCTAGCCTCTATCCCATACTACAATGCACGATAAGGAAGAACATATCTTGCTATTGTAAAATTTGCAGGTGCACGACTCACGATACGAAAGACTGTCAGTTGATTGGTCAGATCCATGATGCCATGGATATTGGTGTAAGACAGACAAGCATATCAGATAACTCTAAGGGAAATAATGAGCACCAACATCAGGATCAAAATCAAGTGCGCTATGATCAGAATGAAGGACGTTATGAAGGAGGTCATGGTAGAGGTAGAGGATACCATGGTGGTTTCGGAGGATGAGGCCATGGTGGAGGATGAGGTGAGTTTCCTCGCAAATTTTTTTTTACATGTGGATCTCTTAACCACTATAGGTGCGAATATCCCCAAAATATTTCATGTTCTTTCTATGGAAAGAATCATAGTTATGAGGAATTCCCATACTTATATGAGCATCTTAGTAAGCAACATAAATAAGAAAACAAAGGTGCATGGATAGTTAGGATACAATGCACTATAGAAAATTAGTGGATGCCCAAGTTGACATCAGAACCTGAGGCATTAACCGTAAAAATTACTACACGTGTTGAAGTGACACGCGCTAAAGAAGCGTTGCAGCAAAATCCTACCATCACCAAAGAAGAGATTTTACATGCAAGGTACCAAGATCCTGCCCATCAGAAGGAGGTTTATCAAGAGACCATGGAGGTCCTTAGAAATATTCAGGGTGAAATCCAGTGTTTGAAGGAGCAATCACGAAAGATGGAACAAAAGAAGGTAGTGGAGATAGTTTAATATGATATTGATGATTTAAAAGAAGTATGCAGAATGCTGCGCTAGGAGAATATCATTCCATTATTAGGGAATTGGCTGAAGGGAAACACTCCACGCGTAGGTATTGAGAATGGAAAACAAATCCTGCATGCTAATCTTCCCCCTTATAGTTTGGATTATGACAAGGAAATCACTCTGAATGGTGTTGTGGATGGATGGCTCTTGAGATATATATTAATTGACACATGCGCGGAAGTCAATGTTCTTACTTTAGATGCATGGGTACAGATGGGGAGACCTCCATTACATCCATATTTGAATGTATTATTCATGGCTAATCGAACTAAGGCCATTCCCATCGGAGTTTTAAAAGATGCATCCATTAATATACAGATAGCCAAGTTCACTGTGGATTTTGAGTTTTTAGCGCTTGCAAAGGAAGATAGCTTCCCAGTTCTACTTGGGAACCCTTGGTGTTATGCAAATAATGCTAGTTTATGGTTAAATAAGGGATATATCAGTTTTGAAAACAAGGAGGAAAGATTTATTATCCTGTTAATAAATGGAAAGTCTATGCCTTATGTTGAACCTTTAAGTGAAGAAGACTTGAACCAAATCTATGTGTGCGTCATTCGAGACCCAGAGGTCCTTGAGCCATCTAAGGAAGGGATTATCTAGTGGGAAGATGCACAATCAGTCAGTGATACCACAAGCATTACTTGTGATAATTGGGCCCATGGCACTTACAAATTGGTTGGGTGAAAAGTAAGAACTGCAGTTGCAAGGAGGAGAAGACTTCATTGTATTAGGAGAATAGGTAAAAACTCGGTACCTAGGCACACTAGAGAAGGATATCATATGGTAGTTCTACATGCCATGGAGGAATTATGGATGGACCAAGTGGAGAGAATAAATATGTTGACATATACCCTACGCGGGACAACAACGCATTAGTGGGTGGTTCACAGAGATAATCTTATAGAATGGAATGAAATCAGGATTGTTCTTTCCACTCGGTTTCTCAGAAGTGATGCACCTACTCAAATCCACACTTATCATGTGTTGGTGAGAAAATTTGTCAAGGAAAAATTGGTGGTTTAATTTCCAATGATTTGGGAGTCTAAGTCCCTCTACTTAACAAGTGCAGCTACCGTATGTGCATGCACGAGTAAATTGTGAGTTTTATCTTGGTGGCCTTTCGGCCGGGGATCCAATAGGGGAACTCCACTGACCATGTAGAAAATGATTACAGGTATTTGCAAGGGAAGAATTTTCTATGAAGGTGAGAAATGGGAGTGAGAATACTTAGAAATGAGAAACTAATTTTGCAAGTAGAAAATTAGAGATTCGCACACACTAGCTAGAAGTTTCATTACATGCACTTGTATTTCAGAAGAAAACAAATCTATAAAACAACAACAAGACTAAATAGAGCTTAATGAACACAAAGTACCAATAAAATCCTCAATCAAAGAGGCTAAAATTCCTTCTTCCTTTATTGAAGCTCAAGTAGAATTTGTACATAGTGTGAGAAGTAGAAGACATTTTTTAGTGGGAGAAACAGAAGAAACTTGCTATCTCTTACTCTCTTCACAAGGATATCTCTCTCATGAATTCACAAAAAACAACTCCAACATCTAAGAATTTTCAGAAGACAAAATTAAGAAGAAAACCAAACCTGTAATTTTGAGGTCCATTAATGGCTGTCGTATCCAGAAGCACTATCAGGTCTGAAAATTAAAACTTTAAAATCTCCTGGACTATTAAGCGGGAGGGCCCAAAACTTGAGAGGGGTGATATTGGGCAAAAACCCATATCACAAAACTTTGTTCCACATCAATCTGACTCCAAGAAGCCAACTTTCTAAAAATAGCAGGGCTACTACATTGGAACTACTATTTCAGGAAAGTCATCGACAAAAGAACCCGTGAAGGAGATGAAGACATTGGAGGTGCACTACAGTTGAGAATTCACCAGAACAATTTTTTTTGGCACTTACTAATAATAGTAAGTGGGCCCTCGAGCACTTGCTAAAAATAGAAAGTTGATCCAGAAGGAACGAGGAACACAAGGAGAAAGAGGAAAACTAAGCCTCAACATCCATTCGATGATTAGGGACTTGATTTTTCAAAATTACTAAAAATAGTAAGTTGTTTTTTATAAGGGAGACATGAAGCTAAAGTGGACGGGTCAGAAGCCGACATAGCCCTTCACTTGTGAGTATAATGTGGAAGATAATGATGTCTTGTACATGGACCTAAATGACCTTAAGACTCGCATGACCTCTAAAGACCGAAGGAGGATTGAAGACCAGATATTCACAAGTGGCTTGTTCACCACTGTAGGACACCAAATGTCTTTGCAGAGTCTTGAGTTAGTCCTCACCTACTCTTTCCACTATGAGCCTGATACACGAACTATCCAAACTAATAACGGTACAATGATGGTGGTCATTTGCCCTAGGACCATTTTAATCTCTCGGCAGATACCGACATCCCCCAATATGGTCGTCATCTCAAAGGATAGGGCCATGCGTGATTGGGAAACAATGGATTCATATGTTAAAGGAGTAGTGCTCAACTCATGGTTAAAAATAAGAAGAAAGCCCTCAAGGATGCCAAAGAATCTTCCATGGTGTGAGTTCCGAGAAGGGTATTCTGATGTCATCACTCTGCTCAGTAGAGTTATGGGTGAAGCAAGCATGAGAGACTTCTAAGACTAGACGGGCCTTTTCATCCTAACACTGATAGAAGGAAGGCAGAGAATTGACTGGGGGTAGATCATCAACAACAATCTCCATTTGCAACTACTCCAAGTGTCCATGACAAAGAAGTTCCACATGACTTCTTACCTAGTCTATCTCCTTGCAAGCTTGAGATCATTCAAATGATTAGCTCTCATGCAAAACATTGCTGCCAAGGTACCTGCATTCGAGAAACTTCCATAGTTGATAGTGGAGGAGAGCAATAGGCTTTTCACTCGAGTGAATGATGCATTCACTATGTATGTGGTCTGAAGCTTAGAAGGGGATCTCAAAGCTAGGATGTCACCAAAAGTGGCATCCTTGATTAAGGAATACAACTTGTACTTCATACAATTCTCAACATTCTCCTACATATGAGTCACTGGCTTCGACCAAGCTCTGCAAAAACTGCCTAAGTACCTCAGTGACTAGATTGTATTGTTCGAGCTATACAGGAAGATCACTTAGGTGAATAAAAAGCTCAGAAGTAGGAGAAATAAATTGATTTCATTCCCTATATATCTAGGGGAATTCACGTGTAAAAGCTCAAATGATGCATCTCACATGGAGGCCGCTTTCACACATTTGAATTTGCATTCCTACATTGCCAGGCCCAACTTTGACATCCGAGAAGATCCCGACTCATTCTATGTCTCAGAATTACAACATGAGCCACAAGTCGAGGACTACTAGGCCAACTGTATTAACGAGTTTGAAGTACGTGAAAAGGACCACATGAGGATGAAAATCAGTGAGATGAAGAAATTCAAGTTCTCTTGGTATGAAGACATCTTGCATGATGATGGGACAAAGATGCATGACCTTGTGCACGTAACAGTCAAGATGTCCCCAATGCCCCAAATCAACTGGCATGTTTGTGAATCAAGAGATATATTAGAGTGGACTGAAAAGGTGGTGAGGAGAATGAGAAATTGATTTCAGAAGAAGAGGGCTATGAGGAATTTCTCCAAGCTAGAAGAAAGCTTCACATCATTCGTCTTCAAAAGTGGTAGAGGTGACTTCCAACTCTAAACACTCTGGAGAAAGTTAAAAAAGGAAGGCCATGGAATTAGAAACTTCTTCCTGCGAGAAGAAACCAAAGAAATTTAGGGAAGAAGAAGGTTCATTGGTGTCACCGCAGGAGGAAGACGTGATCTCAGTAATGCAAACAGAAAAATCCAACAGCAGATGCACAGGTGAACGAGGAGTATATGACTCACGATCCATCCTTCAAACCATTGCAAGAGGTCTTTCCTGTTCTCGACACTAATGCCCCTCTCATTCAGGACTTGCCTCCTCCACCAGAATAAAGAATGGTTGATGCACCCATCATTGAGCATGAATCCAGCGAGATGTTTCCGTGGATGCGTGAAATGGTCATCCTCGACACTTGCACTATGTAAAAATTAGAAACTAGGTTAGCCTAAATTTGTTATGTCTTCCTCCGGTTGCTACCAACTAAGCCAAGTCACCATTGACCCATATCCTACTAGCCATAAAATCCACCCAAACCCTAATTTTCTTATATCTTTTTTGTTTTCCACCAAAACATGAGAAAAGAGCAAGTTAGTAATGTACATAACATGATAAGACTATAAAAAACATAGCAAAATATTGAAAATGCAAAAAAAAATCAAGTTAAGGTGCATTTTAGACATTCTCTTCAGAACCTCCACCCTGGCAGGGCGGCGGTCCTAACCCGATTTCCCAAAACATGCCCTTAACCCTAAAAATTCTCAAAAATGACAAAAATGACCTTTTTCAATGAAATAAAAACATACCCTATGGGCGCCCCCCCTAGAGACTCATTTAAGGCAATTTTTTTTGAAAATGATCCCCCTTAGAGACTCATTTATCATGTGATGTACATTACTAACTTGCTCTTTTCTCAAGTTTTGGTGGATGGAAAAATGCATGGAAAAGTTAAGTAAGGCCATCTAGGCTACAAATATACATTGCGAATGGGTTTTGGAGCTCGAACACCTTCTTGAAAGGATTTTGAATCATCATTGGGGATTCTTGTAACTATTTTCCCGAAAATGTAGCACGTGTAATTTTGGGTGCGTACATATTATCCCCTTGGAGAAGCATCTTAGCCATGAAAAGGCATAAAACATAGAGTCTGAGTATGGCGTTCCCGAAATGGGGAGTTAGAAGCTATACCTGACACACCTATGTGTCGAAATCTTACCGCCTAAACTCTCGCTACCTGCAAGAGGAAAAGAAAACTCAAGCGCAGATAGATAAAATATCAAAAAATGAACACTAGATCAAAACGACAAGAGGACCTACAAATTGCGTGGGGATGTAGAAATATACCTACGCTAACGCTCCAGCCCTGTAAACACATACACTCAAAACAAGTTTAAAATTATATATATATATATATATATATATATATATCAAAACAAACTCATTTTTCAATTCATTTGTGCATCGTTGATTTGGTGAATTTGGAGCTCTGGACCCACGTTGACCGTTTCTGATGTGAATATAGCCGAAATGACCGTGGCAAGATCGTGACCATGCCTCCACGTGCGGGAGATCGACTAACACGGTCAAAGGTTGGTTATTTCCAATTCTGTCTTTTTATCCCCTAAATGTAAAAATGTTGAAAAGTTCACCTAGGGGGGATCATTTTCAATTTTTTTTGTCTTAAATGAGTCTCTAGGGGGGGCGCCCATAGGGTATGTTTTTATTTCATTGAAAAAGGTCATTTTTGTCATTTTTGAGAATTTTTAGGGTTAAGGGCATGTTTTGGGAAATCAGGTCAGGACCGCCGCCCTGCCAGGGTGGAGGTTCTGAAGAGAATGTCTAAAATTCACCTTAACTTGATTTTTTTTTGCATTTTCAATATTTTGCTATGTTTTTGATAATCTTATCATGTGATGTACATTACTAACTTGCGTGAAATGGTCATCCTCGACATTTATATACCTTGAGAATTTATTTACATCATCTTCTATGCGACGAACTTGAATAGTCAGTCTGTAGATCTTTTCTATGTATTCCTTCATTCTCATCTTCTTTATATATCATTTTTTTAAACTTCTTGAAAAGAGTAAATTAGTAAACTAAAGGGGAAAAATTCTTCAACTTGACAACCATTCTATATCAAGCTTTAATTTTATCTTTATCCTTTCTTGTCTATTACTCTACCCATGATCCCACCATAAGAATATTAATCCTTTCATTTTTGTACACAAAAAGTATACTTTATTAGGGTCTTTTATGGATTTTTATTCAAAGTTACTTTCTAACTCTACAATCTAATGTATAAAATCGTGTAGACATTAACTTGTTGATTAGTTTGGAATATCAATGTGTGGTTTTGTGCCAAGATCTAGAATAACACTCAAATATACATATCCAGGAACTTCATCAAATTTATCCATATTTACATATAGTTCTTCATCACTAGAATCTAAATTTGACGTTCTTCTTTGAGTTGTTTCTACGAATTTCAATATTTCTTAGGGACCTCTCATCAAAATTTCCAAATATTCCACTCTTGAGGGTCTATTTCTTCATCTTCTCTCTCTAATGGAAATTCCTCTTTATGCAATATTTATTCCTCACAACAAATATATCTACAAAATTTTCCACACCTTTATGCAACACCCCACACGTTAAAATATTCCTTCATAGATTTCTTTCCACATTCATGAATGTGAAAATAAAATCACTCATAAAATATTACTTGCTCTAATACCAAATGATTCAGACTTAGTTAGAGTTTCCAATGAAGAACATACCGATACCATAGAACGTAAGTACTCACACACCAAATCAATGCAATAAATAACAATGTGTCTATACACAACATGAAATAACAAGATTTATATGTATTACTTAAAGATGAAGGAAATACAATTATAGGCACAAAAAATAACAATCTTATTACAAAATTTTGAAAAAAATTTAGAAATCCTAAATGGGACATACTATACAAAATTCTTACAATATTGACTCTCAATATTTGTAAACCATTTCTTAGAATTAGGGTTGGTTATGTTTCTCACATAGGTCATTGCTAACTTGCAGTCTTTTCTCATATACTTGATCATCTTCTATAGGTTTCAAACCACAAAAAATCTCACATCTTATATTGGCATGTCAATAACTACATGTCTAATTAGGAAGTTAGAAGGATTCATTATTATAACTATTAAATAACCATCATCCTCATGCAATGCTTCATTTTTCATGTCTAAACTTTATAGTTTGTAAGCCATCAATGCCATTATTCTTTATCGTGTATGACACTTGACAGTTGAAATATATATTGATTGGGATGACATGGGTCATATTTTGTATGAGAATTAAAACATCTATGTATTACATGCAATGACCTTCCAATGAGTGAGTAGAAAACATATCATGTGGTGTAAGGTTGTGCAAGAAAATCATGTCGTACTAGACATTTCATTGCATAAAAACCATACATTCTTACACAAACACACATAGATCTCCAAAAATTACATAATAATTCCATTAGTTTTAACCCCAAGCTCGTAAAGATTCTAAAAATTCATGCACAACTTCCAATCTTGTGTAAAGACAAGTCTTTATTCTCTGACAACAAGGCACTATGCAAAAATACAAGTTGTGTTAAATCTATGTTATAAATATGAATAATTTATTTCATATATCATATTATTAGGAAAATAGTAGTTTTTTTCTTGCATGCATCCATGTTTTAGTTTGTTTTATTTATATTTGGATGAGTCTAGCATTAGTTCCTATTTTTTAGAAAAAACAAATAAAACAAAACGCAATGTTTTTGTATGTAGCATGCTATTATTTTATACATGCCCTTTTTTTAACATGATCTATTTTTTGATTGAATACCCTCTATAAAATAGATGCACATGTAATCACATTAATCAAGAAAGGAAGGCAAGAAATCCAGAAGGACGGAAGAAATAGATACGTATAAGAGTGTTGTTATGGGTTTATTTTGTGATATTATTTGTAGTATTAAATTATGTCTTTATTATTTTATTTACCTATTTTCAAAAAATTGGTATAAGATATTTTTTTTAAAATTGATATTCATTAATGGATTCTACATATGGAGCATATTTATCAAATTTTTAGACTCCTCAATTCACACGTAAAAATTATGACTATTAGTCTCTAACAATGAAGGCATTGTTGGGATCCCAGGATGTTTGGGAAATTGTTAAAAATGGGTACATAGAACTATTAGATCTAGCAACATATAATTCACTATCTCATACAGAGAAAGAAATCTTGAAAGAATAGAGAAAGAAATATGGAAAATCCCTCTTATACATACATCAAGCTATGCAAAAAATATTTCTTCCTATAGTGGAAATAACTAACCAAACAAAATAAGTGTAAGCCACTCTTCAGGTTGGATTAAAGGGTAAGGAGAAAGTTAAAACTACCAAAATTCAATTACTTAGAAGATATTTTGAAAATATATATCTATGCAAGAATCAAAATCTATAGAGTCATTTTTAACCTACGTAGTTGGCCTAGTAAATTAGATTATTGTTAATCAATTTTTCTCTTTCTTGTTGAGATTAGTGAAATAAATAAGAAAGAAAATCAAACAATTTCAAAGATGCAAGTGTTTAAGGTACCTTGGAAGAAGATGGTGATAACAGGATGGGTGTAAAAGTAGATTTCCTCGTTGTAAATTTGATGAACCTACACAACAAAGGTAACTATGAGGAAAATGGATTATATGATAGATGAGGGGGTTACTTGACAAAGTTTAATCCAAGAAGCATTAACTTCCTTATGCGGATGTCAACCCTTGTGTTTGATAAAAGACTGAATAACAAGCACAAAATGACACTAAACAAAATATGGGAATTTTAGAAATGGATGGAAATTATAGATATGATATGAATCAACACCAAAACAAATTTACCTAACTCGAGAAGTTTGACAGTGACTTGAGCAGATGGATTTGGATAACAAGCTGAAAATGTAGATCTAGAGGGATTTGAGCATAGATAAGATAATCACAAAGGCCTGAAAACACTAACAGGAACTTGCAGAGGAAGGGCTGAGACAGGGAAACAAAAAAGATGCAAGAAAATTAGGGTTTGGGTGAATTTTATGGCTAGTAGGATATGGGTCAACAGTGACTTGGTTTAGTTGGCAGCGACCGGAGGAAGACAACAAATTTAGGCTAATAGAGGAGCATAGTAGCAGATATGAGAAATGAAAACAATAATAAAATAGGGAAACACACTGATGAGGACCTAAAGGGTAGAATAGGTGATAGAACAAGGCTGGGTTGACAATGATTTGACAGAAGTGATGACAACCTATGTAGTGTTAAACAAGGCCGAGGGTGGAGGAGTTAGATGGACAATATGCAAACAGAACGACTAAGAGAAGAAACTGGATTTGAATATTTGATGGTAGTTGGACTTGCAAAATGTTAGTGATTGAAAAATGATGGTAATGATAAGAAATTATAGTATAAAATCATATAATATTAAGATAAAATCCCCAAAGTCTCCACAAGTGATGCAAATAAGTTCTAAGGGACTCCAAGATGACTGTAGTAGTTGCAAGAAATCTCAAGCTCAGAGATAGGATCACAAAAAAGTAATAGAATTATGATTATACCTCCCTTTGGGAGTAGAGGTAAATGTGGCATTATAGGGTCGATGGAGACCTGGACGGGACGCCACCAACTACAGGGAACTATCTATTCAGGTGGTGAATGGATGATTTATTTGAGAGATTGGGATTTTATGGATTGTGATAAGTGCTTTAAAGCATTTAGGCGGGTTAGGGTTTCTTAGGGAAGTGATATGGGTAAGTGGGGGATAAGAGTGGATTAAATAAAATCTAGAAAAAGATTAAGGATTAGGAACTAGGGGTTTATGGGTGGTAAACTAGGAATAATTAAGATTAATTAGATAATGAGATGAGGATTAAGGGATGGTTGATGGAAACTAATAATAAATTAAAATCGATAGGATAATGGATGGGAAAGATGGGAATGTTAACATGAACATGGATTAATTAAGAAGGGGTGGTCTAGATAAATGACCGTGGTAAAGGAAGTAAAGGCATGTGATAGGGGTAGCAATACCAAATTTTGGTTTCTATATTTTCCCCCTTTTCTTGAGAGGTTTGCATTGGGAAAGCTGTGAGACAAAAATGATGAGAGATAAAAGGGTAAGATGAAGAATGATGAAGGTTTGATGATGGACTATTATGGATGAGGTGCTCCCCCTCAAACGAGGAATCAATGATACAATGGGGAATCAATCATAAGTTTGAAAATATAGATGAAGAAGGGTAGATGGGAAAAGAAATAAGGGGGGAAAATGATAAGTTGAGACAAGATGTCCCAAATGAGAAGGATTCAAACAAAAAGGTTAAAAATAAGGCAGTGATCTTAGGATTCATATCAGTAGGAAACACAGGTCACAGTCTTCAGGGAAACAATGAAAATGTCCTACAGGCCTGTGAGTCAACTAAAATACAATGAAATGGAGGGAATCCATTAGGAAACTGCTCAATATGGATGTAATCCGTGGGGACCAATGGGTTATAGGCACACATAAAAATTAAGCACAACTTAATGTGAAGGTAATGCAAAATCCTTCAAACATGAGGAATTAATGGAAGGTATGCATTCATGAAGGATTAGAATGGAAATAATGGTGCCTTGGTAAAGGACATAAAAAATGGCTGAAAAGGCAAAATATGAAAAATTGAGGATACAAAATGCCCCAAGGGGAAATAAATATAGCCACAAAGGTGGAATTTGAAAACAGAGATGGTGCCCTAACAAAATAGCACAAAATTGACAAGAGGAGGCTGAGTCGATGACACCAAAAGTAAGTCAACGACACCTAAGGCAGGTCGACGATGACCTAAGGGGGTTGGCGATGACTTAGGTTGGAGGCTATATAAGCTTGAAAGTCGGCCAAGAAATCTCATTTTCACCCTTGCAATTTCTGATTTGAGAGCTCGAAGCTATAAAAGGTGATTGAGATTTGGAGAGAGATGAAGGCCGAAGGAGCAGACAAGAAATGCCAAAGGGTTCACAAGATGGTGAGTAATAAAACCCCTGGCTTGTTTTTAAATTTTTAATGTTTTATTTATTTTTTTGTATTTTTTTAGAAATTTGGATTGGTGCTGAAGGTGATCTGTGGTGTATGGTTAGATTTGCCATCAAATTATCCCTAAAAGGTGTCAATCGATCCCTAGGTGCGGTGACCTAACCTGGGTCGGTGTCGAACGAGGCCGACAAGGATGATTTTGATAGATATAAAGATTATGGGGTAGAATAATGAAGAAAAACTAATGTTCGCTTGTTGTTTGTATGATTGCAGGCCAGAGAGACCTTGTATTTGAGGGACTGGGTCTCAGCACTATATGACCAGATTAGAGGGGATGTATTCGATGCTGAGTGGGATCACTTAGTGGCCATGGGATTAGGAGGATTCAAACAATATCAGAGGATCCCTGTGATGTGAGGTTGATGATTGCATTGGTTGAGATGTGGGATATGCACAAATGCACCTTCTAGTTTAGGACAAGTGAGATAATGATCACCCTAGAGGAAGTGTATCACATCCTTAGACTTGATACATGGGGAGTAGATAGTCCTAATCACAATGGATAATCGATTAGCAGTGTTGACACAACTATTTGGAGATGATGCACCCCACATTACATTTACATCAAGGTCATTTTCTTATGAAATGAGGTATGACTATGGGGACGCATAAAACATATTACTTTGTTTATTGATGATGGCCATTTCATACTATACATTTCCAGACTTAGGTGGAAGCTAGTTTCCATGGAAATTAACAGGGGTGTTGGTAGACATAGTTGATCATCAAACAATGTTCTCATTTGTTACCACTTTGCTAGTATAGGTGTATTGTAAGTTATCAATGTACAAAGTTGAGAGGAGGACAAGGATGGATGTAGGATTCCTCCTACATTGTTGGGCTTATGAGAACATTGCAATCATCAGGATACTAAGGCTACCATGGGTCATAGGGGACTGTACGATAGAAAATCAACATGCGACCTTCTTTGCACCCGACCTCCCGAGGTCGTGCTGAGACAACGAGTGTGGAATTGAAATGGAAGTGAAAGTGATGGCAGTGATCAAGCTAATTGGGCAACCTTATTTCTTCGACACACAATACTAGAATCTATGAATCTAAGGCAAAGAATGCTCTCCTAAACTGAAGGGGTGTGATGATACGGTCTGATATGATAGCTACTCGGAGACTTCAATCGATGTCTAGTTTTGCCAAGATTCTATTGATTGGTTGTGGAATACGTGGAAAACCTGTAGGTGCCTTGTATGGGTTTCCCGACAAGGTCATGGAAGTGAAGACAAGAGGTGTAGTGGAGTTGCAGGGACTATGGGTGATTTTCTGGTCTTGTCCAGAAAGTCTTAGCTTGATCGGCTGTTATGTTCAACAATGAAATCTATGTAATAATATAGAGTGGGAGAGGTGAATATATGAATACCAATGTGTGTAAACTAGTGTTAATATCTAGCTGACTAGCAGGCCCATTGGGTTGTGGGACCTGTGGATCACAACCAAAGACTCGTTGAGGCTGTGGCCCTCATATGGTCATGTATGCAATCAAACCCTATTTCCAGGAGTAGTCCAAAAGTCGTAGGATTGATTAACAACAATATTTAGTGTGTCTAACTATCTTATTTTCTCAGCGTATGTTGCAGGTGTGCGTAAGAGTGTTAAACGCAAACTTGTGTCAATGTCAGTTATTAGCTCTGGCCCATTGGGTTGTGGGACCAAGGGATCACAACTGTAAGTATTTTCCTGTTGTGGACCATTGATGGTCATGCAAGATGAATTGATTTGCTTTCAGTAAATAAACTATCTATCAAAGGAAATCTAACCTATGTTTTTGGTGTTTTCTCAATATATCGGAACAACACAGCATAACAAGCTAATCTATGGAAAGTAAATGTTTTTGATCTTTTCTAAATTTTTAGGCAATGCATCTAATCTAATAAACAAATTAAATACAAAAAATTAGCTAGATGTATCTAACTATTTGTGCAGATGTGTGAATCTAAATCTAAAAATCTATTCTAATTCAATCAAAATCCTTCCAACCCTACCTCAGAAGTGAAGAACAAATCATAACCCTAATAGAGCTATTGTTCCCCACAGCTTCCCTGGTAATGTTGAAGAGAAAACTTCCTATTGATTTGATCTACTTGAGATTATCTAGCTAATTGGAATGAAATTTTTCTCTACTCTATTTGATATGCAATTGAAATTAACAATTCATAATTAACAATTTGATAAACAAAGCAAACAAATACACAACTCCAACCTGGAAGATCAAGAACCTTTGGAAATCTAGTAGTATCAATATCTATCCCCTCAATTATTTCCTTTCTTTCTCTGAGTGTTCATGTGAGTCCAAGGGATTGGGAATGTAAAGAACAATAACAAGAGGATGGGACTTGAGCAATGATAGCTTGGAAGCAATCTGGACGCAATGCAAGTAGAAGAGAGATAGCACAAGAGATCTGAGCTTGGCTATGTAATTCCTAGAGAGATTATGGCAGCAAAACAATACAAGATACACAAAATTCTCAGGCCCTTTTGCTTGAATACAAGCATGGAATATATAGGAATGGAGGCTAGGAGGTTACTTCATGCACAAGGCAAGAAGAGGCAGTTCCAACTAATTAAATCTTATTTAAAATAGAAGGAGCAAGGAGAACCAAGAAAACAAAGATATTTTTAGCCAATTTGGCTCATGGATGCATTCTAAAAGAAAACTTAAGTGAATCATCGCATATCAAAACACGCATGAAGAATCTGGAAAAAGTGGGTAGGACTGCCACCCAGGCAGGGCGGCGGTCCTGGCACCAAAGACCAAAACAAGCACAGAAAGAGGTAGGGAGATGGAAAAATGCATGGAAAAGTTAAGTAAGGCCATCTAGGCTACAAATATACACTGCGAATGGGTTTTGGAGCTCGAACACCTTCTTGAAAGGATTTTGAATCATCATTGGGGATTCTTGTAACTGTTTTCCCGAAAATGTAGCACGTGTAATTTTGGGTGCGTACATATTGTCCCCTCAGAGAAGTATCTTAGCCATGAAAAGGCATAAAATGTAGAGTCCAAGTATGGTGTTCCTGAAATGGGGAGTTAGAAGCTATACCTGACACACCTGTGTGTCGAAATATCACCTCCAAGCTCCCGCTTCCTACAAGAAGAAGAAGAGAATCAAGTGCAGATAGATAAAATATCGAAAAATAAACACTAAATCAAAATGACAAGAGGACCTACCATTTGCGTGGGGATGTAGAAATATACTTGTGCCAACACTCCAACCCTGTAAACACATACACTCAAAACAAGGTTAAAATATATATATATATATATATATATATATATATATATATATATCAAAACAAACTCATTTTTCAATTCATTTGTGCATTGTTGATTTGGTGAATTTGGAGCTCTGGACCCACGTTGACCGTTTCTGATGTGAATATAGCCGAAATGACCGTTGTGAGATAGTGATCATGCCTCCACGAGTGGGAGATCGACTAACACGCTCTTAGGTTAGTTATTTCCTCTTTTGTATTTTTGTGCCCTAAATGTTAAAAATGTTGAAAAGTTCACCTAGGGGGGATCATTTTCAAATTTTTTTGTCTTAAATGAGTCTCTAGGGGGGGCGCCCATAGGGTATGTTTTTATTTCATTGAAAAAGGTCATTTTTGTCATTTTTGAGAATTTTTAGGGTTAAGGGCACGTTTTGGGAAATCAGGTCAGGACCCGCCACCCTGGAACCCAGCACTGGGAGGTTCTGAAGAGAATGTCTAAAATGCACCTTAACTTGATTTTTTTTTGCATTTTCAATATTTTGCTATGTTTTTGATGATCTTATCATGTGATGTACATTACTAACTTGCTCTTTTCTCATTTTTTGGTGAATGTAGAAGGAGGAGTCTATTAGATGGAGTCAGGTGAGAGAGTGTGATTGGCTCCCTAGTATCCTAGATCAGCTAACACAAGATGAGACTATCTTCTTCAGAGGGCCAGTATTTGGAGGATTGTACGGGTTCCCCAAGTTACTCCTGCTAGTCACATTCTATGTGACTTATTTTCCTATTGGGATGCAGACCAAAACACTTTATGATTCCCAGGTGTTCAGGGTGAGTGAAATATCACCTTAGAGGATGTATACTGTATTCTTGTGCTCTAGATACTTGGGAGGAGACTGATATTGTGAAAACGGGGTCCAGGGCCGTGATGATGTAGTGGGCCACATATATGGGAGATGCCATTGTCTCATATGGGTCGAAGAAGGGAATGAAGGTTTGGTCCATTGCCACTACTCCTATTCATATCCTTCAGAGAACCATCATGGGTATCTTATCCTCGAGACTGATCAGGGACAAGGGAGGAGATACACTCTTATATTGTTGGGCCCCCATCATTGCAAAGATCAAGGCTCATGGCCGTAAGTATGCATGGGGGGCAGATATTCTAGGGACTACCTACCATGATTTATATAGGGTAGTCAAATTGTAGGGACAATCATTGAGCCACCCCACTCTTGTTATGAGTTGGGTTTACGAGCATTTCATCCCCTATGGCAGGGGAGTACTAGTGTCAGATCTAGGGGCTGCTCAGACAGCTAAATGGATATGTATGTTAGTGCTCCAGACACCACACTAGCCAGTGGCTTCTCTTACCACTGTAGACATGGTCGCTACACCCTACTAGGACATGGTAGGGATATGAGGAGTGGAGGTGTTATGATGGTGGTGGCTTGCTCTTCCACGAGTCAGCTAGTTGATAGAGCTGGGAGATTAGAGACTCCACCCATTTGATCGGGTACCTCAAGCAGTTTGGCCTTCCATACATTGATGTGCTCCCTCCAGTAGCTCCTAGTTTATAGGACTATTCAGGAGGCTTAGAGGGGTCCTAGAGGGGATCCTGGTTGGATAGTGGTTACTCGGGTAGTGCCTATTACAGTTAGGCATGTGGTCCAGGCTCGACGGGTAGCTGGTGCCCCTCGAGCACCTTTACTTAGGATTACGGCTGTTCCTGCTCATAGTGGGGAGGAGGATGAGCCGATTGATTTGGACTCTATCTCTGAGGAGGATACGGGAGATGATACGGAGGGGGAGTCTGTCGGAGAGGATACCAGGGAGGAGGATGAGGGGACAGCCCCTTTGGAGGGAGCGGAGAGTGACCCTGAGTGGCATGACACTAAGGAGATCCTCAGAGTAGTGCACAAGGAGGCGAGCGTAGAGAGAGAGAGAGACTGGTCTCAGAGGAGACACTTGGAGAGGACGATGAGTATGTGATTGGACAATGTCACACCTCTGGATTCGGTGAGGCTCTGCAGCCACCAACAACACCTGTAGCAACAACCACTGATCCCACATGGATTCCTAGAGACCCGAGTATGTTTGATACTCCTTTCTCGATTTTGTCTATTGATTTTTGTATGTTAGCTTAGCATTCTCCTTTTGACTTACATTTTGTGATTTTCTAGCTCATTATATCTCTCTTTTTTTGTTCTTTTTTACAGCGTCTACACATGAGTGGCGAGAACTCATTCGTCAGGTGTGCGTGGACACCCTATTGATCCCCTCAGGGAAGACCTGGGCCAAGTTGACTGCGGATTCAGGACAGCCCTTAGCCACCGGCCGACATACCGACATGTTCACTCCTATCTGGAGGGTGGCGGAGATAGTGACCTCCCTTTGTACCCAGGTAGCTGGATACGAGACTGTTGAGCACCTGATGAGGCGGAGCCACTCTCACAGTGAGGCTATGGGTAGTGGGCGCCACCATGAGCACTCACACCATTCAGTCCATTCTCAGTGCCGTCGCAGCCGTAGCAGGAGCCCTAGATGCATTTTTGCACCATCTGAGGGATCCCACAGGGATTGATAGGCCATTGGGCCTTTATTGTTTTGAGACCATTTTTGCTCATACGATTCTTTTTTTGTATCTTTCAGGCTCATTGTGAGTGTTTTGACCATGCCTAGTGCATGATGACATTGTATACAAACTTGATCTACTATGATATATACAGACTCTATTTTTGGTTCGGTATTCCATTGTATCTGAGTTGATTCTCTTTTGGCTTATCTCTCATGTGTACTCTAGATGTTTAGAATTTCCACTTTTCAATGCTTTTCAGAATGTATGCAATGGATATGAAATGATAACAAAATGATTTCTTCTTCTTTGTATTTTATGATGCTGATATATGATGATGCAAACACAATGTGATGTTTGAAACTTAGTTTCCTTAAGCAACCTTCGGTACTTCATATTGTCTTGGAAAAACGTGGTGACAAAATGATATGATAAGATAGAATGAACTTGTCCCACTCCTAACTCCACGCAACTAGTAAGATGCGAGGGCTCAAAACCAAGATCCAGAAAGGGCACAAGTTATGAAAAATTGTTGAATGGTAGTGATTAGAGAAAGACAAAGGTTTGGCAAAACCAAATTGGGACACTACAACCTTACCCTACTCAAGCTACCTCATAGTTTAGAATGTGAATTGCTTTGTAGTTTATCTAGACTTGGATCCATAGATGGCTACTTGGTTGACAAAATCTGGGTTTGGGGTTTTAAGCTTTCTTGGAATTTTGGACATCTAATTCACTTTGTTTTTGATTTATGATTTCACAATATTTGAATGTGTTATTTCTAACTTTCAAGTTTATCAAAGAGACCCCCTACGCCTTGCCCCATGCTACCAGTAGGAAGCATGGGCTCATCACCATGGACAAGGAACAAATGAGTAAGGGCATTTCTCTCCTTTCCCAACCCTACATCACTAGTAAGAGATGCAGGCTCAACACCTGAAGGTTGGTAGGGAAAAGAAATGTGTAAAAATAAAATTTTTTATGGATTTGCATTTGACTTACTTATTTGGGAAAAATGTTTAGAATGCTCTTATTTCCAAGGAGATGTATATGGGATAGATGCGACACCATGAAGCTTCTAGAACAGACCATGGGCAAAGACACCTAACCTAGGAAGAGACCAAAAGTAGAACCAAGTATGCAGGCCTTGGTATGGTTACCATCAAAACTTTGTCTTATCTTGCTTGGATTGATAAATGATTCAGAAATAATTGATGATACTATGAAGGTTTGAAGAGACATGATCTGAATGTTTTTCCAATGTTTTTAGAAGTTTTTAGGAGTTTTCATAAGAATAAGCTCCTTGATCACAACTTTTACAAAATGAACGGACAGATAAAAATGAAATGTAGATGCAATAATGTACATATGAAAATGTTGATGGATCATGTGTCATATCTCTTTAGGTGAAGAGAGTTTACGGATTCTCTAAAATCCTCACCTTCTAGTGTACATAGGTGAAATACCCCATTTTTGTAGTCTTCTACTACTCGATACGGACCTAACCACCTAGGTCTAAATTTCCTTCCCTCGCCGGTTTTTTGTCTATCCAACTATCGAGTCTTAATACCAAATCTCCTTCATAGATCTCACGTTTGTAAACCTTCTTATTGTATTGTCGAGCCATCCGGTCAGCGTAAACACTATGTCGTTGCTTGACATTCAGTCTAGCCTCATTGAGACTTTCTAACTGGGAGAGTCGTGCTTCTCGATAACCCTCCTCCCCTAGGATCCCATGTAGTGAAATACGGAGACTAGGTATTTCGACTTCAAGTGGCAGAACCACCTCAGCACCAAACACTAAAGAAAAGGGGGTTTCCCCTATTGGTGTTCTAACTGAAATTCGGTAGGCCCACAAGGCTGAAAAAAGCTTTAGGTGCCAATCTCATTTATTCTCCTTAACGGTTTATAAGAGAATGGACCTTTAACATCTTATTTGTAGCCTCAGCTTGTCCATTAGCCTGAGGATAGTAGAGAGAAGTCCGTGTGATGACTTATTTTGAACTTTGTACACAACTCACACACCTCGTTGTTTTTGAAAGACATGCCATTATCAGAAATAATGACTTGTGGCACCTCATACCTACAAATGATCTAGTTCAAGATGAACTTAGCGATTACAGAGCCATGTACGGTGGTAAGAGGCATGACTTCTACCCACTTGGTAAAGTATTTTGTGGTCGTGATTATGAATTTATGGCCATCTGTTGACAAGGGAGAGAATTTCCCTATCAAATCTAGGCCCCATGTGGAAAAGGGCCATGGGGTTACAATTGGTTGCAAAGCTTGTGTCGGTATGTGGATCTCATGGGAGAACTCTTGGCATTTATGACACTTGTGCACAAATTTTACTGCATCGTGTTCTAAAGTGGTCCAAAATTAGCCCATCCTATGATGTATTTTTCTGAGTAGTGGCCGTGGCCACCAAAGTGACCTCCACATACCCCACTATGTGATTCATAAAGAATCTTTTCTGATTCCTCTACATCAACACATCTCAACAACATTCCATCAAAGGCTCTGTGGTAGAGCACTTGTTCCAAAATAACATACTTAGCGGCAATGACACGTGTAACCACCTTCTTTATTGTGATGTCGCTCCCTTTGGGTATATGTGGTCCATGATGAAGTTAACAATGTCAGTATACCAATGACATACAGAGATAGGGGGCCTGGTTTTGACAAAGTACATGCACTCATCGGGAAATTCTAGATCTACCAAATCACCCCCATCTAATGGATTGTCAGCTAACTAGTCTACAATGATTTTTCCCTTAACATATTTCTGATTTACAAATGTTAGTTCAAACTCGCCCATTAATGTTATGAAATGCCCTGCCTTTTTAGACAAGGATCCTTGCATGAGGAATGTTCGCAAGTGGTTTGTCTTAACAATAACCCTTGTTTCTTGATTGAGCATATAATGCCTTAAATGCTTTGTTACAAAAACTATGGCAAGGCATTCCTTTTCACCTGTGTGTGCCTGTGTGTAGTGAAATAAACTACACATTCTCATTTATTGTCTCATAATCAAGTAAGCTTATGTCAAGATCAAAGGACTAATGAAGTAAACTACAGGCCTCGTTGTTCCAATCAATGTTTATCATCATCCTCTTGAGCCAACATGAACCATTTCTAATACAGGCTAGTGAAACATCCTTATGAATATATAATGTAGCTATGAATAACAAGATCATAGGGCAATCTGATCTAGGTGATGCATTAGTGCACTTCCTGGCCTTGGACAACAAGTCATTTACATAGGATTCCATGAATCTTATTGCATAAGATCCATCCAATCAATGCTATGCCATTGTCTCATTGGTATTAGCAACAGCATTCTTAAGACTGAATGGCATGAACAGCATAATAGTCAAGTTCCCCAAGGAGTTATAAACCTTAGGATTGCACTGATCCTCTTCATAGATTTTGATTTGATTATATCCTGAAGACCCATCTGATGAGTGGAACCATTTCTAATCTAGTTTTCGCGTCCATAATGTCAATGGATGGTCAACGGGATCAATCCCTCTTTGAAGATATAACTTTTGTTAATGTCCTAGAAGCTTGCCTATGTTACACTAAATATACATTTCTCCATTCTTTTTTAATGTGACGTTGTACTCAATTAAGCATAAAAGCTTGATGAAGCACCTCTCGGAGAAGTTGCATTACCTCTTTTTTTACCATAAGGGCCACCTTTGGCTTCATAGGTCTTGACTTCTGCTTAATTGGATTAGCATAATCTTGGTGAATAAGATCATGTGAACTGCGATGTGTGGTGTAATTGCTCGTCATGGTCCTTGTAGCCAACAATCTTAAGGACCGAATGTTCATTGACAACATGGGTATGTAGGTTCCACTTCCAAGGAGTTATAGGAGGACCCATAGTTTTTAGATCTTTGATTCCTTGGATATTTTGATGTTGATATCAATTGTTCCTTCAATTAAGGAGCGTTGCCTTCCTCAAATTCCAATGGAGCTAGAGGAAACTCCAAGTCCCCTTCTTCTTCTACCTCGATAAATCGTCAATAGATCTTTTAACGGAGAGGAATCAATCTTTGGGACAAGCCTTGTTAATAAGTCTCAGGAAGTCTATGTAGATGATCTTACCATTCTTTTTTAGAATGGAGACAATATTAGATCCATTGTGAACTGAGATGTAATTCTACCGATCTTTTAAATACCCATTAAAGTGAATCATTGACTAGCTTGATATGCTCCTACCTATTAGAATGACTTCATTACTTCTTCTTTTACCATAAGGGCCACCTTTGTGCTTTCATGGGCCTTGACTTGAACTGCTTAATTGGTTTAGCATCCAACTTGGTGACAAGATTGTGAACTGCGATGTGTTGTGCAATAATTCTGTCATTTCCTTCAATTAGCTAAAATGAAGGCTTTTTTCAGATGTTCCTTGAGGATTTGGGTATGTATTTCACTTCCTCTGGAGTTAATAGAGGACCCCATCTTTTAAGATCTTTGTTTCCTACTCAACATTCTAATGTTTATATCAATTCTTTTTACCCTTGACCATTAAGGAGGCAGTTTCCTTCCTCAAATTCAGCGGAAAGGTTGGAGGCAAATCCTTGTCCAATTCTTACTCTGAACCTCATAAATGTATAATCCTTCCGTCGGGCGAAGGTCAAGGATCCTGCCCCTGGAGAGGACTCAATCATGGGATTCCAAAAATAAGAAGATGGAACGTGGGATTAGGGAGAGGCCTACCTCATGACCTTGGTTAGATGCAGTTATGCCAAAGCATTTAAGGTAACTTAAAGTTGATTCATCACCATTAACAGGGGTCTCTGAACTAGTCAATTTGAATCCTTGGTTTCTACATATGTCAATCATTGTTATGGTCATTGGCGCTGCTTGCTACAAATCAAGGATTTTCATGCTGTGACAGATCAGAATGCCTTCATGAAGTTCGTGTCTTCTAAGTCACTACTTGTGTAAAGTGTGAAGTAGAAGTTGTTATAGAGTACCATGCAAGAAGGTTTGTTTTCATTTGTGGAACTGCTTCAATTGATATGGAAATTCAAACCCCTTTTGTTAAGTTGCCCAACACGGTTGTTTTGTAGAGTTTTAGATGCTCATCCCTAGTTTCATATAATATCTGATTGATATCCCTGATTTGTGACTAGTTGTGAGTCACCCAATACCCTAATATTGAGGATTTCCTTCATGCGGTGGATACAAGGATGGCCAAGGATCATATTATAGTTGGTTTCCCGGTCTATAATATAAAACTCAGTGAGTACCTTCTTGGGCCCCAGAGTAACTAGTAATATTATGGTTCCGATCAAGGTTGCCTTGAGGCTATCATAGCCCCTCAGTGTGTTTCACATCAAGGAGAAATTGGTCTCCCCATACCCTAACTTCTGAAGAAAAGAGATGGGGACTATGTTAACTTCTACCCCATCATCGATCATTACAAGTTTTACATAGTTATTGTAAATCCAAACTTGCAGAAACAAAGTCAGGTCACCCCTACGAGCTATCTCAACATCCATGGGCATCTTACTGATGTCAAACACGAACCCAATATCTCTCTTAGGCTGCCCTAGAGGACTAACGTCGAAGTCTATGTGATTTATTTTCTCCTCTTACAGAGGGCTAACATTAATCAAATGGCCGAGACCTAGTGCTTCTAACAGAGCAGTACTCGATGAGCAAGGGGAATTCTTCAGTAGATCCAAGAAGGAGAATGTGTGAAAAGGTCTTGGTTAGATCATTGATTAGATCATAATCCCCTACTGGCTTGTTTAGTGCATCATGAGCATTTTCTGACATAACTGAGATAAATTAGGATTGGCTATGAAGAATAATTCTTGGTTCTTTTAGCAGTGTTAATTTGGGGTTCGTTGTCTAACTCTATCAATCCCACAATCTTCATTTGTTGGCGACCATCCAAAGGAGGTGCCACCTCTGGGTTTGACGAAGTTGAGGCTTCATGATCATGAGTCCCTATTACAATACCTTTATTCGAACTGTTGGGATCTAATCTATCATCCTTTGGATGCGTGGGGAGAGGATCATTGAAGATCCCTAACGGTGTGTTGTGCAGAGACACCGGTCCCATGTAGGCATTTTGACTGGGTGCAGTTGGGTTTTCCAAAAACATGTCAACAAATAATTGTCTTTGGTCTTCTGGAAAACACTGTAAAAACTTATTACAATTGCGGAAAGTTCTTACGTCATGCTTGCGAACCCTATGGAAACCGCAGTATAAGTCAGGATCGTAATCTCGAGGCCTTTGGTTTGTTCCTTGTTGTGGTCCGAAACTACGGTTATTGTTTAGTTGTTGATTGTTATAGTTAAAATTTTAGAACCCTTGCCCTTGGTTCTAGAATTAGTTGGGGTATTGACTAGGGCTTGGGGTCAGCATTTTCCACTGTTGCTGAGGTTGTTGCTATTTTTGGGGATGATTAAAATCCACAGCGTTTACCGAGGGTGAGAAATTTTTGTTTCTCTAATTATTGCCATTATTTTTATTGTTATTTGTAGCACATGTACTTGTAGGATTAACAACATTAGGCTTTTTGGGCTTGTTAGTCACACCATTGTCGATCATGGCTCCACGATTCTTGTTAAGTATTTTTGGTCCTTGATTGTTATTTGTGTTGTTGGAGTAGCCGGAAGCATTTTGATTGGGAGTGACTAACTTCCCATTTTCTCTATAAGTCTTACGGCCACTATCAATGACCGCTTGGTCAATTTGAAGAGAATCTTCTAGTACTTCCTCATAGGTCTTGAGTGGGAACTTTTGAACCTCTTCCTTCGTCTCTCTATTGAGAGAGTAAAGGAACAAATCACAAAGTTCCATTTGATCCATGTTTGGAGCACTCGCGGAAGAGTAGAGAACATGTCGCCACCTTTGAATGAAGTGGGCTGCAGATTCATTATGTTCTTATTTGATGTGCAAGAATTATTTGATCCCTGTTCTTAGCATCTTTTTCATATTGAAAGCCTTAATAAACTCTGATACGAGTTGCTTGAATGAGTGTATTGAAGCCTCCGGTATCCTATAGTACCAGTCGAGAGAAATACCTTCTAGTGTCTTAGGGAAAAATTTTGTAACAACTGCATCCCATGGGAGCAGCTCTTGAATGGTTGTTACATAAGCCTTGATGTGGGTGTTAGGATCACACTCCCCTTTGAACTTCAGAAGATCAGGCAAGGGTCTCAGGAGCATGACTGTCTGAATGGAGAAATCTAGGGGTTCTTTGAGATATTCAAAATAGGTCCCCATTGCATATGTTTCCACAATTGAAGAACCTTGCTAGGGAGCTGCAGGTTACATCAGTTGACTGAAACAAGACTAGCATAGACATTTGGTGGGGCGTATGGCATCCCCTATGGTTGTCTATATGGGCCCGGGTAGGTATACATGTCCCGCTGCGGAGATTTAGAATACATGTGTACATAAGGGGGTTGATTACCTTGGTATGGAATCAAAGACACGAAGCCAGGGAACGTTGAATTTCTAGATGGTATGGCATTTGAGAATGCACTTCCGGCTGGTGCCTATTATAGATATCCATACGTGGCTTGGGGGGAAAACCCAAGGTGACCGTCCCCGTGAGTAGATATCCAGGGTTTTGATTATTCATGTAGACTGGAGGATTTTGTGGAGTAGGTATTTGCCCATAATTTTGTGGGTAGGAAGGAGTTCGTGCTTTCCTGGCATATGAATTCAATGTATTTTGGGAAAGCTCTAACTCTTTGAATTTGTCTACCAAAGCTGAAATGACATCACCTGTTGACAGGGCAGTGCCTTACTTAGGTACCTTTTGTTGAACCCTTGGAGGTTGTTGATGAGTATGATATCCTACTATGAATTTTTTCACGATGTTGCCACCCCTCATTGGTGGTATTGTCAGTTGGTGGCGGGGTAGCATTATTGTTTTGAAGTAGGACATCACCTTGTCCTTGTAACCTATCGAAAGATTGGTTCATGTTCTAGAAGTGTTGTTTACTCCTAGCATATCATGCTAAATACTCCTCATCTAGATGGGGGAGTTAATCGTATTACATGCTAATGGGTTGTCTAAACAATACCTGAGGAGATGAACTTGCTTCACTAGTGAATTTCATGTTATTTGAACTTGATTTTTCGAGGGGATAGGTCTGAGTGACCTGATCAAGTTCCTTAATACGTACAGAAGAACCGAAATTGTTTCCCTGAAGTAGAGGGTTTTGAGCAGATGAGCGGTTGTCCACCCATGTTGAAAGTGAAGGTAATTGTTGTGGTATACTTGATTGGTAATGGTAGATGTCAAAACACGGGATGGGCCCATCGTACTCGTCGTATCCTGACATATTTAGGGGGTATAAGAATACCCGAAGAATAAAGGATGGACGAAGAAAGTTGAAATGTTTAGAGACTAGCTCTTCATGTCAGGTTCACCAATTTTGTACGATAGAAAATCAACACGTGACCTTCTTCGCACCTGACCTCTTGAGGTCATGCTGAGACAACTAGTGTAGAATTGAAATGGAAGTGAAAGTGATGACTGTGATCAAGCTAATTGGGTAACCTTATGTCTTCTATTGGTACCCAAATTTAACCTCCTTTAAAGTCTGAGCAACATCATGGATTTGACAGGACACTCAGAGGTAGATAGATAATCATATATGTCATTTTGTAGCTGGGGAAGCAATCTATCTGACTTGTTAGCACTCAGGTTTTGAAAGGAATGGGTAGCACCTTAAAAGGATGTGATCTGATCCTAACTATTTTAGGTTGTGCCTTTCAACCAAGGTAAGAGAACCTATTTTGTAACCTCTGTTTATTGAAGAACAATGATAAGTCCTTCTTTTGCATAAATTTTATAGAGAATACCTTGGGAAAATATGATCAACACACCAAATTTGACTCTCACGAGTTGTTACTTCTAGATCATGGGGATATTTTCACAGCAAGGCAAAGGTTAGTAAAGACATTTGGGACCTTGATTTCTTCTACATGTTTTGGTAACATAGATGATGCATTTGTATGCACATAGGACAAACATGGGTAGTAGAGGTAGGATTGGTTGTTTTTGAGTGAATGTTTGGTGGGAGGTGGGGTAGGATGAACTTGATTCACCAGATCCTTAAGGAATCTTACAAAATGGGAGGTTAAACCAAAAAAATGCCACAAAATAGCTAAAATGTTTCTTTAACTAGAATATGTGCTTCAATGGAGGCCCATATTAGCACTCTTTCACACAATCTTTGAGATTATATCATGAAGGCTTGAGTTAGAAAATCCAACAAAGCATCAAGGTCTAAGTCAAATCATGCCTAAGGTTCACCCAGAGGCTTACAGACAATATCTATCAACAGATGAAAGAGAAGTGATTTTAGATCGTTTATTTCAATCCCATATGAAAGATCTTCTGAGAAATGAAATTACAGATGCCACTAAACTGTCACAAGGATTGAGGCCTGTGTGATTGAATTGGATTCAATACAAGATTGCAAAAGAAACAAGAAAAAATACTCGCATACATTCAGAAATAAAAAAACACATTTTGCTCAAGACAACATATAATAACTCGAATTTGATTAAATCTATCAATAGGGGAAAGTTTCTGGAATAGTCTCAGAGCTTGTCAATGGTTGTACACTTGCAACCACCTTGACATGATCAAATTTTAATACAAAAGAGATATATAAGCTTCTCAAACGGCTTCTCAAAATGATGGGCTCTGTCAAACTTTTTCTATTAGAAAATTCAATCTCAACCCCTCACACTCCAACCATTTGCATGAAAAATTCATACCATTTATAACATTTGCAGCAGGGCCCCTTTTTCCCTCCAAAATCCAGACCTTGAGTGCTACCAGTGCTTTCCATGATCACGATCACGATTCTCAGAATCAGATCTACAAAAAGTTGCCAAGTGCTTGAGGGGGCAGATCTCATCGAATATCTCCCGCATTCAACTCCTTTGGTAGATCACTCTTTCTTTAATTTTTCAACCACTTCCACCCCTAATCTATCAAATCTGTCTCCTTGCATGCTCGAGAGAAGAAAAATGGAAAATATGATCGAGCACGATAGTCAGACCATTTTAATGGCGAAAGATGTATTCCAAATCTTCCCACCAAACTCAGATATCAACATTAACTCCCTTCTCTACTTAGCATGTAGGAAATACCAAGAAATCATGAAGACTCACACTCCAGGCGTGTTTTAGTAAAATGGGGGGAAAATTAGATTTAGACTCTTAGCTGCCGTTGATCTTTACTTTGAATTTGGGCTGTCCACGTGGAAGATTCAAACTTAAAAATAGACCCGGGGGCTTCCTCTGACTTTTTACACTTTTTTGGAGAAATGGAAAAATTTCACATTTTGCTCCACATCTCTGCTCTTGGAAAATGAGCCTGACATGTGTCCTAAGGTGGGCCCCAACGGAACTGCGGCCAATTTTTGCCATTTTACTCCCTTTTTGGAAAAGGGAAAATTTTCCAAGTTTTCCCCGTAGCTCCGCCCTACCATCGTTGACCAGGGCAAAATATTGACTATTTCTTGCTAGGTCCGCGGGCCATTTTGATTTTTTAACTCCATTTCTCCTAAAAGGAAATTTTTCCAAATTTCCCCTGAGAGTTCGCACCTCTGCCGTTGACTGGAGCAAGCTTTGACCCGTCCTTTTTCAGGCTTGCGGACCATTTTGAGATTTTTAATCCTTTTGAGGAAAAGGGGACAAAAATCCAAATTGCCTCCGAAGGTCCACCTCCCTGCCCCTTTGAATTTTCAAACTACCACGTGTCACCATGGCGTACCTTGAGATGGTCCCAAAAATTTTATACCTTGTATGAGCACGGGCTTGCCACGTGTCCTGTCCTGGTAAAGTTTGTCTGAATGCTTGAAGCTCAGTAGAAGGTGTCATGTGTCATGCTCCAAGGTAGTCTCCTTTGGCTATTGAAAAATCTAAGAAAAATGTAAAGTGAGCAGAGGCCTCCATGTGTCCTTTCAACACTGCTCCCAGGCCAAACCAAAACATAGACCTTCAAATGAGTGTCGTGCCTCCACATGGACACATTTTAAGTTGAGGTGATTCATAGAAATTTTGAAGTCCCAAGCCGAGCCGCGTCCAACCCAAAGGTGCCACATCCCCTGTCGATGTAAGGATGCAAATTTGACTGGGAGAAACGACCATCAAACTGTAAAATATAGAAAAATGATCATTCTAGCCCTAAAATGAAAACTTCTCCAAGAACAGAGAATTCATAAATGTTACAAGGCTCAAATATGTTTCTCAAAGATACATCCATTCATTTCTCTTCAAGTATTTAGGGCAAAAATGACAAGGAAGAAAAATCCTGACTGTGGAGACCGAAAAAATGGGAGAACCCGAGTTTTTGGATGAACAGAGAACGTGAGACCCAAATTACAGACCTCTTTCAGAGGAACAAAGAAACAAGGAACAAACCATGGAACCATAAGTGATCTACGACCCACAAATAGATTAAAAATGGCAACAAAGATTAACCATGCACACATGGGGAAAAAGAAAGTGACAGAGGTTGTAAATTGATAGATTTTCAAAGGAAAATTGGCTTGAGACTATTTTAAGCACCAACATATTCTACACGCAATACTAGAATCTATGAATCTAAGGAAAAGAATGCTCTTATAACCTGAAGGGGTGTGATGGTACAGTCTAATATGATAGCTACTCGAAGACTCCAATTGATGTCTAGTTCTGCCGAGATTCTATTGACTGGTTACAAAATATATGGAAAGTAACTTGCAGGTGCCTCATATGGGTTTCCAAACAAGGTCATGGAAGTGAAGACAAGAGGTGTAGTGGAGTTGAAGGGACTATGGGTGATTTTCTGGTCTTGTCCAAATTTTTTTAACCTAATTGGTTGCTATTTTCAACAATGAAAGCCATGTAATAATATCGGGTGGGAATGGTGAAGATATGCATACCAATGTGCGTAAACTAGTGTCAATATCTGCTGAATAGCAGGCCCATTGGGTTGCGGGACCTATGGATCATAACTAAAGACTCGTTGAGGCTGAGGCCCTCATATGGTCATGCATGCAATCAAACCCTATTTCCAGGAGCAGTCTAAAATTTGTAGGCTTGATTAACATCGATATTCAGTGTGTCTAACTATCCTATTTTCTCAACGTATGTTTCAGGTGTGCATAAGACTGTTAAACGCAAACTTGTGTCAATGTCAGTTATTAGATCTGGCCCGTTGGGTTGTGGGACCAGGGGATCACAACTGTAAGTCTTTTCTCGTTGTGGAGCATTGATGGTCATGCAAGATGAATTGATTTGCTTTTAGTAAATAAACTATCTATTAAAGGAAATTTAACCTATGTTTTTGGTGTTTTCGCAATATATCAGAACAAAGAAGTAAAACAAGCTAATCTATGGAAAGTAAATGTTTTTTCTCTTTTCAAACTTTTCAGGCAATGCATCTAATCTAATAAATAAATTAAATACAAACAATTATCCAGATGTATATAACTATTTTTATAGATGTGTGAATCTAAATCTAAAATCTATTCTAATTCAATCAAAATCCTTCTAACCCTGCCTCAGAAGTGAAGAACAAATCATAACCCTAACAGAGCTATTGTTCCCCAAAGCTTCCATGGTAATGTTGAAGAGAAAACTTCCTATTGATTTGATCTACTTGAGATTATCTAGCTAATTGGAATGAAATGTTTCTCTACTCTATTTGATATGTAATTGAAATTAACAATTCGTAATTGAAAATTTGATAAACAAAGCAAACAAATACACAACTCCAACCTGGAAGAGAAAGAACCTTGGAAAATCCAGTAGTATCAGTATGTGTCCCCTCATTTCTTTCCTTTCTTTCTCTGAGTGTTCATGTGAATGCAAAGAACAACAACAAGAGGATGATGCTTGAGAAATGACATCTTGGAAGCAATCTAGATGTAATGCAAGTAGAAGAGAGATATCATAAGAGATCTGAGCTTGGATATGCAATTCCTAGTGAGATTATGGCAAAAAAACAATACAAGATACAAAAAATTCTCAGGACCTTTGCTAGAATACAAGCATGGAATATATAGGAATGGAGGCTAGGAGGTTACTTCATGTACAAGGTAAGAAGAGGCAGTTCTAACTAATATAATCTTATTTAAAATAGAAGGAGCAAGGAGAACCAAGAAAACAAAGCTATTTTTAGCCAATTTGGCTCATGGATGCATTCTAAAAGCAAACTTAAGTGAATCGTTGCATGTCGAAACACACATGAAGAATATGGAAAATGCGGGCAGGACCGCCGCCTTGCCTAGGCATTGGTTTGAGAATTGCCGCCTAGGCAGGGTGGCGGTCTTGGTACTGAAGGCCAAAACAAGCATAGAAAGAGGTGGGGAGATGGAAAAATGCATGGAAAAGTTAAGTAAGGCCATTTAGGCTACAAATATACACTGCAAATGGGTTTTGGAGCATGACCACCTTCTTGAAAGGATTTTGAATCATCATTGGGGGATTCTTGTAACCGTTTTCCCGACAATGTAACACGTGAAATTTTGGCCCTTGGGTGCGTATAGGGACCATATAGAAATTACAATGGGACTCTTGAGATGGTGAGTTGACCAGGATCACAAAGATAGAGGAGTGAGGGATGCATAATGGTATAGTGACAGGCTTGCAGAGCTCAAAGGAGAGAATATTAGATGGTGGCCATATAGGGACTTCTTTGTATGGCCTAGAGTAGATGCAGAGTTGATTGGTATGAGGAGGATGAGGTAGGTGCAGGTCCACAGGCTAGAGATGATTGAGGTCATTCAATTTGATAGATTTTGATGATAGTTTGGGGTCATTCAGATGGTACCTGGGGAGCCCATCTCCTATAGACATGATGATATAGATAGGGATTTGCCTAGTCCTGACATGGAAGATCCGATGGAGGAGGCACCTATACCATGGGATGAGGATGATGATGTAAGGGTTAGATCATGGCTTGCTGAGTAGATGACCACTACTTGGATGGCTAGGATAGCCAGAGAGAGATGAGATTAGGAGGAGGAGGAGAAGATGGTTATTGATGTAGATATTTCTCCTAGAGGAAGAGGTGGAGATGGCGATCGAGGAGAGACTGTAGATATTACGTAGATGCACACATAGTTATCTTGTGTGAGAACCAAGAGGGATTCCACTCATCAGGAGTGAGATATTGTGTGATAGGAGTCCCAGACCCTTCAGTAGGAGAGGGACCGAGTCATCCAGGAGAGAGATCAGTACAAAAGGAAGAAAGAGGCCTATAGATCTCACTTTAGATATCTTTCTATGGTTATAGCTACAGATTTTGTGAGTGGTGCATCGACAACATCACAGGGAGAGGGAGAGATGTCACCTCCCGACATGATATCTATGGACCAATACATATCCTTAGTCGCAGAGGATAAGTATTATGAGGGGATTATGATCAAGAAGTTATTACAGACAATGAGGTATTGTTAGTACGTGTAACGATGAGTAGCGACTGGATCAGGAACATATGGGAGTACAACAAGTGTGGATCAGCTGCACCAAGGAGAGGGCCAAGGTAGAGGTGATGAGGCCAAGAGATAGACATAGGGACTTGCCTTAGAGGGGCAAGGTTTTAGGCTTTCTAATGTTAACTTTATTGATTTTGATAACATCTTTGCTTTGAGAGAGGACCCTTAGAGGTCAATGATGTACTGATACACTTTATTTTGACAATATATATATATATATATATATATATATATATATATATATATGATTTTGTCATATTCTAGCATTTGTCAATTGTAAGATGTGATGATTTTATTTATGATGATGTGATGTAGATATGTGATGATGATGATGCTTATATATTTTTACTTTATATTTGATGATGATGGTGAATTTATATGCAATGGTTTGATGTTCTAATATATAATATGTGATGTTTAGTTGAAAAAAAGACATGATAGATGATAAACATAGATGAACATATATGATGATAGATAGAACATGTAAATTAGATGTGTGATTATTGATGGACAATACACAAATGATTCAAACAAAGTAGATGTTATTGTAAAGGAATAAAGGATAAACATGGAAAATATAAAATGGAATGCAAATTGATGATTGGTGACTGATGGGAGTTGTTATTCCCTTCATTTGATCAACTCGTGGTTGATGTCATATTAAATCCAGGGGTGTGCCTAAAGCTATATGCAACAAGTGAAGTCTCAGGTGAACTAGTATTTGATTGTAGTTACTATTATTTTAATTTTTTTCCTCGGGGGGTTTTATAGTGTTTTAAGATATTTTAGCCAAATCCTTATTGAAGCTAAATTGTAAGAAACTTACTGAAGGAAACACACATTGCTGAAATGAACACACCTAGTAGAATTAAAAACATTGCTGAAATAAACATGCTTTACAGAATTGAACACACTGCTGAAATAAACACACCTTGTAAATAGTGTTTAAAATGGTTTTTAAGGAGGTAGAAATGTAAACTACAACACTTGTAGGGACAATAGATAACTCACATAACAAAACTTACTTGCCGAATCAAAAGTACTACAAAATTTCCAAATAAAAGAATTACACAAATTACTTAAAAGGGAAAATACCAATGAAAGAAAAGATCCTTTTCCTTGGAGGAGTGGACCCTTGCTACACCTTGAATTAGGAGTATATTTCTCTTTTGCATTACAAACATTGGCATGTGATTTTCTTGAATGAGGTGTGTTCCCTTGATTGTTGAAAATCATGCTTGTTATGGATAAATAATTTTTTCTCTTAGGTTAATTAGACTTAAATGATATGGCTTGAAATAATCCATTTTCACTTCTTGTAGGTGACTTGCAATTTGGTTTTGAGAGTTGCAAATTTATCTCTATTAACTGACTCATACTTGGATCAATTCTAGTGATCCAAGGAATGTTTTAAATCTCCTTACTAGACTTAATGGTAAATTGAAATTCATAAGCTTGAGGGACATAGCGGGCTGAAATTTTGTGTGATACAAATTCTTTGTTCTTGTAATAACATGCTTTAATTAGGTTGTATGTTTGTGCTTGGATCTTTGGGATTGATCTCTTCAAGACATTTAATGGTGTAAGTGAAATGAAGCCTCCTTCACGAATATGAATGGAATCTAAATTCTAAACCTAAGGGATTATCCTAATGGTATTCTAAACTAGGTAAATGCACCTACTTCCTAGCTATATCTACTTATTCAGGTTACAATCTAACCTCAGATTCATATTCTATTTTGTTGGGATGGTGTCCTAACCTAAGTTGATGTGCTAAATGGAATAAGGGGGAAATAACTAAGGAAATGCTAGACAATTTTTAACCTATTAACTAATACTATTTGGTTGTGATTTTTATCTAACCTAAGGTGGAAATTACTTATGAAATGATTATGACTAAACCTAAGGTTATAACCTAATTTTTGGGAAATCTATCCTAAACTATTAAAAGGGAACCTAGGGTCACATGGAATTATGGAAATGGTTCTAATGGCATTTATTTGATTTGATTTGGTTGAATAAATGGGAGGTACAACTAGTTTTGGAAAAGACAAGTAAACTTTAGTGGAAACATACGTGGAGGCTTCACTAAAGTTGGAAATGCATGTTGAAGTGGAAATAACATTCACCTGTTTCAGGAGGTGGTGGCAAGGAGAGATAGGTGGGAGATTAAGGATTAATTACATTAATCAATCTCATTTTTTACATGTAAACTGTCTTGGAAACAAGGAAGGCAGATTTGTTGGAGGTTGTTTAGTATTACATGCCTTGTGATTTTTTCTATGCATGGAGCTATCTAGTTCTTCGAACCAGCAATTTGAATTTTACTTTGTGGCTAGTTTTGGTTTCTCTGCTCTATTTTTGATCTAAGGGAAGTATATGAGGAATTGGAAGAAAATATGTTTAGTTGTTGATCTTTTGTGGAGGAGAAAAAGAGTTGGAAACTTAGCTGGAAGTCTCCTTCAAATTGACAGAAGCACTATTAGGCATGATAGGCTCTACCCATTAAGATTTGTTGCTTTCTTCTAAATGATTCATTAAAATAATTTTGTTCTCATGAGATAAATGTTTACATGTTTTTTCTAGTTATTTACTTTCTTGGTTGTATGAATCTCTCTAATTTTTTTATATGAATCCATTGCATGATAATGTTTACATTTGGAAACTCTCTCTCTCTCTCTCTATAATTTCATTGGTGATAAGCTTTGTGTTTGTTCTAAAATTGTGTTTAAAACTTGTGGTTTGCACTGAACTTGTGCTCGAAAATTTGTGTTTGTTCTGAACTAGTATTTGAAGCCTTGCGTTGGTTCTGAACTTGTTCTAGAGACTTGTGTCTACTTTGAACTCATCTTCATGGCTTTTTTTTAGTACTAAACTTGTATTCTAAGCTTGTTAGTTTTGAACTTGAATTTGAACCATTATGTTTAGTTCTGTACTTGTATTCTAAGCTTTGTGTTTTACTCGTATTCAAGGTTTTGTGTTTCTTAGAACTCATATATAGGCTGCTTTTGTAAAGAATTTTGAAAGAGTAGTATTGAAAATAGTTTTGGTTGGAATTGATCTGGTAATCTCTTTTGATATCTTCTCCTTGATGCTTCTTGAGTTTGGAATGGTTGTGGTACTTCTGTCTCAGACTATACCATTTTCTTTGAACTTGTAATGGCATGTAGTATGGGAGGATATTCTTCTCTCCTCTACTATGAGAAAACCCATGTATTGTTTGAAGGCTTGACCATTTTGTTTGAAGGTTAATGGACCTTTTATGGAACTGTATCTTGTTGTGGGGCTATGGAACCTCTGGTTAGATATTGTATTGTTTTTTATTCATTGGTATGATTCAAAGCTCATTGAAATAGTCAATAACGGGGTTTCGACTTTATTAAAAAAAGCATTGTTCATATTTCTTCTTGTGTTATATGATTGGAAAAAATAAATTCTCTATCTAAATATTTATGTACTAAATGGAGCAGTGAATGTAGATTATTGTGATTCTGTTTTAGTCAATTTTGAGGGTAATTTTCAGACCTTTCTTGACTTAAATGTGTGTTGAGTTTTCATACTCTCTTTTTTATTCTTTTTAATTAATATATGGTTTTTTTATTCTTTGTAATTTTACTTGAATGGAACTCTTGGTCTTTAAAAAGGAGAAAATAATGGATTTCTCTTATGGAATGTATCATGTTTCATCCAAAAAATTTACTTCTGCCTAGGGATTATACTATACACTTCTCTTTGTTGTATGAATTTGAACTTGTGTTTAACAACGTGGAATAGATGAACTAGGAAAGTGTTGATATTGTTGTTTGATAAATTTTGAATTCATAAGGGAAACTAGAAGTGTTGCTTTCTTTTTACTGTGGGTTTGATTTTGTGTTCTCCTTTGGGGACTAGCAAAAGAACTTCTAAGTTTGAAATTAGAAAAAAAGGGAAATCATTTGATAGTAGAAAAGAAATGAGACCCTAATTAGATCTTTTCTATTTGAGATCCTTTAATTTTCGTTGAGATAAGTTCATTTGATCAAACTTCTCTGTAGCTCGACTCTCTTCTTGGTTGTAGAGTGATTACTCTCTTAGGCCTGTTTGACTTCTTAGGTTTGGCCTTTCTATCCTTTATGTCTTGTAGCAAATAGTGGGAAACCACTCTTCTGAGATGGAAATTTCCTTATGGATCGTTTAGACTACTTTGTACTAAGTCATTTGTTGTAATGATGTGGAAAGAGAAAAATTGAGTCAGTTCTATATAAGAGAAAATGTAATCATGTTTTGACCAACTGCTTTGTTTGACTAAGTCATACTCCAATGGGAATGTTACATCTTGGTATCAGAGTTGAAGGTTACAACTCTTAGACCTATTATGTCCATAATCTAATGAAAATTAAATTTTATTGTTAACAGAAAATGGTTAGAACAAGAGGAAATGTTGCAAATAATACTCCACCTAAGGAAGGAGCAGAAACTTCCCAAAAAATCAATGAGATCCTTTCTGCCTTATTGGACACAAGGGATCCTTTGGATTTACTTGAACAAAAAGTAATGGGAAATGAGGAGGAAGAAGATGCTGGTAATAATAATCAGCCACCTCTTAAAGACAATGCCAATTTAGGTGTTGATAATAACAAAGTGAACATACCTGATCAACCTGAGAACAAAAAGCTAGGCTGGCAGCTGAACTCACTAATGATAGAAAAATGACAAGTGAACCCAAGTTTGATGGCACCACATTATGAGATGGAGCTGAGAATTGGCTCAGCAAAATGGAGAAGTACTTTGCAATAAGGAATTTCTTAGAAGAAACAAAGGTGATATAGGGAGTATATCTACTTTCCTATGAGGCATCTTCATGGTGGGACAACCGTAAGGCTGAGTTGAATATTGATGAAACTAATATCACATGGGATCAATTTAAAGGTTACTTTAAGCAACGTTGGCTACCACAACTTTACTATGATAAGAAAATGACTGAATTCCAAAACTTAGCTCAAGCAAAGCTAACTGTAACTGAGTATTAGGATCATTTTACTAAAATCCTTAAGTATGTACCTCAGTATCAAACTGATGAGAATTTTAGGATACAAAAATTCATCATGGGATTGAATCCTATTATAGGAGGAGAGGTGGATGTTCACAACCCCACCATGATGGAAGGGGTTGTTGAAAAATCGATAAGGCAGGAACATAAATTGAAGGGAATTTCTGCTCATAAGGAGGAAGTCAGGAAGAAAGTCCAAAACTCCTCTTCATCATCTCTTGCACCTAAGAAAGGACCATGGAAAATTTTTTGAATGAAAAGTAAGTTGTCTGTTGATAATAATAAGAAAGAAGTAACAAATAAGTCTACTGGTAATTCATGGAACAACTTTGTAAATAATAATAATAATGGACAAAAGTCCTATGGAGGTCAAAATGATAATTCTAGGGCTGGAAATAAATCCAAGCCTAGAAAAGGACCTATAGGAGGCTGTTATAACTATAGAAAAGATCATTACACAAATCAATGTCCTTTGAAATAGGATGATCTTAATCATCATTACAAGATACACGCTGCAGTAGCTGACAATTAGGCTAAAAAAATAGGCCATGCCCATAGAGGTTCCAGGTAAGTTATTTGGCATACCTATAACTATTATTTTTTATACCGGAGCTACTGAGTGTTTTATTTCTAGTAAATTACTATCAAAACTAAAAAGAAAAGCTAGAAACATAGATAAAACATAGAGTGTACATTATGGAAACAATGTTGTTCATACAGTTAGTATGTGTCTTTTGGGAGTAGTCCTTGACTTACCTAGTTTTTCCATAGAAGTTTATCTTTATGTTACACCTTTAGGGTCTTATGATGTAATCATAGGTGTTAATTGGTTAGCTGAACATAAGGAAAAAGTGGATTGTTTTGAAAAACATATTAGTTGTTTAGATGATCTAAAGAAAATAACAGAGATTTAGGGTGTGAAACGTGATATTTCTATTAGGAAACTATTAGTTATGCAACTTAAAAAGGCCAAAAATAAAGGTTATACATTGTATGTAGTAAATATTGCAGAAACAACTAAAGAGAATAGTAATGTCATGGAATGATATCCGTTGTTACAAAAATTTAGTGAGATGTTTCTAGAAGAGTTACTAGGTCTTCCACCCAAAAGGGAACTTGACTTCACAATCAAAATCAAGCCTGGAACCGAGCCTATTTCTAAGGCACCATATCGAATGACTACTATAGAATTAGTAGAGATTAAGGCTCAATTACATGAAATTTTGTCTAAAGGTTTGATTAGACCGAGTGTTTCACCTTGGGGAGCACTAGTAATTTTTGTGAAAAAGAAAGATGGAACACTTAGATTGTGCATTGATTACAGGATGTTAAACAAGGAAAAAATCAAGAATAGATACCCACTCCCTATAATTGATGATCTATTTGATCAGATGTGTGGAGCATCGGTATATTATAAGATAGATATTTGATCTAGATATCATCAATTATGGATTAAGGATGAGGACATTCATAAAAAACTTTCAAATTAAGGTATGGACATTATGAGTTCATAGTTTTACCTTTTGGATTAACAAATGCACCTGTAACTTTTATGAATTTAATGAATAATATCTTTCAAGAATACTTGGAAAAATTTATGCTCGTATCCTTGGATGACATTCTCATATATTATAAAAGTATTAAGGAACACCATGAGTATTTGAAGATAGTTTTAGAAAATTTGAGAAAGAGACGATTATATGGTAAGATATCTAAATGGTATTTCTATGACACAGAAGTGCACTATTTGGGACATGTATTAAGTAAGAATGGGATTATTGTAGATCATTTTAAAATTATAGCTATAACCAAGTGGTCTGCACCAAAGTTAGAAGCTTCATGGGGCTTGCAGGTTACTACAGAACATTTGTAAGAGATTTTTCTAAAGTGGCTGCACCAATAACTTCATTACAGAAAAAGGATAAGAAGTTTGTTTGGAATGAGAAATGTGAATATGCATTTAGAACTTTGAAGGAACAGTTAACTTCAGCACCTATTCTAGTGGTACTAGGCCCTAATGGAGATTTTACTATTGTAACAGATGCATCTGAGGAAGGTCTAGAAGGTATTTTGTTACAAAATGATCATGTCATAGCTTATGAAAGTAGAAAAGTAAAGTTACATAAGTTGAATTATGCTCCACATGATTTAGAGATTTCTGCCATTGTCCATGCACTATAAGTTTGCAGGCATTACCTACTTGGTAAACCTTTTGAATTAAAAATTGATCATCTTGGGATTAAGTATATTTTCACTCAGCCAAATATAAATGCAAGACAATGAAGATGGTTAGATTTTCTATCTCAATATGATATTGATATCAATTATATCAAAGGTAAGGAAAATAGAGTGGCTGATGCTCTAAGTCGTAGGAAGCACATTTTTGCTCTTATAACATTTAGAAATCAGTTTAAGGATGTAGTAAAAAGTGTTATGGAATATATTCTTACTTTCAGCAAGTAAAAATAGTTCTTGTTGTAGATCCAAATGATGTGAGGTATAAAGGTTTTCACTTTGACAATGAAGGAATAATAAGATTTGAAAATAGAGTATATATACCTTCGCTAAATGATTTAAGAAAGAAATTGTTAGAAGAATTTCACAATTCACCTTATTTTGGTACAACCTGATATTATAAAGATGCTTGCAAATTTAAGACAACAATATTTCTAGAAGGGTATGAAAAAGGATGTTATTGATTTTGTGACACATTTCCTTGAATGTCAACATGTTAAAGCTAAAAATATGCACCCATCCGGTTTATTGTATCCACATAGCATACCACATTACAAATGACAAGTAATAAGCATGGATTTTGTAGAAGGGTTTCCTATGTCAAGAAATAAACATGTCATTATTTTGGTAGTTGTTGATAAACTAAAAAAGGTAGCACATTTTATTGTTGGTACTATGAAGGATGATTCTCTTGTATTAGCTAAGATATTTGTACATGAAATTTTCAGATTATATGAAGTACCAGAATTAATCATATCTGATAGAGATCCTAGAATGACATCAAGGTTTTGGCAAACACTTAATGCAGCTCTAGGAACTAAGTTGAATTTCAGTTCTATGTATCATCTAGAAACAAATGGGCAGACTAAAAGATTTAATCAATTTTTAGAGAATATGTTACGAATGTATTGTATGGATCAGCAATATAAGTGGGAAGAGTACCTTCCACTAGTTGAGTTTGCTTATAATAACACATATCATGCCTCTCTTAAGATGGCACCTTTCGAAGCACTATATGGAAGAAAATGCAGAACCCCCGTTAGTTGGGAAAGCATTGAGGATAGAGAGGTAATTAGACCTGAAATCCTTATGGAAATGGAACAACAAGTTAAAATGATTCGTGAACGCTTGAAAGAAGAAAAAGATAGGAAAAAGAGTTATGCTGATTTAAATCGGGTTGACAGGAAATTTGAACTTGGTGAGAAGGTATTTCTTTGGGTTAAACCAAAAAAGATCTCTATAACTTTTGGCAAGGCTTCCAAGTTATCACCTCGTTATGTGGGACCCTTTGAGATAGTTGAAGTAATCAACCCAATAGCTTACCGTTTAACATTACCTCCTGCTTTGTCACAAATGCATGATGTTTTCCATATTTCTTTGCTTAAGAAATACGTTTTCAGATTTATCACATGTGTTAAATTGGAATTCCTTGCAGGTCCAAGACCAAGGAATAATCATGGTTAAACCCATACGAGTGCTGGAAACTCACCAATTGCATTTAAGAAATCATGAAATAAGTCAATGTAAGGTCCAGTGGGACCAGTTTAATGAAGAAAGTGCAACCTGGGAAAATATGGAAGATATGAAAACTACATTTCCATATTTATTTGATCAGAATTGACTATGATGACTGATAAAAATTTGTGATTTTATCTTTATATGTCAATAAGTCTGCTAGCTTTGGGTAGATAACCTTTTTATTTTTCATAAACAACTATGTGAATGTTGATTTCTAGAACTTTAAACTTTGATATTGTTGCAAACATATGTTAAGAAAGTGAATAAATTTATTATCCTTAATGCAATGGTCAAAATAAGATAATCATTGGGATGATGATTCTTTTTAGGAGGGAAGTATGTAACACCTTTGATAAACTGTTATATTTCTCTTTTGCATTACAAGTGTTGGCATGTGATTTTCTTGAATGAGGTGTGTTCCCTTGATTGTTGAAAATCATGCTTGTTATGGATAAATCATTTCTGCTCTTGGATTCATTAGACTGAAATGATATGGCTTGCAAGAATCCATTTTCACTTCTTATAGGTGAGTTGCAATCTAGTTTTGAGGGTTGCAAACTTATCTCTTTTAACTGACTCATCCTTGGATCAATTCCAGTGATCCAAGGAATGTTTTAAATCTCCTTACCATACTGAATGGTAAATTGACATTCATAAGCTTGAGAGACATAGTGGACTAAACTTTTGTATGTTACAAATTCTTTGGTCTTGTAAGAACGTGCCTTCATTCAGTTGTATGTTTGTGCTCGGATCTTTGGGATTGATCTCTTCAGGACATTTAATGGCGTAAGAAAAATGAAGCCTGCTTCACGACTATGAAGGGAAATCTAAATCCTAAACCTAAGGGATTATCCTAATGGTATTCTAAACTAAGGTAAATGCACCTAATTCCTAGCTATGTCTACTTATTTGGGTTACAATCTAACCTAAGCTTCATATTCTATTTTGTTGGGATGGTGTCCTAACCTAAGTTGTGCTAAATGGAATAAAGGAGAAATAACTAAGGTAATGCTAGGCTATTTTTAACCTATTACCTAATACTATTTGGTTGTGATTTTGATCTAACCTAAGGTGGAAATTACTTATGAATTGATTTTGATTAAACCTAAGGTTATAACCTAAGTTAGGGAAATCTAACCTAAACTATTGAAAGGGAACCTAAGGTCGCATGGCATGGGGCGACAATTCCAAAGGCATTTATTTGATTTGATTTGTTTAAATAAATGGGAAGTACTACCAGTTTTGGCAGAGGCAAGTAAACTTAGTGGAAGCATATGTGGAGTCTTCACTAAAGTTGGAAATGCATGCTAAAGTGGAAATAACATTCGCCAGTTTTAGGAGGCGGTGGCAAGGAGAGATAGGTGGGAGATTGGGGAGTAATTACATTAATGAACCTCAAATTTTACGTGCAAACCATCTTGGAAACAAGGAAGGTGGATTTGTTGGAGGTTTTTTGGTCTTGCATGCCTTGCAATTTTTTCTCTGCATGGAGCTATCTGGTTCTTCGAACCAGCAGTTTGACTTTTACTTTGTGGTTATTTTTGGTTTCTTTGGTCTATTTTCAATCCAAGGAAAGTATATGAGGCATTGGAAGAAAAGATGTTTGGTTGTTGATCTTTTGTGGAGGAGAAAAAGAGTTGGAAGCTCGGCTGGAAGTCTCCTTCAAATTGGCAGAAGCACTATCAGGCATGATAGGCTCTACCCATTAAGATTTCTTTTTTTCTTCTAAATGATTCATTAAAACAATTATACTCTCATGAGATAAATTTTTACATGTTTTGTCTGGTTATTTACTTTCTTGGTTGTATGAATCTCTGTGATATTTTTGGATATGAATCCATTGCATGATAATGGTTACATTTGGAAACTCTCTCTCTCTCTGTCTGCGCAAGTTCGATGGTGATAAGTATGTGGAACTTGTATGCTAAGATTTGTGTTTAGTACTGAACTCATATTCGAGGCTTGTGTTGTTTTGAACTTGTGTTCGAAGCTTTGTGTTTAACACTGAAATCATATTCAATTATTTTGTGTTATGAACTTGTAATCGACGCATTGTGTTTGGTTCCTGTACTTGTATTCTAAGATTTGTTTTTTACTCGTATTCAAGGTTTTGTGTTGCTTAGAACTCATATATGGGACTGTCTGCTTGAAAAAGCTTGAGAGAATAGTTTTGGTTTGGGTTGATCTGGTAATCTCTTTTGAGATATTCTCCTTGATGCTTCTTGAGTTTGTAATGGTTGTTGTACTTTTGTTCCAGACTGTACCACTTTCTTTGAACTTGTAATGGAGTGTAAATATGGGAGGATATTCTTCTCTCCTCTGCTCTGAGAAAACCCGCGTCTTGTTTGAAGGCTTGACTGTTTTGTTTGAAGGTTAATGGACCTTTTATGGAACTGTATCTTGTTGTGGGGCTATGGAACCTCTAGTTAGATATTGTATTGTTACTTATTCATTGGTATGAATTAGAGCTTTTTGAAATAATCGATAATGGGGTTTTTGAATTTTTAGAAAATGCGGTGTTCATATTTCTTCTTGTGTTTGATGATTAGAATGAATACATTCTTTGTCTCAATATTTATGTACTAGACGGAGTAATGAAAGTCAAATTGTTGTGATTCTATTTTAGTCAATTTCAAGGGTAATATTGAGACCTTGCTTGAATTAAACGCATGCTGGATTTTCATACTCTCTTTCTGATCCTTTTTAATTGATCTCTATTTTTTGTATTCTCTTTAGTTTCACTTGAATGGAACTCTGGGTATTTAAAAGGAGAAAGGAATAAATTTCCCTTATGGACTGTATCATGTTTTGTCAAGAATTTTTTACTTCTGCCTGGGACTGTACTATATATTTCTTTCTGTTGTATGAATTTGAACTTGTGTTTAAAAAGTGGAATAGAAGAACTATGATAGTGTTGATATTGTTGTTCGATAAAGTTTGAATTCATAAGGGAAACTAGAAGTGTTGAATTCTATAAATTGTGTGTTTGATTTTTTGTTCTTCTTTGGGGACTAGCAAAAGAACTTCTTAGTTTGAAATAAAAATGGGAATTCATTTGATAGTACAAAAGAAATGAATTCTTGTTTGGATCTTTTCTATTTGAGATCCTTTAACTTTTGTTAAGATAAGTTCATTTGATCAAACTTCTTTATAGCTCGACTCTCTTCTTGGTTATAGAGTGATTACTCCCTTAGGCCTACTCAAATTTTTGGGTTTAGATTTTCTATCCTTTCTGTCTTATAGGAAATAGTGGAAACTCACTCTTCTGAGATGGAACTTCCTTAAGTATTGTTTAGTCTATTTTGTACATAGTCATTTGTTGAAAGGATGTGGAAAGAGAACAACTGAGTTGGTTTTGTAGAAGAGAAAATGTAATCATGTTTAGATTGAATTCTTTGTTTTACTGAGTCATGCTCCATTCAGATTTTGTTATTGGAAGGAATCCTCTTTTAGCACTCTGGCATGTTATGAATCTTCCCTAGATGGACACAGAAGAGACTATCCTTGTGTAAGTCTTGCCTTGATTTTTGGAACCAATCCTTTCAAATCTATAGATGTTATCTTATGTAATGTAGAATTTATTTTAGGCTTACAACTAGACTGCTTGATTCTCTACCCCTTCTTGTATTGATTTGGGATTCTTGATTTAGATGTTGTCTCTTTAATGTTGAATCCTTATATTGGTTTCCTAAAACTGAAGTAGTTATGTGGGTAATCAGTTGAGTACTTTTTGAACCTGTTTCTGTCTTTCAGATGATTATTGGATGGTGGCTAGTATGTATTGATTCTTCTTCTTTTTGTTTAAGTTGTAGGATGAATCATCTTAATATGAACTATGTTGTAAATAACTTCTTTTGCTACATAGTAAAGATAAATATTGTATTTCTTATTCAGATAATATGAATTGGATGACAAGACTTTTATTTGTTTTAAAAGTAATTGATTGGATCAATTAAACTATATGTTATAAAGATGTTGCTAATTATATTACGTTATTTTATTAAAAGTGAATTCAGACTCATTATTGTACTTCTTTTCTGGTTGTTATTACTTATGCTTATTTGTATGATATTTATTAATTGTTTCATTAAAGTAGAGTTGTTTTAATGGAACAATTAGTGGAATGCACTTCATTTTAATGTTTAGTGCTTATCATGCTCATCAGTTCAATGAACTGACCCATGCTAGATATTATTTATATCTGTTTGTATAATTTTTACAGATGGACTTCATAAGTGATAAAAGAAGGCAAAGGTTCGCCCCTCTCAGAAATTTTTTTATTATGTATTGGCTTATTTAAGTCTAACCAAGATCTTTTGTAAAGAATTTCGATTCATTTTTGAGTAGTATTGAAAAATAAAAGTGATGTTCTTTTATGATCTTAATGTTGATCGACATGCAGTATGCTCTGAAATGCATAGTCATTTGATGGAGAGAAAAAATGTATATTTTATCATGATGAATTGAAAGGTTTGGAGACTAACTCCAAATTGTGGTGTAAATTCTCTTGTACTTTTAGGCTATGAAGGAAATAGTAATGATCTATCTTGTCGATATTATTTATATCTGTTTGTATACTATTGTTGTTATCAATTAATAAGTTGGATTAAGGGGATAGTACAATCTCCCCTACTATAATGAAACTTGTTAAATATGCAAAATATGTCATTCTCTAACTAAACAACTATAGTTTAATAATGAAATATGCATTGGACATACTTGGTCCTTAATTAAATTATATGAGTCCCTTTCAAAAAAATTTGAATGATAAAAAGGTTATGTTAACCATAACATCTAACCAAGTAGAGGAAAACTCTTCCTCTCTCAAAAGAATGAGAAAGAAAAGGAATAGTGGTTATGATCTTTAATCTTTGTACTTCATTTATAAAGAATAAACACTAGCTGAACCTAAGGGATAATACACCTTCTTTGGATAGCTAGGTTGCATTAAAAATTAACGTTTTATGTTTGTTTCCTTGTTTTTGGGATAACTGCTTGTTATGCCACGTTAATGAACATCAATGCAAACATGAGTTAATGAAGTTCTCAATATCAAATCAGATATATTATGGATAAAGAACTTAATGAATTTTAGAATTAGGGTTAGGCATGGTTACTGCAATCTGAACCTTAATCTAATTTAATTATGAATTAATGACCACCAAGGGGTATGTACATCATGATGAATTAGTTCTACAGATGTTGGCACATGCCAACTGTAGGACTGTACCTTCGACAAGATCAAGGGATTTTCAAGGATACAGTGTTGCAGTTGACATGTGGCAACACCCTTCCGTATTTGTTCATCTAGATCTACACACATCTGGAATTGAACTTAGTTTCTCTCTAGGTCAAGTTAGTTGGATGTTTAGAATAGGGAGTAGCTTTCTATGACTCAGGGTACCTTGGCACATTTGGTCAACTTAGGTCGATCGAGTATGCCCATATACCCTAAGTCATCGTGAGTGTCTTCCTATAACAAATTATGTTGCTAACCTAGGCTAGGGTCAAACCTTGAGCAAAGTGGACTGACAGTAGTCAGTAAAGACCATTCTAGATAACAATAGAGTGAGGTGAAGGATGTATTCTGAAATGACGAGTATGCCATCTAGGAATAGTAACATGAACAATATGTTGAAAATATTTGTACAAAGTATGGCAAGCTGCTGGTTGCATTGTCCTATGTCACCTAGTTTAAAGGAACGTGATGTCAGATGAATATTGGTAACACATATTTAGATAGGTTCTTTAAACAAATCACTCAGTACCCGGAATAGGGTAGGAAAACCAAGTATACGTGGCATACATAAAGTATTCTATACTTTAAGACAAACATGAGAGATTGGTTGGTAATTGAATCATGGAATGAGAGATCGGTAAAGTACCAAGTCATTACAGCTGCATATGGTTATCTGTTATGAGATTGATTGGCATCGAATGTGTGTTCTAAATGATGTTTTATTTAGAAAAGAGAACATAGTGTAATTTTTTCCCCTTGTTTCTAAAGTCTTAAAATGGGAATGTTACAGCTATTCTTATTATTGAAAATATATTAAATTATACAAAACTAACTGAGATCTCTTATATCTACCTTCAGTTTTCCATATATCATTTTCTCATCTGAAGAGGCATTTACAATAAAGAGTGATCAACAGTTGTACCTATACCTAAAAATCCTAGCAAACCGAATAGTGCCCAAAGTAGCTATGAAATTAACAAAACTAGCTGAATATACAATTGTTGGTCTTATACATGTATATTTGGAGTGTGAAGAATCAGAAAATTGTTGGTCTATGTTTGCTTGGAAGGCCCATTCTTTGATCCATAATTGACTTTTGATAGATTAGGAAGATGCCTTTGATTCCAGAACTTTGGAGAAGTTCTAGAACTAAAGGGGAATCTTCTGGAACTAATTTCTAGAGTTCCAGAGCTAAGCCATATTTAGCCAACTTCTTCAAAAAGATACTGGTCACTCCACAATTTGCTTATCCTGACCAAGTATGACCTGCTTATTCCAAAACTAAATTTCCACACCATTTGTTAGGAATTATAGAGTTTTTAGACATTTAAACTAAATCAAACAAAAGATGGACAATTACATCCTAAACTTATATTAGATCAAACAAAAGTTATGAAATCCAGTCAAAATTGATTAAAAAGGAAACAAGATGAGAGTATTCATTGCACACTGATGAGGCATATTTTAGCCTCATCAGTGACCTATGGGTAAACATGATGCTATGTCGTATCAAGGAGCGTGCGAGGAAATGATGCCTCCACCTGCATTGGAGGCAAACGAGAAAGGGATCTATAAAACATAAGGAACATGCAACCAAAACACATGTTAACACATAACCAATGATAGTTTGTTATATCAAAAGACCATGAGGGAAATATGGATGAAATAAGCTCATAAACCTAATTTCAACTTGAAAAAGGGGTTTATAATGCAACTTGTAACCGAGAAGAGGGTTTTCCAAAAGTGGATTTCCCTAAGTCTATTCCCCAGCTATGGGCGGGGGAAAGAGAGAAAATTGATCAATGTGGGAAGCCTTCAATGCCATGATATAAGAGAATAACCATCCTTCGAGGGTATGGTCTACTTTATATGATTTATGATTTTGATGAAAAGAATGATATACATAATATCCATCCTTTGAGGGATTGATCTATTGACTTGATTTTATTTTATTTTTACATTAACAAATGTCCTTCAAGGGAGTAGTCTGGTTTTTACTTTTGATAGAGGCATCCATGAATTTTGAGTTTTACATGGGGAAGAGCTGGGAATAGCTAGGTAGACCACTTAGGAGGGCTTAATAAATGTACAAGTGACACCTTTGGACCCTTAGTGTGGTTATAAGTGGTAAATAAGAGAGTAATGAATGTAATGATTGTGGAGTTCTCACCAAGAAGGGAGAACCTATCCATAAAGAAAATTTTATGGGCAGAGCCATGGTGCCCATATTTAAGGTCATGTATAGGAAAGTGACGGTAGACCACATAATTCCAAATCATTACAATGATAGATGGAAGAGGTTAAATGATGGAGGAATGGTCTAAGTACATGCCTAAGTGCTCACTGGTAGTGTGCTAACAATAGAATGGTCACAAGTGCAATGTGTTAAGTGGTTCAACTTCTGGTTTACCATCAAGGGAGGCCAGACGATAGGCTCCCAACCCATACTTATGTGTGATAATGTATGGTCCAATCTAGTTGGGGGAAACGTTTCCACGTTGGATCCTTTCTAGAGTAGTAACATTTTGATTTACTTTAAGGACGAGGTCACCAACATTAAATTTGTGCTCTCTGAGGTGCTTTTTGTAATCACACTTGATGTGCTCTTAATAAACATGATGATGCTTAAGAGTGATAAGGTGATGTTCGTCTAACAACTCAAGCGTTGTTAGACACTCGTTGCGATAATATTCATCAGAAATGAAGTTGTAGACACCTAAAATTGGAACTATCCAATTTAGTGTCCCTCGTGCGTGTTTGCTCTCTCAGGTAACCTGGGGCACGTTTATATCACCACTATCCCCTTGTGGTATTATTCAATTTGTGATTTAAACACCTATCCTAAGTTTAATTCACCCCATTATGTTTTACCCATGAGTAATTAAATATTAACTATTTAATTACACCTTTTTACATGTATCCCAACCACTTATCTACCCCATATCTATTCTATCCATATATCCCCCCTATTTCTCCTCCTCCCAAACCAAGTAGCGGGATATTTCCCGTATTTGAGGTGGAGGGATCACTCTTATCTTTCCAGAAATCACTCTTTTTGGCCATTTCGGGAGTCTATTCCATGATCGGCGCCGACCGGTACTCGGTCGACGCCAATTTTTTGGAATGGCGCCGATTACAAATAGAGGCCCAGAACTCAGTTCTGGTTAGACACAGATTGTAAGAGAGAGAATTAGACGGTGAGATAGACAGTGAATCAGACAGAGAGAACGAGAGAGTTTTGAGCATCAAGTTTGAACATTATCTATCGAGTGAGAGCGAATCTTGTCCAAATTAATCCCTGAGAGGAGCACCGTTACTCTGCTCTTATCACATCAACATCACACGTCTCCATTGATTTTCTGGTGACTCTGTTCCTGTATCCAGCACAGGCGGAGCCTTGCTAGTATCTCTCCAGCTTCTGCAGATCCAGCGGACGTTGACGATCTTGCCTTCGTTTTCCAATTCCCAAACCTTCTCGCACTTTGTCTCGGATCGACGCTGATCTATATCAGTCGACACTGATCTGAACCAGTCAACACCGATTCTACATAATCGACGTCGATCATCCTGCAGATAGGTAAAAGGACACAGGTAACACAAATCCAGTTTTGTTTTCACAGTTCCCTGTTTTTTGTTGCTTTCTGTCTGCTATTTAGATTCTGTTTATTACTTTGATAAGAAAATCTAGTCCTGTATGTACATATTTTATCATGTATGCTTCTTTACTTAATTGAAAACGTGGACTGACATCCGCCGAGGGAGCTTATCGCTTCCCGGACCCACTTCTCAGGCAGTCCACCTAAATATCTTTTAACGTGGTCTTTTTCTGTCAAGCATCGGTGTCTCGCAGGTTACTTGGATCTACTATGCAGAATTGCTCGTGTGCGCCTGTCTTATCTACATCGGCTTCCTTATCCGTCTACATCTTCGGATCTTGTCCATCAGGTATCAATTTTTGAGTTTTTCAAGGTTTTTGTGTTTAGTTTGGTACATTAATTTGGACGGGTAACAAGCACGAAATTCTTGATCAACATTCTAGCACGTCCGGTGGGACCCAACCAAAGTCCCTTATTGGTAAGTTCATCTCTTTTCTAGTTTTGAGCTTTGTTCTTTTTCTTCACTAATTTTTATCAGTTCTACTTAAGCATTTCCTTTCATCATTTCAATCTTGCTTCTTTCATTTTTGAATTTGCAAAGTTAGGTCCGTTCTTTTTTTTTACAAATTTCAATTCCAATTTCTATTTATAAAATTAGTAAAATTTCATTTTGATTTCAAGATTTCATGTTTGATCCATCTCTTTATGCGAAATTGTTATTTCCTTGAAATTTTTCTAGTTCCTTAAAATAGAAATTTTCATTTCACCATTATCTAGATATATCTTTCTGGATTTTGTTTGGTGTTTGCTTAAACTTTTCTTGCAGAGCACTTTGCTTGTTCGTGGGATTATTCGAGGGGAAGAGCTCAACAACGTACTTTTTGAAGTCCACACACCTTGGAGAGCTAAATCTATAGGTATTTCTCTTTTACGGTGTTTTCTCCTTTTTAGGAACTAAAAAAAAAAGGAAAAAAAAACTTTCTTTGTTTGTTGTCTATCAATTCAAACATTTCAATTTTTGGTGCTTAAAAAGAATTTAATCGCATTTGGAAAAGAATCTGTTTGCCTTGTCTTCATCGAAATCAAACACTTCGTTTTTAAGTGCTTAAAAAAGAACTCTTTCTTTGTCATTTATACTATATGTTTTTCATCTAGTTTTAATTAGGCTAGAAAATTGATCAAAATCGGTAGTGACACTATTTGTTTTTTATTTTTCACCCTTGCACACAAAGCCAAAATCACTAGGTATAAAGCATTTAAACAAAAATTCTTTCCCTAGCCTCACCTACTTGGAAGTGACATCCAAGAGGAAGAGCCTACGTGGTACTCGGGCCACGCTATAAATTCACGGAAGTTCTTGTATATATTGGCAAAGCACTCGACTCCCTTATCGCAGCGGTGTGTGAAGTGCGGGGGTAGGCCCCTATATCAAGCCACGTACTGGTCTTTTACTGAAGTGCCTTCGGGACTCCTCACCAAAACATCCCCCAAACCATCCTTAGTTTGGCTATCTGAGTAGTTCCTATTCTAAAAGGCCTTCCCTAATATTTTCTTTCTTAAAAGCATAAAAACTTAAAAAAAGAGATAATCACCTACGCTGCTTGAATTATCTGTGCATCAGTTAGGTCAATCTTCTTTTCTGCTTGTTTATGACGGTCATCACTTGGTTACAATCTAGAAGAATGGCTCAACTAGCCCCTTCTTCTTCCGAGATCACCGCTAGTGTGGATGTTTCGGCACCCCCTAGGTCTTCCTCGGGATGGCTGTTAGTTGGTTCCCCATCCTGGTCATATAATCCTTTCTATCAGGCCAAAGCAACCCCATCACATCTAGCTTGCCCTAGTCCTTCAGAAATATCATTTTCTTCTGACTTAGAGTATGTTCCTCGCGGGGATCCTAAATTTCAGGCGCTCCTTGATCGCAATCCGGTAGCCCTCATGGACTACCTAGTACACAAGTCTATTCAAATATCTGATCAGGGACCACCAATCCAACAAGTGTACGATTATTCTCGCAAACCATCCCAGGCTTTTGTAGAACAGTTAGCATCATTTTTCTCACCTCGAGCCATGTAGGAGGGTGGTGCACCTGTGCCTCCTTTTTCTCTTCCACCGACCATATCGACTAGTTCTCAAATAGTCTTACCTATTCCTAACGCCGCAGTTACCTCGACTATTCCACAACCTACTTCTGAGAAGTCCTCTTCTCTGGCTATAATGGGTGCGTCTGCACACCCACATATTGCTATTAATTCATCTATGCCATCCATTATGTCCTAGGGTCAGTACCTCTTTATGAGTCAACCCCCTTCGACTAGTCAGTTGGTTCTTGCTTCTCGTCCTCCAGTGGGTTTTTCTTCCAATGTTCCAGCAACAGTGACCTTCGCCCATCCTCTAGCATCGTCACCCTTAATAACTAATCTGACAGTAAAAAGCATCTTTCAGGTCTTGTTCCCCACCATGTCCAATCAAATCAGCACCAATGTTCCTCAATCTGTTCTGATTCAGTCAACAAGCATAGGAGTCCACCAATCACAGGCTCCGTCCATCATCCAACCTTCATTTTCTCAACCACTTATTATCTCACAGCCTACCTATACACAGGCTCCTTCATAGCAAATACCCCACCAGGCGTCACCCTGAATGCTTGGTTACTCCTCTTATCATCCTATCAATCAACAGATGAATCCCCCGTTGACACCTCAACAACATCCACCATTTGCTTCTTATGTAGGATAGGCTAGTGTGCCTCCTCCTCAATCTGACGTGGTTCAAATTCTTTTCAAGAAAATCACAGACTTGGAAGTCTCCACCAAAGGGGCTCATCCTTCATACTCTTTTGAAGAAGTGTATAATGAACCCATTCACCCCTCAGTGGCTTTTAAGCCTTATCCTCCCCAATGGGAACTTCCTAAATTTTCAAAATTTCATAGTCGGGAGGACCCTCAACAACATTTGCAAGCATTCAAACATGCTTGCTACCTCATAGTCTAGGATCAGGAGCTTATGCTCTGTACTTTTCCTGTGTCTCTAGCAGGTCCTGCTTTAGACTGGTACAATAACATTCCTCAACATTCCTTGTTTTCTTTCTCTCAATTGGCCCAGATGTTTGTTGAAAACTTTTCAATAAATATCGCGCATAAGATCTCGATTACAGATCTTTATAACATTCGTCAATTCGATGATGAGTCTATTGCAGACTTTGTCGCTCGTTGGAGAGGGATAATAAACCAATTGTCTTTCTCCCTTCCTCAATCCCAATAGATCGAGTTGTTTACTTGATCTTGTACTAATCATATTTCTTCCACTTTAAGGATCCAGACCTTTCATACATTTGAAGAAGCCTTTATGATGGCACGCAAACTTGAGTCTCACGCCATTGAACAAGGGAAGTTAAAACTTCGCTCTAAATCTAAACCAGATTTTTCTAGGTTTACCAAATCAAATCCTTCCACTTCTAAAGACAAGAATCAGGGATCCACCAATGCTATCATATTAAAAACATCACGAGCCAATAACACTTCTAATCAAACACCACGAAGAGACTCCTCATCTTCTCGAAAAGGGTCCTCATCATCTCGATCTTTCACTTCGTTGGGGGAATCATATGCTTCTATCCTGGAAAAAATGTTGGAAGTCCACATGATCGAACTTCCCCCCATTAGGAATATTGATGAAAGCCAAGAACGTCCATTCTGGTATAGGGAAAATGATGTCAGACCTTCAAAAATCTTGTCCAGAAATTCATTGATAAAGGCTAGCTCATTCTGGATAACCAAAATGCTCCCCCAAATCAAGCACTGGATGTTTTTAAACAACCTTTTCCCAATCATTCCCCGAACCATGATGCTTCAGAGTCTCAAAAACCAAACACTCATACTATCAGCTTCATCTCTACTGAAGAATCTTCTTCTAAAACTAAGCCATCTGCGAACACATCGACCGAATCAGAACCTCCTTCCGCTTCGTTAATCGTTGGGATTCCACCATCTTTAGATAGCCCGTCTTTGAATATTCCAACATTGTTAGATACGGCTTCACCTCTCTCTACTTCTTTATCTAATCTTCCGTCCATACCCGAGACAGTATCATCCTCATCTGTCTCATCGTCAGATATTCTTTCAATGCTCGAGGCAATTACATCCCTTTGAGTTTCCACCGCAGATACATCTACTTCTGTTTCTCCCATTTTTGCTGCGACTATGCCATCGGTGAACATACCTATAGTTGTGCCGACTCCAACGGAAGCGTATTCGATTTTGAATCTTCCCGTTTCCTTTCCTACAGTAGCCTCACCCATAATTACTGTACCAGAAGTATTTCCCTTGCAAGGAACTGCTTCTTCATCACTCACTTCCTCCATCACCAATGCTACTTTTCCTATTAAGGGAAAATCTAAAGAAGTAGCACTGACACCTATACGCTTGGTTCCTGAACTTAGACCGAGACAACCAAAATCTAACGTTGCATCATCAGTACCTCCCCATTTGCTTCCCCCGAAATGGTTACAATCACCTTATGCGGTTGAAATTGTCACCATCCCTGAAAAAGGAAAGCCCATATTTCGAACCATCAAGACTCTTGGTGCTTTCCCACAAAAATCTCTCTCTGCGCCTCATAAAAGATTGGATTTGTCCGCTAAGAAGGTGTCTTCTTCTGCAAACTTATCAAAACCATCATCTTCTTCTACAACACATTCTTCACCAGCACCTCGAAAAGTGGATTTACCTACTAAAAAGACGTCACCTCTTTTATCAGAATCATCATCTTCATTACCAAAAACTAGGGCACCCTCTGTTCCTCCGATTATACCTACTTTGGGAGCTTCTCCCTCATCTAAATCGACATTATCTAAATCATCATTATTCGACCAAGCAACCTCCCTTATCTCTGAAGACCACAACACTTGTCACATCTCCATCATCTTCAAAATCTATTTTAGGGGCTCCTCCTCCATCGAAATCAATCATGTCTCACTTAATTCCATCTCAAGTGCCCAAGGCTGCTCCTCCAGATGTCCAAAAAAAGAATATGATCCCTAAAAATACTGTTAAACCTAACATGCAGGTTCTTTTACCTCGGCAGTCTGTTAAAGTAAAAGAGGCGCCTTCATCATCTCTGTCCTCATTTTTGTCTATCGGGTTATATACTGAAATCCTTCGCCAACTTATCCAATATTCATCTATATCTCTTCCTCCGATTAAACCCTATAACCCTAAAGGAGTTAAACCTGCCTGGTTTAACTCTGATTTGATTTGTGCTTACCACCGTACCCCAGGTCATGATACCGAGGGATGTAAAGCTCTTCAATCTGTCGTCAACAACCTTTTGGAAGAAAGTGATCTTTTGCTGGAAGAGGAGGAGGAACAAGTATCTCCTGTCATCTTAGCTCCATCTGAGCCCCAATGATCTACTCAGACCTCTACTTCTAGTGATTCCACTCCAAATGATCTTCCACCTTCTCAAATCGACACAATTCACATCGCCACTAGAACCCAACAGTATGATAATCCATCCTCATCTACAGCATCTCGACCACGGGTTGTCATTTTTACAGCCCCCGAAGGAGTTCCTCCTTCCTCATTAGCCTCAAGACCTCGGGTTTCTATTCGTGTTGCACCTCGGGCTCAAATTCCCGTGTCAGTTGAGGAGAGTGCTATGAAACAACTCACCCAGGCTCCGGTCAAAATGTCTCTTTTTGACCTCATTCAATCCTCTCCACAACATCGCCGGGCTCTGATTGATAATCTGCGTCACATCGCAGTGAATTCAGATGAGCCCCAACCCTTCGAGATGGTTGTTGGATTGAATAGACCATCAACCACCATTTCTTTTGAAGATTCAGAAATTCCTTCCCTTTCTTCCGAGGATTTGGAGGCTCCCCTCTTTATCACAGTCCAAATCGACAACACTACATTAAAACACATTATGATTGACAGTGGTGCTGCACTCAACGCCATCTCCTCACACAAATTCAAGCAACTTAAGTTACCGAAGAACGTAGTGTCACCCCTGCCTTTCGCTCTTCGATCATTTAACGATCAGCTAGTAGTTACTTTAGGAACTGTGGTCCTACCCATTCGAGTAGGTAAGAAGCTACTTCACTAAATCTTTTACATTTTTGAAGGGAAATTCCACTATAATATGATCCTCAAACTCTCTTGGATTTGTGCAATGCATTGTGTCCCATCCACCCTCCATTGATGCTTAAAATATCAATATGAGGGAAAAATCTATACTCATCTAGGAGATCCTTTTCCTTCCGCACAATGCGACATGACCACAGGGTTTGCCCCTCTAAAGGAAAATGCTTGTTCTCCTGACGGGGCCTCATCTTATTCCATACCTGCAACCAAACTACCAGATTTACAAAATCTAGAAGAGACATTGCAGCGTTTCTCACTGGGAGAGCTTCCTCTCCTTTCTTTTGACGCCCATCTCAAACCTAGTGAGTATGGTAGACCAGACAAACAACCTGAATATCAGCCAGGTCTTGGTCGCATCGTCACCATTGGTCTGCCCAATCAAAAGACTAATTTCATTTACGGTGGTCTTGATACGCCTCACTATCACCCGGATTCTCCTCCTAGGACCAAACCTTATTTAACAGGGTTCGATTGTCTACAAAATCCCACGTTTGCAAAAACTTATTTATATCGATGCGCGTGGAAGGGCTTTGGCTTGGGAAAATATGAACAAGGTGTGCATGACCTCGTGTCCATTCCAACTCTCAAGCCACATCAAAAATTTGGTTTAGGATTTAAACCTCTTTCAAAAGCCACCGTCATTGTTCTCGATGAGCCTCTTCCTATTGAGGAACCATCTTCTCCTGCTAAGTCAGAAGCATCACTCGATGTGGACGACGCCATTTCCATCCTATCTAACTTTTTTTTTTAGTCAATACCATTTCCTTAGGGCCACTAGCCTATAAGACTAATGACAGGTCCGCTTCTATACCGTTAATTTTCCCTGAAATAGTTGGAGACGACTCTCCTGTTATCAACACTATCCACTGTGCGGATGATGATTCTGTCCTCACCTATCTGGGGGCAGAGGATTCCTATCTTCCTAAAACCATTCCTTCTGACATGTCTACGCTTCTCAACAAAGCCACTGTCAACCTTAATATTGGGACTTCTAAAGACCCTCGCATCATTAAGGTCGGCCAATCCCTTAATCCACAGGAGTTAGGAGACTTTACCACTTTTATTTCCAACCATCGTCAAGCCTTTGCTTGGTCATATGAGGATATGCCAGGAATCGATCCCAATATCGTGGTCCATAATATCGTTACTCTTCCCGACATCAAACCGGTTAAATTTTTTTTGCGTAAAATGCACCCTAGAGTAGCCCTTCTTGTTAAAGAAGAATTGCAGCGCTTGCTCTCGACTAACTTCATCCAACCAAAAAATAAAAAAAATAAAAATAAAAAATAATAATGGGTTCAAGAGGAACCACTTACCCCAGGTCGTGTCCTCCTCCACTTCTGACCACTTCCAGAGGCTTCCATGGTGCTCCAAACCAATTTTTGATTCTCTCTGAATCAATCATCACGTGTAAATAAATCGTTCACGTTTTCCGTTGGCATATTTATATGTACTGGGCACTGTCGGCGCCGATTTTTGTGGTCGGCGGTGATTGTTCTTATATTTTTCTGTCGGTGCCGATTTGTCTAAATTGACGCTGATTTATACTCATTTTTTCCCGTGGGTTGCAGTATCGCTTCTCCACGTCGTTTACTTCCATCTCCTAATCTTCTTGCCATGGTGTTGATGCTTGGCTTATCTATCTGGTCGTCATCCTGCCTTGAGTGTTACCTTTTGGCGCATACTTTTTCGATATTATCATCCATTTCGAGTTTGTTCCCTTTGCATGGGGCACTCGCACTTTTTTGGCAGCTTAGAGTTAACGGGTCTGTAGGCACTAACGTCATCTGCTTTGCAGACCATCTGGTTGTCCCTACCAATGTGTCTCTCTTTAGATGCTGACTATTTTGCAGCCCTCCTTACACTCATGGGTCTGTAGGTACTAACGTCGTCTCATGAGGAGACCATCTATTCTACCCTACCAATGTGAGTTCCTTAGGTTATTGCCTCTTTATTTATTTTTGTGCGTCATTAATGATCCGGTCTACTCCAGACATCTAGCTGGGGCTTCCTGCGTTTTCATCTACCTTTTTCAAACTTGGGATCGTTTGTTCTATCACCCATCCCATCCCTAGTTTGAGGGGGATCACATCATCACTTTTTCTTCCTTTCTTCCACCTCCTTGTTTTTGTCTCACAACCTTGCTTATCGCAAGTTACTTGACAAAAAGGGGCAAAATGTAGACACCTAAAATTGGTTATCCAATTTAGTGTCCCTCGTGTGTGTTTGCTCCTTCAGGTAACCTGGGGCACGTTTATATCACCACTATCCCCTTGGGGTATTATTCAATTTGTGATTTAAACACCTATCCTAAGTTTAATTCACCCCATTATGTTTTACCCATGAGTAATTAAATATTAACTATTTAATTACACCTTTTTACATGTATCCCAACCACTTATCTACCCCATATCTATTCTATCCATATATCCCCCCTATTTCTCCTCCTCCCAAACCAAGCAGCGGGACATTTCCCGTATTTGAGGTGGAGGGATCACTCTTATCTTTCCAGAAATCACTCCTTTTGGCCATTTCGGGAGTCTATTCCATGATTGGCGCTAACCTGTACTCGGTCGACATCTATTTTTTGGAACGGCGCCGATTTAATCTCGGTCGGCGCCAATTACAAATAGAGGCCCAGAACTCAGTTCTGGTTAGACACATATTGTAAGAGAGAGAATTAGACGGTGAGATAGACAGTGAATCAGATAGAGAGAACGAGAGAGTTTTGAGCATCAAGTTTGAACATTATCTATCGAGTGAGAGCGAATCTTTTCCAAATCAATCCCTGAGAGGAGCACCGTTACTCTGCTCTTATCACATCAACATCACATGTCTCCATTGATTTTCTGGTGACTCTGTTCCTACATCTAGCACAGGCAAAGCCTTGCCAGTATCTCTCCGGCTTCTGCAGATCCAGCGGACGTTGACGATCTTGCCTTCGTTTTCCAATTCCTAAACCTTCTCACACTTTGTCTTGGATCGACGTCGATCTATATCAGTCGACACCGATCTGAACCAGTCGACGCCGATTCTACATAATCGACGTCGATCATCTTGCAGACAGGTAAAAGGACACAGGTAACACAAATCCAGCTTTGTTTTCACAGTTCCTTGTTTTCTGTTGCTTTCTGTCTGCTGTTTAGATTCTGTTTATGACTTTGATAAGAAAATCTAGTCCTGTACGTACATATTTTATCATGTATGCTTCTTTACTTAATTGAAAACGTGGACTGACATCCACCGAGGGAGCTTATCGCTTCCCGGACCCGCTTCTCGGGCAGTCCACCTAAATATCTTTTAATGTGGTCTTTTTCTGTCAAGCATCAGTGTCTCGCAGGTTACTTGGATCTACTATGCAGAATTGCTCGTGTGCGCCTATATTATCTACATCGGCTTCCTTATCCGTCTACATCTTCGGATCTTGTCCATCAGGTATCAATTTCATTTGAGTTTTTCAAGGTTTTTGTGTTTAGTTTGGTACATTAATTTGGACAAGTAACAAGCGCGAAATTCTTGATCAACAGAAGTCATGAAGAGAGACTCGTGAGGATGAAATTTTAACTGCAAGGGGAGGAACGAATTCTAAGCTATAAACAAGAGAAAGGGGCATAACACCCATGGAAGTAAAAATGCTATTATGATAAACCTAAAGCGTAAAAGGGAGATGACGATGCCAATTATGACCTGATTGATCAATAGTCTTGGCAAGAATGTTGTGAATAATTTTTTTAGCTTTAGAATAGTATGGAGAAGAGAAGCTAAGTTTGATATTGAATAAGTCACAAAGCTTATTGAGATCTTTTTTTTAAAGGAATTTCTGTTGTCTGTTATGATTTTATGAGGAACGCCAAAGCAGAAAATGATATGCTGATAGATGAAGTTAATAATTGGACCAACTTTGGTTGTGGTGAGTGGAATTGTTTCCACCCACTTATTGAAATAATCGGTTGCAATGATGATAGAGTGATGTTATTGCAAGGATCGAGGATTGATGGTACTAATGAGATCAAGGCCCTACTGTGAGAAGGGCCAAATATCTTGAGCTGACTGTAAGGTTTGACTAGAATGTGAATAAGATAGGAATGTTGCTGACATTTAACAAATTTCTTGACATAATCACAATAGTCATGATTAATAGAAGGGAAATAATAAGCAAGATGAAGAATTCACTTAGCGATAACTAAGCCACTAAAGTGTCCACCAAAAAATACGTCATGGACTTCTTAGATAGTGCAAGAAGACTCATGGGATTTAAAGCATTGAAGGAGAATACCATTAAATCCATGCTTATAAAGGATTCCACTAAGAATGACATAACAATTAGAAATTTGAAGAAAAAACCTCCTTCCATTCTTAGATAGATTAGAGGGAAAGATGGATTAGGACAGATAATCAAAGATTTAGGAATGCCAATGATTTGACGAACCAGAATCAATAAGATTAACATGAGGTAACTCATGGAATGGTTGATTGCTACAATGAATGACAACATAAAGTTTGGATTCCTCTATTTTCCATGGGATGATGGCTGCAAGAGATGTCATTGTATCAAAGAAATTATTGGATGATTGAGGAACGGATTGGATAGTGTAAAATTTGAAGACCTGAAGGAGGAGAAGGATGATATCTCTATATTTTTGAAGGGTATCATTTTTACATTGATACTCACCCATAAAGTTTTTGATGATAAGCTCAGAATTCCCATAGATTTCAATAATTTGAACACCTAAAAAGGAAGCAGTTTCAATACCTAAGATGAGGGCTTCATATTTTTCCATATTGTTCATGCCCTCAAAGTTGTGTTTGTTTACGAGGGGAATATGATCATCCCCAAGAGGAAAGAGAATGATGTCAGTTCCTCCCCCTTGCTGACACTTAGAACCATTAAAGAATAGGGTCATATTAAGGGTATCATGCTCATAGTATAATTGATAGATGGATTAATTTGAGAAACTGCTCATGAGGAAGATGTGTTCTAGGAAGAGGGGCCTCAACTAATTAATCTATGACAGATTGGCCCTTGATAGATTTTTGAGAGATAAACTCTAGATCAAAACTCGAGGTCATGAGCATAAGCTATTGAGTAATGTGATCATTGTGATAGGGCTTAGAATATAATTATTTTGAGAAGATGAAAGCTAGTGATGAAATATGTTTTGTAATTTAGAAGATAGTGTCAAAGATTAGAAGTGGAAAATAAGACATTGCAACACCATTTTTTCAGCTTTAGTATAATGATTTTCATAGTCATGGAGGATACGAATGATGAAATAAATTTGACCTTATCAAGACCTTTGTCATCACGGTATCTACTAAAATATCCCCTAGAGAATGATTAGTAGTAGATACATACATACATATATATATATAATGGATCCCCCTCATGTGGAGGTGTAATAACTCATGAGGACAAGAAATACTAATTAAGATCATTTAAAATCCTTATGGCAGTTATGGTCCAAGTTGAATTCTACCTCTTTATGAAGAAGATGATGAAAGTTTTGGCATTGATCTGAAATTAGTGATACGAAATGGAATGAACTAATTTGAAGTTAGACTTAGAGAATATGACAGCAGATTTAATATTAGATGGAGAAGGAATCTTTGATGATGGATTTGATTTTGGCAGGTTTGACTTTAGATGTCCCTTGATGGGTATGATAAAGGTCCAAGGACTTTTTATAGTTACCACTCCAAATACACATTTTTCTTGATTGAGACGAAGGAATAAACAAATGAGGCTCTCAAAAAGGACTTCAATGATAAAAAGGTGATCATTTCGATGTTTATAATTACCCAAAAGGTCATCTATGTATTCCTCTATAGTATTGTAGATGATATTGTGAAAGATGTAAGTCATGGTCAGCTGATAGGTGGCTTTAGAATTTTTCAGACCAAAGGGCATGCTGTGATAGAAAAAGGTTCCCAAAAGAGTGACGAAGGAGGTCTTATGTTGGTCTTCTGGGGCGATGAGTATTTGATTATAAACAAAAAAACCATCCATAAGAGAGAACATCTCATGACCTATGCGGTGAGATCCATAAGTTGATTGATGTTTGTAAGGGGTAAGTCATCTTTATGGAAATCAACATTCAAATCTTGAAATTTCATGTTCATATACGAAGATTTCTAGTCATACTTTTACGATAAGGATGATGTTATAAACCCATTAGGGATAGTCAATGGAGATGATGAAGTTGGCGGAAAAAATGAATTGTATCTCTTCTTTTACAAGGAGGGCAACTTAAGGGTGTATACAGTGAAGTTTCTACTTCACCAATTTAGTTTTAGGAAAAGTGAGTGAGGTTGTGAATGATGATAGAAGTATCGAGACCGGTCATGTTATAGTATGACCATGTCGAAGGCTTGAATATGGTAATAAAGGACCATGTAGTGAAAGACTTAAGCTCAAATGGATCAAGATATTGAACTCCTTTGAGGATGCAAGACTCCCAAGGAGTCCCGATATTGATGTTGATGGTGGATTCATTGAGAAGACTGGATTTTTTCAGATGGATAAGGTCTTATGAAGATAAGTAATTTTTTGCCCCCATATGGGAAAGCATAGCATCATCATCAGTGACAATGAATAATTTTGATGGAAAAAGAGTCCTCTTCTATAATCTTTAGATGACAAAGGGGAAGGGACCTAGTCTGATTCTCACACTGATAAGTGATCGGTCCTAAGATGGTGGTGGAGACTAAAAAAAGGTTAGAAGCGATAGACATGAGTTCTCATCTATATTACATCACCTTATGGGATGAATAATGATGATAATGAATGTATGTAATCATCATGGATTGTGGAAGAGGACTTGACAGATTTCTCCTGATAGCTTATTCCAAAATTTTTATGAGGTTTGAGGAATTGGTAAATGATAAGGTCATGCATGTTCTATGATCATAATTTTCCATGTAAAATCTCTTCCATGGAAAATAGTGAAGATAGGTTTTGGCGAAGGATGGTTTTATCAAGGAAGCTAGAACTTATTGGAAAAAGGTCTGGTATGGAGGAAGGTAAATGATGTGTGAAGAATTAGAATCAACACCACCATAGATGAGAGAGGTGCAAAGATGAAGGTAGGACGAAAGGAACGATTTACCCGAACATTTGGTTGATACATTAAAGACTTATCAAGTTTTACTGAAATGTTGAGGTGTAGGTATTGGGTTGAGAATGAGAAGATGATACTCCACCTAACATAAAATTTTCCATGAATTTGTCTAGGGAATCATCTTTTAGAAGATTTGACGAGGGGATGGATGAGCTAGTGGATGAATCAGATGGGTTCATTCTTAGGAATTAGCAAATTGTAAGGTCGATAGGTCATGTTGCATTCTTGGTAGGGATGAGGATCATCAGTGAAGCATCGAAATCTTTCCCTCATGGTCATATTTGATGCAATGATGCATTGTGGAAGGTGAAATAATGTATGATACTAATCTAAGTTCATTAAAGAAGAAAATTGTATCAAAACAGCCCCCTCTATGATATATAATACTTCATGGAGGAGATTTTTACCAATGATAAATAGAAAGGATAATTATTCCCAAGGAAGGAATGATACCATCATTAAATGCACAAATGACTGCGGGTGATTGGATGAAACCGTGGACTTAAGGGTCTTGAGGTAATCGAAGGTATGTGATGGGATGATTTTAATACTTTCCCCATTATTTATCATGGAGCATCAGAATGAAAGTATCATTATTCTAACCATGATGAAAAGGGGAAGATCATGTTCTTCTGGTGTGATATCTGAGAATCTCAACATCGTTGAATGAGATGAAGACAAAATCATGCAAGTTCCCCTACGAGAGATGAAAAAGGTTGAGTCTCATAACTAGATTTTGGGATACATTTCAAGGCTTCAATAAGAGCATGTCTATGGTATGGTGAGCTTTGGATAAACTTGTAAAGTGAACATCTTAACCGGGGCCTGATGAAGTTGTTTGAAAATGATTTGTTCAATTGACTGAGGGGTGGCTAAGATAGAAACCTTAGGATTTGATGATGATGACAAAGATGAAGTGGGCTTGCTAGAAGGAGCATCTGATGATAACCTTGGGTTTTGATGAAAGTGTTAATGATTTTGTATACTCCTTAGGAGTAGGAATGGTAATAAAATTCCTAGATTTGGGTTGGGTTGTTAGTTTAGAATCATGTGGGCTAGATCGAGTGGATATCTGAACAACATTGATGAATAAAGAGGGAACATCCCTGGAGAAATCATCACTTGGTGGTGGGATGGTCACAAAATTCTGTGATGAATGAGGGGAATTGTGCATTGTAGTTAATGAAGTTGATGATACAGATGTTGGAATGGATATGGATGAGAAGGTGGAAGAAAAGGATTGATTTTCTTCAAGAATAAGGTCATATTCCTTGATAATATTGTGGATAATGATTTTGAGTTCTTTATAATTTTTTGTGTCATGTCCATGGGTGCAATGATAAGTGTAAATGAGATTGGAGTCAAACCATGATGGCTTCTTACCATGTCGATTGAAGGATTTGATAGGAGGAAGTGTGATGGTGGAAATTTGAAGCAAGTGTTGAAGGACCTCCGCATATGATTCAACCAAATTTTTAGGAGGTACCTTATGTTTGTGAGAATTTTTGGATTTAGAAAAGGATGTGGATGTTTGAAATATGGATGTGTGAGATGTCTTAGATGTTAAAGGTTGAGTCCTGGTATTTTGACATTTTGATGTCTTGGATTCAGAAGTAGTGATGGTTGGTGTTCTTGAAGAAGAATTATTTGATGATTTTGGTTTGGGTTGATTGATTGATTATGATGTTTTGGATGAAGGGGATGGTCCTAGGAGAGATGGATTTGGTCATAATATAGATGATGTGACATTTTATTGTTTGATCTTAGGTGGAGGAATGTCTATCTTTTTATGGGGATGTGAAAGAGACCTTTGAGGAAAGGTGCCAAGGGGCTTATATTTTTCTGTGTGAAGAAGTACCCTTGGGAGGAATGACAATGATCTCAAGTAGAGGATCTGAAGGTTGTGTGGTTTTTATTGGTAGAGGAAGTAACTTATGTTTGATGAGATCTAATGAATGTGAAGATTTTCTTCATGTGGGGATGTATGATCTTGTGAATGACATAGGGACATCATTTTTAGTTATCGCGAGTTGGAGCTCTTTTAAAAATTCTTTGAATGACTAAAAAATGATGTGGGAGGAGAAGATGGTGTAGATGTGGTCATAGTAGTACGATGTGGTTTGTGCATGGGTAAAAGTGAAGAAAGAGGAATTGGGATTAGGTTCTAAGGATGGATCCAATATAATAGGTAAGGGAGGAATAGATGTGGGTGAAGGTAGTTGGTATGATCAAATTCAATGAAGTGGATGTGATAAGTGATGAAGTGTATGTAGGTGTAGAATGAATGGTAGATGTAAATGTAGACATAGTTACGATTACTATAGATATGAGGATGAGTTTTGGTGGAATTATAGATATAACGACAATTTCTGAAGAGTGAAGTGGGCATATGATAGGTGGTGAAGAAGGAGGAGTTGTGGATGGGGTAGGATCTTGATAAGTAATGTTGGTAGTAATGATGGTGATAATGGTATGATCATTATGTGGATGAGATGTAGGAGAAGTGGTTTGATTTGTTTTCACATGATTAAGAAATGGTTTTTTAAAGACATCAAGTTGTTTATTTAGGAGGCGTGTTAGGGTTATCCACTTTAAGTTCACCTTGGTCAATTAATTTTTTAGAACAATATCCTTAAAGGTTTGGACACCTTTCTATATCATGTTTGTGAACTTGATGATACTTACAATAGTGTTCCTCATGGTACCACACAGGTTTGGGTCTTTATTAATTAAATGGTCAGAATGAGGAGAAACGTGATGAGATGGACCATTCCATAAACTTATCAAATATTGAACAATATGAATCTCTCCAAGAGGAGTCTAGTTAGGTTTCAATCTAGGAGCTATTTGTTGAGGCCATGTGTCCAAGAGGTGGGTGTGGAATAAGAATATTTAACCACCATGACATTGGCTGCACTCTTGGATTTTTTATTGTGTGTAGATGGACTTAGTAAAATTGGGTTTTTTGGATTGTATCATTTAATTTTAAGTTGTCCTTACTTGTGGGCATGATTCTCAAGTTTACGATCCATAGTGAAGGATTATTCGATATGTTTGAAATGATTGGATTTATAAGGTGGATGAGATATGCTTCACACAAGAGAATGTGAGAATAATTCTATAAGATCTGTGTGCGGAAGGTAATATTATAATTTGTTTATGATTCCATGCCATCATGCGATAAAGACTATCAATAGACTCGTCGTCCAATTTTTGAATTGACGTATAGGTCTGTAATGGTGATCTTGCACATAATGATTGATTGAAAAATGTTCTAAGAAGAGCATGAACAAGCTGGATAAAAGAGAACAATGAGTGTTAGGGGATGCCATTATACCAATCCAATATGGGACCTGGTGAAGGAGATAGGGAAACTACAAAGCATTAGGCCTTGGTCACATGGGAAATGAGACAACACGCATGCCTAAATGACAGGAAGGTGTTGTGTGGGGATCTTCCTTACTGTTAAAATTGGTGAATTTGGGAAGCTCCCAGTGGGGAAGAATACAGGTTTGATTAGGACCGATGGATAGATGATTTCATTACAATTTTTTTTCATAAGATAATGTGACCTTCAGTGCCAAGGTAGTGGCCTCAAGAATAGCCAACCTATTCATCAAGGCATGCATGGGGTCACGAGAGGTGAATGATTGTGGTTGCATGACATGAGAAGTAGTTGGATAATTGGTGTAACCTCTTAGCTCAGCTAACTCTTATGACAATGTCATGTTCATCCTCCTTACTAAACCCATAGGTATTCTTAACATACTTGGGCTATACTTCAACCAATATGAGCCTTTTCTGTCATCAAAACAAGTTATATCCTTGCATAACATAATATGGCCCAGTTTATGCACTTGTACACTTTGGAGAAGATAAATCTTAATGATCTATCTTGGCTCCACCTTAAGGAGGTATCCTTCCATAGAAAAACCTTGTACAAAAGTATTCACTATGATGTATCACATGTATTAGATCAATAAGATTGTAGATACTCTGTCCTACACCCTTTCATGGAGTTTACATGCACTACCAAGGTGTTTAGATGCTCAATAATTAAGTAATCAGTATGCTTGTTCTTGTGTTCACCAACACCAATAGCTTAATTCACCTAAAACATGGGTCTTGAATGTCCACTTACCTTATCAAATGATCCATTCAATATATTTAGTAAGATCTACATCTCATTACTCTGGTCATGATGTCTATGAAAATCAAGAACTTGTCTAGGATTTGTAGAAGTTGTACCTTAAAGGAACAAAAGGGAGTTCCACATTGATATCAACTAGTCAATAAGCTAGTTATAATCTATACATCCTAACATATTTACTCCATATATATACTAATAGGGATCAATACTTGAAACCATATCTTCATTCCATGTTCTAGAATATGCACCCAAAGTTATCTTCTTAAGAACGTAACATATTTTTCACTTGGTATGGTAAGGATAATGGGAATATGATGTAGTAACACTTATATTGAATTCTAACACCTTATAAAACACTTGATTCACTTCCCAATGAGTATTTAAACCTTCTAGCTACACATTCACATATGATTCCTTTCACCAAGATATATTCATGTTAGTTCTAGTCTTTTGTTCTAAGCATTTGACCACTAATGAAAGAATATTAAGTACATAGAGGCTATAATATCATGCATACACTATCTCATCATGGAAATTGAATCATTACAAAGGTATTATATCCAACATTGGTTCATCATGCAATTGTTTTGCTTCTAGTTACTTTATTACTTTGTTTTAGGCTCCTTCTCAGCTCTTCTTAACCCCAATTGAAGTACCAGAATGCACTACTAAGAGACTTTTCAAGACACAAACTTCATAAATTTCAGATTCCCTTTCATGTTATTTTATATGTGTCCCCAAATTTTATGCAATGATCCTGTCCCCAAATGTATTTTGCCCAGTTCTATTTTTCTCAGAACACGTTTCCAGTGACATAACTTAGGTCTCATTTCATTCACTAACTCAGTCTTATTTTTCATGGGATAGTGGTATTTTCATTCATCAGAATCCTCCTAGATTACTCATTTCAACACCTTAAATACATTCCAAGTCATGTAACATTATCAAGTTTAGAAGTATGATAGTTAATATTTCATGAAATTGGCTCTCTTACCTCCTTATTATGCTCACAATGTTACATTCCCTTGTCTCATTCCAAAACTACTGTCATACATAACTTTAGGATGGCACAAATTCATTCCTCTAAAATTTGGGGGTCTTCTTCATCAACCTAAGATAGAAATTTCCTCAAAAATTCACGTGATTTTTAATGGTGAAATACAAATATATTGATGCCCTAGTTATGGGCCGAGAGCAAGGATTTAGCTATAAAACCATAATATGCATCATGTGAAGAACTTATAAAAATTATATTTGGAATCTTAATCACCTGGGTAAACATTATATCTTAACAGTCAAGATATTTTCAATGTTTAAATGATATTGAGGGTTTCTTCACCTCGCTGCCCCTATCAGGAACCCTTAATCTCACATAGTCATATAAGAATACACACTAGTCTATCATATAAGCTCACCAAATTGATATACATACATCATTCAAGCTCAGAAATCATTCATGCAAGTAATATTGAATAGTCATAGACATCATCATGCATTCATAACACTCACATATATCTTTATTATGGGCTGAAAAATACAAGTTTCTCCATACATCATTTCATGGTATTCAAATTCTTCCACTCTTCTCTACATTGTTCTTCCAGGCTAGAATTCCATCTCCTAGTCTTTCTCCAACTCTCATTCGACCTCATACTCCCTTGGTTGATCTCTTTTCAGTTAGTATCTCCCCTTATCTTAAGCTAGAATCCCATTTTTAGTGTGATTTGTTGGTATATGCTTAAGAATAGGAGCTAACACCCCATCTTTTGACCTTTTACAATTATAACACTTGATCATAAAATATCTCAACCTCCATCTATGTAAGATACCGATCCACACAAGACCTAGAAACTCACCTATTATACACACGTGAAACCATCACAACTCACAATAAATTTTCATGCACACCTGTTTTCACTCTTTCACTCTTATGGTAAAGAGTTTTTTACATTGCTATTTCAAACTTCTCAAACTTGAGACTAGGAAGGAGATTTGAAAACACCTAGTACATGCTAAGGATGCCTCAAGAAGGATTATTCAAACATGTTCCTATTATCCAAGCATCTATATGATGCTCGTGCATCAGACTTCCCCACTAGAAAGGATTTTAACTCCAGTTCAAATGAGATGTCTTCATCATCCTCTAGTCTTCACTGTATACCTGGATCCCAAGGTCTCATTATCAATGCTAGTGTTTTCTTGATATAGTCTTTGTCTCTTATTTTCTTGCTCTTTTCTATTTTATGGTATGCTCTTCTCCTAAGTTCTTTTCATCTTCATAAGTCCATGCTTCAGCTTCATGTATATCTTCCATGTCTTCTGGTTCTTCCTAATTCTTGAACTCTCTTAGTGATTTAGATGCCTGAATTGTCTTAACACTTTCCAAACCTATATTCACAAAAAAAAATGAAATGTCAGATGCAAAAATGTGAGGCCATTTAGCCTCTTGAGTGATTTTAGGGTGTTCTTCTTCTTCATTTTTGTTTTTTTTCATTGACCATGTTCAACTTGGTCATTTTCATTATCTCTCTTTCCTCTTTCTCATGCTTGATCAATGAAAATCCTCAATCTGATTTGAGCTCAAAAACATCCCCTTGGAAGGATTCAATAATTATTCTATAATTTTCAACTCTTCACTTAAAATTTCATTATCCATTTCTTCATAAATTTCATCATATTTAGGCACTAGAGTTTTTTTTTCAGCCTCTATACCCTATTTCTCATCAGTATATTCTCTCATTAATTCTTTTTTCATGAATATATCTTCACCTTCATTCAACCTATTTCCACTTTTCATCATTCTTTGATCATAACTATGAATTTCACTAGTCAATATAGAACTTTCACTCTATTGCATATTAGTCTTGATAGACAAATCATTCCAAATTTCATCATTCAAGATGATTTAAGAAGATAAATAAGAATTACACTCATAATAATTATCATACAAATCATCAAAAACAATTCCTTTACCCTTCATTTCTCTAGTATACCTCTTATGCTTTGTTTCTCCATGGAAAATCTCTTTCATGCTCTTCATTTCAGCTTCATGCTCTTGCTTCCTTGAACATGCTTCATCCTTTCTCCACAGTCTTCTAGGTGGAATCATCATCCTTTCACTATTTTCATCTTCTTGAGATGTTTCACCACCACTTCTCATGTTCTTAGGCATCCAATCCCATGTCTTTGTCTTACCATCAAAATTCTTGAGCCATTTAGGTACTATATACCCATGTTCTTGTGCCAATATTGAAAGATCAACTTTATTTTCCTTTTTATCATCTTTTCTATTTGCATGCTTGTGAGAAAAATCAGAATTAGAATTCAAACCTATCTTTTCAATCACTTGTGACATTGATGTATGCTTCACTCTCCATTTAGGTTTTATGTATCCATGATCAATTTATTTATTTGGTGTTTCCATCATCCTTATTTCTTCCTTAACCTGTACATCAACAACTATATGTTTAGAAAGATCCATATTTTCATTCACCTTTACCTTTTTATGAGGCTTCTCCATGAATTCTATGATTTGATTTGATTCTTTCTTGTTTACACCATCTTTTCCTTACATGCTTGGCTTTCCATTTTCTTCCTCTGAATGCTCCATGGCTTCATATAACTCATCTTCATCATTTACTGCTTCAAGGTCTTCAAGAAACTTCTTATGTATTTGAAAATGCACCTTTTATTCTTGGTAGAAAGCAAAAATATCCTATTTCATCCTTCTTGCACATGCATTTGTGTGTTTGGTGACTTCTCCTGCACCACTCTTCTCATTTCTCAAAGGAGTTTTTACAAAGCTTCTCATGCCTGCATGTACCCATTCAAAGACAACATTAGAAATAAAAAAGAGACACCACAAGGTCCCCATGAATGCCTCTTTTCATAGAAATTCTCATATTTTCAAGTACTCTTCTTGGCACTTCACCTTCTCTGTTCACTTTTTTTTTTCTTATTCTCCACAATGAGAAATTTCTTTATCACCTCTTCATCTTCACATGGTGATTCACTTTTCTTCATCTCTCTCTTCATGGCAATCATCTCTTGCCTTCTTTTCTTCACAAGTAGCTTCACTGGCCACTTTACTCTCTTCCTCATCCTCCATCCAACTCCTTGGATTAGTATCTTCATCATGGTGTCCATCATCATCTCTGTTTCTTCAATTCTCTCTCTAATCTTCTTAATTTCTTCTACCTCTCTTTGGGTTTTCTCTTATCTTTGCTTTCTTTTTCTCTCTTTCTCCCTAGAGATTTATTTCATCACTTTCCACACTGTTTCTATCTCCATTCTTCTTCCTTCACTTGAGCTTCACTAGCTCTTCTTCTAAGCTTTTTTAACTTCTCTTCCTTCTTTAAAAACCTGTAATCTCTTTATATCAGCATTCACCAACCCTTATTAGCAGTAACATACACAAAAATTCTTCTTAATCATGAATCACATATACTTATTGGAAAAATAATAAAAAAATACAAGTGTACTAGCTGGTATGATACAAAAATGGTGTAACCTCTTAGCTTATCTAACTCTTAGGAACATGTCATTTTCATCCTCCATACTAAACCCATAGGTCTCTTAACATACTTCGGCTATACTTCATCCAATATGACCCTTTTCTGTCATCAAAACAATTCTAGATCCCTGCATATCAGATAAAGATCAAGTTTATGACAAATTGTATACCATGGAGATGAGGGAATCTAAATGTTCTACCCTTAACTCCACCTTTAAGAGGTATCCACTTCACTATATCATAAACAAAATTTGTACATAGAGTATGTTAAAATTATGTATCACATGTATTTAGATCAATAAGATTATAGATACTTTGTCCTACACCCTTTCATGGAGTTTACATGTACTAATAAGGTGTTTAGATGCTCAATAATTAAGTAATCAATATGTTTGTTCTTATGGTCACCAAACCAATAGCTTCATTCACCTGAGACAGCGATCTTGAAAAGTCCATTTACCTTTCAAATGATCCATTCAATATATCTAGTAATATCTACATCTCATTACTCTATCATGATGTCATGAAAATCAAGAACTTGTCTAGGATTTGTAGAAGTTGTACCTCAAAGGAACAAAAGGGAGTCCACATTGATATCAACCATTCAATGAGTAATTATAGTCAATACATCCTATCATACCTACTCCATATGCATACTAATAAGGATCAATACTTGAAACCATACCTTCACTCCATGTTCTAGAACATGCACCCAAAGTTATCTTCTTAAGAACATAGCATATTTGTCACTTGGTGTGGGAAGGATAATGGGAATATGATGTAGTAACACTTAGATTGAATTATAACACCTTGTAATCACTTGATTCACTTCCCTATAAGTATCTAACCCTTCTAGCTACACATTCACAGATGATTCCTTACACCAAGATCCATTCATGTTAATTCTAGTCCTTTGTTCCATGCATTTGACCAAAAATGAAGGAATATTAAGTACATGGGTTATAAGATCATGCATAAGTGTCTCAGCATGGTAATGGCATCATTTTAGATGTTTAGATCCAACATTGGTTCATCATGCACTTTTTTTCTTCTAGTTCTTTATTACCTTGTTCTAGGCTCCTTTTAGCCCACCCTAGGCCCAAATCAAGTTCTAGAATGCCAATGAGAGATCTGCTAGTCATAAAATTATGATTTCATAATACATTTCATTGAATATAAGGTGTCCATAAAATTCTATGATCTGTCCCCAAATGTATTTTTCCCAACTCTCTGTAGAACAAGTTTCCAGTGACCTAACTAGGTCTCATTACATGCACAATCAAACTTATTGTTAAGATAGTGACATACATTGAAAGAAACCTCCTAGAACTTATTTCACCACCTTAAAAACATTCCAAGTTATCCACATTATCAAGTTTAGAAGCATGATAGCTAATATTTCATGAAATTGGCTCTCTTACCTCCTTATTCTGGTCACTGTTACATTCCCTTGTTCATCCAAAACACAGTCATACATAACTTTGGATGGTAAAATCCATTCACTCTAAAATTTATGGGTCTTCTTCATGGAGCCAAGAAAAAAATTATCCCAAAACTTCATAGATTTTTATTGGAGGAATACAAATTTATTTGATGCCCTAGTTTAAGCTTGAGAGGAGATATTTTGCTATAAAAACCATGTTATTCAATATCAAGACTTATAAAAGTTATATTCATACTCTTCATCACATGTGTAAGCATTATGATTTAACACTCAGGAGCTTTCTAATGTTTAAATTATACTGAGGGTTTAAAGTTCGCTGCCTTCTTAGGAACCATAATCCACAATCAACAAGAATACACACAGTCTATCATTTAATCTCATCAAATTGATATGCATACATCATTCAAGATCATAAATCATTCATGCAAGCAAGATAGAAAGTATACATCATCATGCATTCATAATACTCACATGTGTCTTTATTATGGGCTGAAAATACAAGTTTCTCCATACATCATTCATGGTATTTCTAAATTCTTCCACTCTTTTCTAATTCTTCAGGCTAGAATTCCATCTCCCAGTCTTTCTCCAACTCTCATTCGACCTCATACTCCCTTGGTTTATCTCTTTTCATCTATATCTCCCCTTATATTAAGCTAGAATCCCATTTTTAGTGTGATTTGTTGGTATATGCTTAAGAAAAGGAGCTAACACCCCATCTTTGACCTTTTACAATTATAACACTTGATCATAATAGATCTCAACCTCCATCTATGTTGAGAAGATACCTCACATCCACCCAAGTCACCTAGAAATTCACCTATTATTCTTACACTATGGTGAAACCATCACAACTCACAATAAATTTACATGCACACCTATTTTCACTCTTATGGTAAAGAGTTTTTACATTGCTAATTCAAACTTCTCAAACTTGAGACTAGGAAGGAGATTTGAACAACACCTAGTACATGCTAAGGATGCCTCAAGAAGGATTATTCAAACATGTTCCTATTATCCAAGCATCTATATGATGCTCGTGCATCAGACTTCCCCACTAGAAAGGATTTTAACTCCAGTTCAAATGAGTATGTGCTTCAGGAATCCTCTTGATGGGTCTTCACGTAGGTCATTACTTGGGATCCCAATGGGTCTCATTATCAATGCTAGTGTTTTCTTGATATATTCTTTGTCTCTTATGTTCTTGTCTTTTCTATTTTCTGGTATGCTCTTCTCCTAAGTTCTTTTCATCTTCAGTAAGTCCATGCTTCAGCTTCATGGTTGATATCTTCCATGTCTTCTGGATTCTTCACTAATGTAATGGGAATTACTCTTAGTGATTTAGGTGCCTGAGATTGTGATTAACACTTTCCATGAACCTATGGGATGTCACAGGTAAAAAATGACTATGTCAGATGCAAAAATGATGAGGCCATTTAGCCTCTTGAGTGATTTTAGGGTGTTCTTCTTCTTCATTTTTGTTTTTTTTCATTGACCATGTTCAAATTTCTCCTTTTCATTATGTTTTCCTCTTTCTCAAGATTATCAATGCTATCCTCAATCTTATTTGAGTTCAAACACATCCCCTTGGAAGGATTCAATAATTATTCTATAATTTTCAACTCTTCACTTAAAATTTCATTATCCATTTCTTCATAAATTTCATCATATTTAGGCACTAGAGTTTTTTTTTCAGCCTCTATACCCTATTTCTCATCAGTATATTCTCTCATTAATTCTTTTTTCATGCAGATATGGGTTCACCTTCATTCAACCTATTTAAATTTTCATCATTCTATGGGATCATAACTATGAAGATTCACTAGTCAATATAGAACTTTCACTCTATTGCATATTAGTCTTGATAGATGGAATCATTCCAAATTTCATCATTCAAGATGATTTAAGAAGATAAATAAGAATGGACGACTCATAGATGGGATGGATCATACAAATCATCAAAAACAATTCCTTTACCCTTCATTTCATCTAGTATACCTCTTATGCTTTGTTTCTCCATGGAACATCTCTTGACGATGCTCATTCATGATCAGCTTCATGCTCTTGGCTGACCATTGAACATGCTAACCATAGGCCTGGGTTCTCCACATTCTTCTAGGTGCAAGTCATCATCCTTGGATCACTATGATTTCATCTATCTTGAGATGTTTCACCACTATTTTGTTCCATGTTCTTAGGCATCCAATCCCATGTCTTTGATGATTACCATCAAAATTCTTGAGCCATTTAGGTACTATATGACCCATGTTCTTGTGCCAATTACTGAAAGACAAGGAAAACATGTTATTTTCCTTTTTATCATCTTTTCTATTTGCATGCTTATGAGAAAAGATCAGGGGAATTAGAATTCAGAACCTATCTTTTCAATCACTTGTGACATCTGATGTATGCTTTACTCTCCATTTAGTTTTGGATGGGTATACCATCGATCAATTTACTTTATTTGGTGTTTCCATCAGGCCTTATTTCTTCCTTAACCTGTAGGATCAACAACTATATGTTTAGAAAGATCCATATTTTCATTCAGGCTTTACCCTTTTAGGTGATGGCTTCTCCAATGAATTCTACCTGATTTGATTTGATTCTTTCGATGTTTACACCATCTGTTGTCCTTACATGCTTGGCTTTCCATTTTCTTCCTTTGAATGCTGAAATGGCAACCATATTAAACTCATACTTCATACTAGATTTACTACTTCAAGGTCTTCAAGAAACTTCTTATGTATTCGAAAATGCAAACCTTTTATTTCAATGGTAGAAAGCAAAAATATCCTATTTCATCCTTCTTGCACATGCATTTGTGTGTTTGGTGACTTCTCCTGCACCACTCTTCTCATTTCTCAAAGGAGTTTTTACAAAGCTTCTCATGCCTGCATGTACCCATTCAAGATGAAGTAAGCGATTAGAGAATAAATATAAGCAGATCCACAAGGTCCCAACATGAATGCCTCTTTCATAGAAATTCTCATATTTTCAATTACTCTTCTTGGCACTTCACTTTCTCTGTTCACTAGAAAATTTCCTTATTCTCCATAATGAGATGAATTTCTTTATCACCTCTTCATCTTCACATGGTGATTCACTTTTCTTCATCTCTCTCTTCATGACAATCATATCTTGCCTTCTTTTCTTAACAAGTAGCTTCACTGGCCACTTATTTTCTTCTTCATCCTCCATCTAACTCCTTGGATTTATATCTTCATCATGGTGTCCATCATCATCTCTGTTTCTTCAATTATTTCTATAATCTTCTTGATTTCTTCTACCTCTCTTTGGGTTTTCTCTTATCTTTGCTTTCTTTTTCTCTCTTTCTCCCTAGAGATTTCTTTCATGAACTTTCACAACACTGTTTCTATCTAGGATTCTTCTTCCTTCACTTGAGCTTCACTGAGCTCTTCTTCTAAGCTTTTTTAACTTCTCTTCCTTCTTTAAAAACCTGTTAATCTTCTTTATATCAGCATGTCAACCAACCCATGTATTAGTAGTAACATACACATAAAATTCAATCTTAATCATGAATACACATATACTTATTGGAAAAATAATGAAACAAATACAAGTGTACTAGTTGGTATGATACAAAAATGGTGTAACCTCTTAGCTTATCTAACTCTTATGGAAAGTGTAGATCTGATATGAATCAACACCAAAACTATTTTACTTGGATGGGTTGATGGTGACCCAGGTTGAATAGGGTAGGTTGAAAGTGACCTGAGTAAATGGATCTGGACAACAAGCTGAAAATGTAGGTCTGGAAGAATTTGAGTGCAGATTAGATGATCACAGAGGCTTGAAAACACTAATAGACACATGTAGAAGAAGGATTGAGACAAGGAAACAAACAAGATACAATAAAATGAGGTTTTAGGTGGATTGTATGGATAACAAGATACGATTATATGGTGACTTTGCTCAGTTGGTGGCAATCGGAGGTAGGCATAACATATTTGGACTGACAGATGAACATAGTAGTAGATTTGAGAACTAGAAACAATAACAGAACAGGGAAACACACTGATGAAGACCTGAAGGGTAGAATAGGTGAAAAATATAGATGGGTTGATAGAGACCTGATAGAAGAGATAGAGACCTGGGTAGTGTTAAACAAAGCCGAGGGTGGATGTGTTGGACGGACAACCCACAAATAGAATGACTAAGAGAAGAAGCTTGATCTGAAACTTTGATGGTAGATGGAACTGCAAAATGTTAGTGACTGAAAAATAATGGTAATGATAATAAATGATAGCATAAAACAATATAAGATCAAGATAAACTCCCCAAAGTCTCCACAAGTGATGCAAATATTCTCCAAGGTACTCCAAGAAGACTATAGTAGCTGTAAGAAAGCTCAGGCTCGAAGATAGTATTGCAAAAACATAAGAGATTTCTAATTACACCTCCCTTTGGGAGGAGAGGTAAATGTGGCCTTATAGGGTTGGCAGTAACCCACCCATGGCATCCTAGGAAGGTTGCTACCAACTGCAGGGAACTATCCATTTAGGTGGTGAAAGGATGATTTATTTGAGAAATGTGGCTTTTATGGATTGGGATAAGTGCTTTAAAGCATTTAGGCTGGTTAGGGTTTCTTAGGGAAGTGATATGGGTAAGTGGGGGATAAGAATGGATTAAATAAAATAAAGAAAAATGTTAGGGATTAGGAACTAGGGGGTTTATGGGTGGTAAACAACGTAGAGAAGGGAAACTAGGAATAATTAAGATTAATTAGATAATGAGATGAGGATTAGGGGATGGTTGATGGAAATTAATAATAAATTTAAATAGAAAGGATAATGGATGGGAAAGATGGGAATGTAAACATGAACATCAATTAATCAAGAAGGGGGGGGGGTCTAGATAGGTGACCATGTTAAAGGAAGTTAACACATGCGATAGGGGTAGCAATACCGAATTTCAGTGTCTACAATTAGATCTCGTGGAGAAACAATGGATGATAGAAAAATAATTGAAAATATTCTTAGGAGTATACATTCAAAATTTTATCCTTTGGTTGTAGTCATAAAATAAATGAAGGATTTGATTTATATGTCAATTGATGAGTTGCATGCATATTTAATAAATCATTAAAAAAGGTTGAACATATCAAATACAAATTTAGAACAATATTTTTCATCCTAGACTTCAATAAGTCATGGTAAAGGAAGAGGAAGGTTCAATCCTAGAGATATGGGAAGAATTCCAAATAGATGTGGACACAAAATTGGTCCAACAAACCAAAGTGGAAGAGGAAAAAGTCATTATTATAATAATAATCATCCATATGGTCAGAGACATGATAAGTCTCATGTGAAGTGTCATTACTATAAGAAATATGGGAAATATGCTTGTGAATATGTAGGAAAAATAGTATGATCAGAATAAGAAAAATAAAAATTAGTTTGAAATATGTACACCAAGATCCATGTTTATTGCAAGGATTGTTTAAGAAATATAAAAAATTACCCTATTGCATGTAATCTTGCTCACGAAATTACGTGTAATATTTGGTATTTGGATTCTTGTTACAGTAATCATATGTTAGGAAACTTGGATTTATTTTGCAGTTTGGGTGAGTCAGTAAAAATTGATGTTACTCTTGAAAATAATATTAGAATAATTGTAATGGGAAAGGTAATAGTCAACATTCTAACAAAAAAGTGGAAGAAAACTATTATGCATGATGTTTATTATGTTGCAGGTTTGAAGTATAATCTTATGAGAATTGGTGAATTAGTTCAAAATGATAAGCAATAAAATGTTTCCCTTGAGATTCAAATCAGGTATAAAATTAGATCAAGTTTTTGAGCCCAAACTGGAGTCTAATCTAGATCCCATTCTAGATCTCATTCTAAAGCCCAGTCTAGAGCCCAGTCCAGAGCTCAGTCATGATTTTAATCCGGAGCTCATTCAGAAGATTATTCCACAACCTAGTTTAGAGCTCAATCTGGATCTCAGTTCGGATCTTAGTCTAGATCTAGGTTCAGAACGTAGTCAAGATTCAAGTCTGGAGCTTAGTCTGGAACTCATTATGGAGATCAGTATGTGTTGTCACCCTCAAAATGCCCCTCATTTTTCTAGTCAAGTTTTGAAAATTTTGAGTTGGTGCCTTTGAGAGATGTTTGAGTAGATTGAGAAGTTTGGAGAGATAGGAAAATTTGTGCTTTGAAGAAGTTGGTGCTCATTTATAATTCTTCTGTATTTTTTGCATCAAAAGTCAAAGTGGAGAAAGGAAATGTTTAATCAAGGTCTGAATCGGCTAAGTATAGAAAGACCGCGAAAGGTGCCATGTGTCTCTTCGGCGCACTTTTGGTATGGTGCACAAAATGAGAGACCCCAAACTTGCGCCAAGCCTCCACGTGGTCAGAGTCTGAAAAGACAAAGCCAGTAATTGAATTGACTAAGTGTAAAGATTCGGTGGAAGCCCCCATGCATCTTAATGGCTCACCTCCAAAGGCCAAGTTCAAAGCAGGATCCTAAGTGAGTGCAGACTCTCCATGTGCCTCATCGGTGCAACTTCAAAGGTGCGGCCCAAAGAGAGACCCTAAACCTACACCAGCCCTCCACGTGTCCAAGGTCCAAAAAAAGGACAGAGCCGACCATTTAATCCACTAAGTATAAGAGGGTCGGCGGAAAACTCCATGTACCTCATCGACGTAACTTCAGAAGTAAAACCCAAGGAACAGACCCCAAAAGAGCGCCAGCTCTCCATGTGGTCAGAGCCTAAAAAAATTTAAATCCGCTGTTGAAAAGTCTAAGGCCAGCGGATGGTGCCATGTGTCTCATCGGCATGACTTCAAGGGTTAAAGCCAAAGGCAGTTCCCCAAACAAGCGTCAGCTCTCCACGTGTCTAGGGTCCAACAGAAGTCAAAAGGGGTAGAACTGGTTGTTTAATTGAATAAGTATAAGAGGGTTGGCGGAAGCCTCCACGTGCCTTATTGGTGCAAATTCAAAAGGCACAAATCTAAAAGTAGGTCCCAAATGTACACCAAATTTGCATGTGTCTAATCAATGCACCTCCAAAGGTTAGGTCCAAACAAAGTCTCCAAATGATCAGGAAACCTCCACGTGTCTTGGGTCAGACATAAAGCCTTCGCCAAACAAAGGGAAAAAGTCAAATGTTAAGCCCGCGTCGAAAGTCAAATCGGGAAGGCGGGTCGGTGGAGAACTTTGAGATTTTGAGCCTTGTTTCCATAAAAGATGTGAAGTGATAAAGTGAACCGTGACCCCGCTCACGCTAAGGGAAAAAGTAAAATGTTAAGCTTACATCGAAATTCAAAGCGGGAAGGTGGGTCAGCGGAGAACTTTGATATTTTGAGCCTTGTTTCCATAGGAAGTAAAATTATAAAGTGAGCTGTGACTCCGTTAGCACTCAGGTAAAGCCACGTGTCAGACCTATATCAAAAGTGAAGTTGTGGGCTTGTGGGGCTATAGGGAACTTTTTCACTTTTGTAATTTTTGTTCAAAAGGCGCAATTTAAAATTCAGGCCCGCGGGTCCATTTTGCATTTTCGCCATTTTTGTGTGGATTCAATTCAAATATTCAAATGGGCATAACTTTCAATCCAGTGCTTGAAATTCGACAAATTTTATACTGTTGGAAAGGTCTTGGTCTCCTCTATGCCATGGAAGCATAAAATATTGTTTTCAGTAGGAGTTGATGGTTAGAAATATGGAAAACATCTTTCACACCATTAATACATGATTTGATTGTTTCAAATAGATCAGATTTGATCCGATCTTCATCCTTCCTTCTCCAACACGCGAAACAGACATGGAGAACCAACTGGATATCTTGATTTGGGTGAAAATATGGAAAACATATTTCATGCCATTAATATATGATCAGACTACTTCAAATAGATCAGATTTGATCTGATTTTCATCCTTTCTTCTTTAGCACGCCAAAGACATGTAGAACCAGACTTGACAGATTGTAGGTGGATTTGTAGGGGAATTGATGGTTGGTGGTTGAGCTTCTAAATAAGATATTAGTCCTTCTCTTCTTCTCCTCTCTTCACTTCATCTATAAATGTAATAGCTTGGCTCATTGCAAATGTTGGACTCTAATAAATTTGAAGTGTAATTATAGTCGAAAGTAAATCAGTACAGAAGGATTTTCCCTTTTTCTCTATCTTCCTCCATTGTCCCTTCTTGCTTAGCTAAAATTCATGAATCATTTATATTCTGTGATAAGAAACTTTGTGTTCTTATTGATATGATTTCTAGAACTTTGTTTCTATGGAATGATATATTATGCTATGAATGTGAATGATTCTATTATGTATCACTCTTGCTTAGTATGTATAGAGTTATACTCTGCTATCTATATTTCCTAAAAGTACTATTATATTCTTCTCTTTCCTTTCTTCAGTTCTTCCATTTGTTTGTATTGATAATATATTTTGGTATAAAAGCATTTCGAGATGTCATAGGTCCATCCTTAAGATGAAATTTGTACATTTGTATATAAGCTTTGCTGTTTGATTTCAATAAGGGAACCTCTCCCATAAAGAGGAGGGACTTGTTGTCCCCTGACAGTGGTTTTATTAAAGTACCATTTTAAAACCCAACATTTTTTGGCGACTCCATTGGGGATTTCATTTCAACGTATCCCTTTCTAAAAGAACAACTTCAAGATCATTTTTGATCTGGCGAGTCTACGGTATACGCCGGGGATCAAACTTATGTCATGTTCTTTCTCTTGATCTAGGAACCTTCCCAAGAATGAAGGTAAAATGAAAAACACTTTGTGGCCCACATCACCAACAATTGATAGTGACAGTGATGAGGATGATGATGCAGATCTCCCTATTAATAGTTTTCAAGCTCCAGTTAGTCCAGAATAGGATCAGTTTCTGCTGAACTTCTACAGAGGTGTAAATCTAAGACTGTTTCCACAAACATTGCAACAACTTCTCAAACAAGCTAAAGAATGCTCAGTCAATGAATTCGAGACACCATGTAACAAAGAGGAGAACATTCAAGTTCTAGAAGCTTCTCATGATCAGGTATTCATTCCTCAGCATTATCTCAATTCCACCAATGAATGTCTTCTTGTTGCTCCACCTGATGCATGTCACTTGAATATTCCTTCATATAATGAAGAAGAAAAACAAATTGAGGCTTTATTTCAACCTGAAATAGAGTATGTAGAAGATATGTCATGTGCCAAGGTTGAATGTTCTTTTTTTGAAAGAAGTTCCCCTATATTAGAGGAAGAGGATGTTCATCATAACAAAATGGACAAGATTCCTCTCTCTCCTATGACTGAATAATTTGAATGCACTGAGATAAAGATCATTGTAGACCATCCCCTTTTTGTTTTAAGTTCTCTCATAGATGAACAAGTTCCTGTACCTGAATAAAAATAAATTAATGAGATCACTAGCTCCCATATTATATCTATGGATGAGATGAGTACACATGAGGATTTTTGCAGTCCTTCAAAACAAATAGCAAATGGAGGGCCATGCATGGAATATTTTCTTCACAACTATGACAATCCTGTCTTAGCTCACCCTTCGAGAATGCAAACAAAAGGAAGAGGATGATGTTGTTGATAAATATTTACTTAGTTTGACAATATTTCAATTCCTTGCTAATCATGAAGACAAATCAGCAATGCAGCTTGTACCTAAGAGTCATGATCTTCTAGAATCAGGTGTTGATTTTACAAAAATAGCAGGTATGTTTTTCATAAACATGGTAATGATTACACCTAATGGTAAACCATCAAGTACCTTTTTCCAAATTCCTCTTGAAGATGGTTATAAGGAAAATTCAATGGAATTTTATGTTTCTCATGAGATGTGCCATGGTGATAATTGCAATCTTCATTCATATGCTAGCATAATTCCATCAAATTAGGGAGTTGACACTATTGGGATTGGATTTTCTCATGGATCCAATTGTCAAAGTTTGGTGATGTGCATAAATCAGTATGAAGGTATTCGAGGGTCGTACAAGTCTTTGTATGGCACTATTCATCCACAGAAGAGGAGCCTTAGGAAGATATTCAATTATTCACAAGGACTGAATGTTTTTAGTATGGAGTATCACTATCTAGATGGTATTCTTTCATCAATTTTTCTTTTCAAGCCACATAGTGTTCCCATGATATTTTGGTACACCCAACTTCTCATCTTCAATTCACGGTTACCTCATACTTTCACCATGTTGTTCCACAAAGGTACTTATTTTTCTCAGCCTGTCTCTGGAGTTGTGTAAGTTTTATGCAGTCCTCCTTCTTTCCCCTGTAAATACCCTCTTCTTTCTTTGTATATACTTTCCTTGTTTTGGCTTGTTTCCTTTCTTGTTCCTTGCCATGTGTTGTGTTTTGTTTTTGTCTTTCCTTTGTGGATTGTTTCCTTTCATGTTCCTTATCATGTGCTGTGTTTTGTTTTTGTCTTTACTTTTTGGTTTGTTTCCCTTCTATTTGTGTTGTCTTCTATATTGTTTCATCTTTGAATTTATTTTCCCAATGGATAAGGTATTGGTCTGCTTTTCTAGAGTTTTTCTATGGTTCTTGACCTTACCTCGTTCCTCTGTCCAAGCCAAGTCATCCCCAGAAAGAGCCAGTTGTTGTCACCCTCAAAACCCCCATCATTTTTCTAGTCAAGTTTCAAAAATTTTGAGTTGGTGTCTTTGAGAGATGTTTGAGCAGATCGAGAAGTTTGGAGAGATAGGAAAATTTGTGCTTTGAAGAAGTTGGTGCTCATTTGTAATTCCTCTATATTTTTCACATCAAAAGTCAAAGTGGAGAAAGGCAGTGTTCAATCGAGGCCCAAATCGGCTAAGTATAGAAAGACCATGGAAGGTGCCATGTGTCTCTTTGACACACTTTTGGTATGGTGCACAAACATAGAGACCCCAAACTTGCACCAACCCTCCACGTGGTCAGAGTCTGAAAAGACAAAGCCAGCCATTGAATCAGCTAAGTGTAAAGAGCTGACGGAAGCCTCCACATGTCCCAACTACGCACCTCCAAAGGCCAAGTTCAAAGCAGGATCCTAAGTGAGTGTAGACTCTCCATGTGCCTCATCGGTGTAACTTCAAAGGTGTGGCCCAAAGAGAGACCCTAAACTTGTGCTAGTCCTCCACGTGTCCAATGTCTGAAAAAGGGACAGAGCCAGCCATTTATTCAACTAAGTATAAGAGGGTTGACGAAATCCTCCACGTGCCTCATCGGTGTAACTTCAGAAGTAAAACCCAAGGAACATACCCCAAATGAGCGCTAGCCCTCCACGTGGTCGGAGCCTCAAAAAATGTTAAATCAGCTGTTGAAAAGTCTAAGGCCAGTGGACGGCACCACGTGTCTCATCAGCACGCCTTCAAGGGTCGAAGCCAAAGGTGGTTCCCCAAACAAGTGCCAGCTCTCCACGTGTCTCGAGTCCAACAGAAGTCAAAAGGGGTTGAACCAGTCGTTTAATTGACTAAGTATAAGAGGGTCGATGAAAGCCTCCACGTGCCTCAATGGCACAAATTCAAAAGGCACGAATCCAAAAGCAGGTCCCAAACGTGCGCCATCTCTTCATGTGTCCAATCAGTGCACCTCTAAAGGTGAGGTCCAAACAGAGTCTCCAAATGAGTGGGAAGCCTCCATGTGTCTCGGGTTAGACATAAAGCCTTCACCAAACAAAGGGAAAAAGTCAAATGTTAAGCCCACGTCGAAAGTCAAAGTGGGAAGGTGGGTTGGCAGAGAACTTTGAGATTTTGAGCCTTGTTTCCATAAAAGGCGTAAAGTGATAAAGTGAACCACGACCCCACTCACGCCAAGGGAAAAATTTAAATGTTAAGTCCGCATCAAAATTCAAAGCGAGAAGGTAGGTCCGTGAAGAACTTAGAGATTTTGAGCCTTGTTTCCATAAGAAGTAAAATTATAAAGTGAGTTGCGACTCCGTTAGCACTCAGGTAAAGCCACGTGTCAGACCTATATCAAAAGTGAAGTTATGGGCTTGTGCGGCTACTGGGAACTTTTGCACTTTTTTCATTTTTGTGCAAAAGGTGCAATTTTAATTTTGGGCCCGCGGATCCATTTTACATTCTCACCATTTTTGTGCAGATTCGATTCAAATATTCAAATGGGCATAATTTTCGATCCAGTGCTCGAAATTTGACAAATTTTATACTGTTGCAAAGGTATTGGTCTCCTCTATGCCATGGAAGCATAAAATATTGTTTTTATTAGGAGTTGATGGTTGGAAATCTTGAAAAAATATTTCACGCCATTAATACGTGATCTGATTGCTTCAAACAGATCAGATTTGATCCGATCTTCATCCTTCCTTCTCCAACATGCCAAACAGACATGAAGAACTGACTGGATATTTTGATTTGGGTGAAAATCTAGAAAACATCTTTCATACCATTAATATGTGATCAGACTACTTCAAACAAATCATATTTGATCCGATCTCCATCCTTCCTTCTTCAGCAGGCCAAAGAAATGCAGAACCAAATTTGACAAATTGTAGGTGGATTTGAAGGGGCATTGATGGTTCTTGGTTCAACTTCCAAATCAGATATTCTTCCTTCTCTTCTTATAATCTTTTCACTTCATCTATAAATGTAAGAGCTTGGATCATTGCAAATGTTGGACTCTGATACTTTTGAAGTGTAATTATAGTCAAAAGTAAATCAATACAGAAGGATTTTCCCCTTTTTTGTATCTTCCTCCATTGTCCCTTCTTGCTTACCTAAAATTCGTGAATCATTTATCTTCTATGATAAGAAAATTTATGTTCTTATTGATATGATTTCTAGAACTTTGTGTCTGTGGAATGATATCTTATACTGTGAATGTGAATGATTCTGTTCTGTATCACTCTTGCTCAGTACAAATAGAGTTATACTCTGCTATCTATATTTCCTGAAAGTATTGTTATATTGTGATCTTTCCTTTCTTTAGTTCTTTCATTTGTTTGTATTGATAATCTATTTTGGTATAAAATAATTTCAATATGTCAGAGGTCCATCCTTAAGATGAAAGTTGTACATTTGTATATAAGCTTTGCTGCTTGCTTTCAATAAGGGAACCTCTTTCATAAAGAGGAGGGACTTGCTATCCTCTAACTGTGGTTTTGTTAAAGTACCATTTTAAAACCCAATAGTACGGTAAAAACTAAACTCAATCCATTTTTCATTCAGTAATAAAAAATGAATCATGGCTCTAGCATCTTATATTTGGGCATTTAAATTTTAGAGGATTGAATTTATTACATAAGAAATATATGGTGAAAGGTTTATCTTTAATTAAAAAACTAGAAAATATTTATAAAGGATGCATTTTGGGAAAGAAACATAGAGAGACATTTCAAGTAGGAAAATCAATAAGAGCACATGCACCACTTGAAATTGTTCATTCATATTTATGTGGAAAAATTCAAACACCTTCGATATGAGGTTGTTCATATTTTATGAATTTCATAAATGACTATACCTGGAAGACATTGGTGTACTTCTTGAGACAAAAATTTGATGCATTTTTTATCTTTTAGAATTTTAAGGTTTTAGTGGAGAAGCAAAGTGGATACTACATCAAATTTATTAGGATAGACAGTAGGTGAGTATATATCCAATGCATTTCTAATTTTTTTAGAACAACATGGTATCCACAATAAATTTACTGCCAACTATACACTACAATAAAATGGAGTGGAAAAGAGGAAGAATAGAACCATAATGGATATGGCCAAGAAGTATGATGGATTTCAAACATCTTATAAATGAGTATTGGGTAGAAGTAGTAATAAATGTTGTTTACATTTTAAACACATGTTCAATGAAAAATGGTTAGAAACATGGTTCCTTAATAGGATTGGAGTGGTACGAAACATAATGTTGGTCACTTTAAAATATTCAGTTGTGTGGCATATGCACATGTTCCTGATGATTTAAAAAGGAAATTAGACAATTTCAAAGGAGAAAAGTGTATTTTATTGGATACTCAGATAATAGGAATTCCTATAAGTTATTTAATATAGTCATAAGAAAATTCAAAATGAACATAGATGTGCAGTTTTTTAAAAATAACGCATGGGATGGAAGTATAGAAAAATAGTCAGTATATCAACAACTTTTCCTCAAGATGATATGGCAGATGAAAATATAGCACCGTAAGGTATTATTCATAAAATACATTCTTCCACTCCTAGTCATACACCTCAAGTTATAACACAAGCTACACCTCCATCAACATTTAGAAGGTATAAAAGATTAAAGTCAATTTCAGCCAAGTAAGAGACTCCACAAAGAACACCAGAAGAAACTCCTTCAGCAAGTGTTCTTGGATCTAGTCCATCTAGTTCATCTCAAATCAGCCAATTATTAGATAGTCTAGTGTAGCAAAAAACAATGAGTCTTAGTGAGTTTTATATTGTTGATACAACTAAATCTTTTTGAATTTTTACATTGTTTTCTCAATCTACAAATCCAATGTATTTCGAAGAAGCAATGAATGAAGAAAATTGGGCTCAAGCAATGGATGATGAGTTAGAATCCATAGAGAAGAATCAAACATGGGATTTGGTACATCTCCCTAAAGGAATGGACGTGATAGGATTGAATTATTTCTACAAGACCAAGTATAGTGAAGATAGAAAAGTGTAGAAGCATAGAGGAATATTGGTTGCAAGAGGATTTGCTTAGCAATATGGAGTAGATTATAATGACACATTTCCTCCAGTAACATGTTTGGACATCATAAGAACAATATAAGCAACTACAACTCAAAACAAATGACCTAGCTATTAGATGGATGTGAAATCAACATTCTTAAATGGATTTCTTGAAGAGGAGGTGTATGTAAAACAACTAGAAGGTTATGAGATTGAAGGCCATAAAGGAAAGGTTTACAAGTTGAGAAAAGCACTTTATGGATGAAAGCAATCTCTTAGAGTGTGTTATAAAAGGATTGGAAGAGGAGGTGTATGTAAAAAAAATAGAAGGTTATGAGATTAAAGGCCATAAAGGAAAGGTGTACAAGTTGAGAAAAGCACTCTATGGACTAAAACAATCTCTTATAGTGTGTTATAAAAGGATTGTTTCTTACTTGGTTCATAATGGATTTAGTAGGTGCAAAAATGAGCCTAGTTTTTACATAAGGATAAATTAACAAGGTAAGATTATGATTGTATGTTTATATGTGGATGATTTAATCATTACTGGAGACCTATCCATAGATTTATTTAAATCATTCATGAAGAAATAATTAGAGATGAGAGATCTAGGTCTCATGCACTTTTATTTTGGCATTGAATTTCAATTATCAGAAGCTGGAATTTTTATTTCACAAGAAAAGTATGCTAAAGAAATATTGAAAAGATTTAACATGATGAATTGCAAGCCATCATCAACACCAGTTGTAGTAGCTTTAAAATTAAGCAAAGAAGACAAAAAATCATTTTTGGATCCAAAATTGCTGAAACGACTAGTTCGAAGTTGTAGAAACCCTAATATAACTACTATGAATTATAAACATTCAAAATCTAATCAAACCCATGGTCCTTATCTAGAATTAATTTGATTAATTCCATTACACCCTATAACACCCCTTAGATGATTTCATTAGCTAATTTAATATAAAATTAATTAAATGAATACACATGTCCACTTTCATATTTAAATTAATTAAATATTCTCATATCCTATCCACCTCCTCCACTCAAGTTGACTAAATTCATGACTAAAGCTAAAAATCATTATTATAATCAAGGTGATGTGTTCAAAATGACCCAAATCAAGATTTGAGTTAACTGAAGATATCTCCCAAGTCATGGAAAGCCAAAATCAATCCACATTCTTCCAAAAGCTAACTATTCACAACACTTTTTGGGTGAATAAAATTGAAGATAAGAAATTAAAAGCCAAAAACATGTGCAACCCCTTGCTAACTCATCAATGACTCATCCATGCAAATCTAGAACAAAAATATAAATCTAAAATAAATATGGAATTCAACTAAACAACTTATTCATGTTTAGTTATATCCAAATCAACTCAGTCTAAACTTATCTTGTGGATTCACTTTCCTCAGCTATGAATCAATGGTCTTCCCTTTGCAAATCATCCACCAAAATCTTCAGATTTCATGTTGTGATTTTGTCTATTTGATTGGTGAATCAAATTAATATTTTATACTGTTATGCTACCCACATAATGTCAAATAAAATCATCCTCATTGCTCATAACTTGATCCTTTATCCATTGAGAGTATCTTAGAGCATCCAAAAATTAACTAAATATCACAAATCAAATGGATCGAACAAAGAGCATCATTGAACCCCACTCTTTCAGTTAGATCTAATCCGAGGTTTCTTTGGGAATTACAACAGAAGGTTTGATTTTTTTTGTATTGATTTTCCTCTTTTATTGTAATTTCCATGGTCTACATTCTTACACACCCGATGGGACTCACATGCATGTTTTTATCATTTTTTGATTGTTTTTCACTAATCTAATTATTTATTTGTGTTGTTGATGTTTTAAAGCTATAATGTTAAAATTTAAGGGTTTTTGTTGCAGCAAACAGAGAGAAAATAAAACATATAGCCTAATTTCCATTTTCTTCATTTCTATCCATCTACAGGTTGAACAAGCTAGAGTTATATGTGATTTACACTAGCGTATCACTACATGCTAGCATCAAATTTTACGTGTTAGCGTAGTCTTTTACACACACAACCATAACACTAAATGTTTCCTTACTATCTCTTACACGTACCTACGTATCTCTACGTGTGATTACATATCTCTGTACGCGCTACTGTCACCACTCTGTTAGCAGGAAAACTCTTTGTTATGCAAAGACATTTAATTAAATGTGCTACCATTAACGGTTATGGTAATGCACCTAATTACACACGTTAGTGTGTTGTGTCTATATTTGTACTATTTTCTTCATTTTCCAGTGTTAAATATTTTATAATCATTGTTTTAGTATTATTTTTTTACTCACTTTATGAAGGTGCAAGAACAAATTTACACAGCATAATATCTCTGTTTGTATATTTCTTCAATTAAATATATATTATATAGGAATATGTATTCCTATAAACAAGGAGAGTTATAAACCATCCTAATTGTGTGAGTGGTTTCAACCACCACTATTCATGCAATAACCATAAACAACCGTATATAATTCCACCCATATTAATGTGGAGCACTAACTTAGGTAAATTCCTAACATTCCCCCCTTAGTGTGAACATAGGGAAAACATCCACACACTTATCTACAATATGATTACCCCTGTGAAACATGTCCTGTAATGTGACTCATGATCTTGATCAAAAGAAAGGCTCTCTCCTTCCCCGGTTTTAAACAAGCTTACCAAAAAACTTGACATGAAAAGGCCCCATCAACTGTCCACATCGTGTGGTTTTCTGGATCCTCCCACAAACCATTTTAAGATCCATGAACTGACTTACTTTGGTGATTTTTTTCACTACTATGCTTATTCGTCAGGGAAGAATATAGGAATCATAGCTCGTTTATTATAAAACTGAACAATATAACACATAATGGAAAGAGATTTCACATCACTGCCTATAAGAATCACAATGTTCTTAATTGCATCCATTGTTATTGATTGATACCACTCAATGTCAAACAACATAGAAAACTGCCACTGCCATTGGAAGATTCCTTTGAATTTAGTGGTTTTAGGTGTAGAATAGAATAGAACATTGGTGTCATGTTCCCCCACACAATGTGAAATTTACACACATAAACACTAAGAAGAAAACTGTATTAAAGTACATATTACTGAATGGATCTTGCTAGTTATATCTTACTACACATGATCACCATTACAAGTGAAATTATTCAGAAGGGGACCATCTTAGAAAAAAGTATGGAAGTTATAGGATCGAGTCAGTCAGAGGATCATTGACAGTCATCTGTGCTCCAAAATAAATATTTTTCTAGCATCTAGAACCACACAAAACAAATGAAAATACTGAAATGAAGCAAAACTAAAAAATAAAAACTCACACCACAAAAAGTTCCACCATAACTAATATGCGGCCCCGTCATTGGTGACTAATGAGAGGTCGTTGATTGACCTCCAACCTTCGATGCCTCCGTCCTCCAATATGAAGCTGCTACCTCAACGGAATGTGATCATGATGCTTAATCATTTTTTTTCTAGACGTCGGGTAACATCGAAAATGTGTTTGTAAGGACTTTTTTATTTTTTATTTTTAGACAATTTATAATGACTCAATTTTTGACACTTATCCTAAATAAGACACAATGACTTTAATGAGGTGATAGTGACAATATTTATTCTTTAATGACCCTAACAATATGATAAAAAACACGACTAAATAATAAAAAACTTTAACAAATACTATTTCAAGATATGACGTGGAAGACTTATATGACTCATTTTTTTATTTTGATAAACTTCACGAGAAATGATTATTTTAAACATCAAATATTGTATACCCAAACACGGACTTAAAAAAACTAGACATTTGATTGATAAACCTTTTAAATGTTAATTATAAAGTTAAAAAATAATTCCTAAATCTAGGCATACAATAGAAATTAGGACTATATTAAAATACCTTTAAACCTAAAATACAAAACCGATTTTTTTTTTTACACGACACAAAAACGGACTCACATGGTTAACTGAAAAATCTTTCAAGAACATGGTCGATGCATGAGAGAACACATAGATGATGACATGAAATATAACGTGGAGGCCATGAATCTTAAAAAATTAATTCATAAAACAAGGAGATCATTGACGCGTTGAGCCTGCACTAATATTTTTTCAACTTTTGTATTGTAAATTGTCGACTCCTCAATGTAGAATTCATATCTTTGTCTACTCAGATCGTTGAAAGGAGTGTAGAGCTTTAAAATCTTGACGCATGGAGTTGTTGGTGGATCAGATTAGGTGTGGAGTATGAGAACAATGGATACAGAAGTTTTGTCGATGCATGGAGATGTTAAGGAACTGTAAAATGAGCAAATAGATATGTCAACGTGCACTTTGGGAGGCTTGTATGATGATGTGGAGGTAGAAATTCCACAAAAACTATAACTAGTTTGATCATTAAAATCCATATAGTATGCTTGCTTAATATTAGGTAACAATGGATGTGATCACCAAATCATAGAAAAACTCAACTGTTTTGATTCATGAGATATAGCAATAATGCAGAGGAAGATAAGAAATGAGAACGCCTTTGACTGTAGGCATTATTCCTTTGATAACTCTTCTAATTGAAACAAATCCTACCTCCCCAAAAAGGAAAACTATCATCCACACGACTGTCATTTATAGGGACAATAAATAAAATGATTGCCCCTATAAATTTTTTAGAATTCAATTAACACTACTCTGATACCAGATGAAGGTGCAACAACAAATTTACACAACATAAATTCTTTGTTTGTCTATTTCTTCAATGAATTACATATTATATAGGAATATGTATTCCTATAAAAAAGGATAGTTACAAATAAATCATCCTAATTGCGTGAGTGGTTTCAACCAATACTATTCATGCAATAACCATAAAAAACCGTATATAATTCCACCCATATTAATGTGGAGTACTAACTTAGGTAAATTCCTAACACTTTCTTGCAAGTTTTCATAACTAATTATTCTAAGTGTTTAATTTGCTTTTAATTTTGGTTTAATTTAATCTAGTCAAATCAATTACGTATGATCATCTCTTACACGCTCTTGGGTGATCTTGAGAATCAGAAGCAGTGAATTTTACCTTTTTATTTTATATCATGTTTTCACTGCTGGAAAACTACTAATTTACTAATTGCATGACCGAATCATACAAAGATTACCTTAAAAATTTGATCAAACTACCAATTCATCGTATGCAGGTTGGATTTATCAAATAAATTCGACCAAATTTTATTTTAATAAACTTTGTAATCTTGTATCACAGGATAAGAGTTTATTCCCATCCTCTTTAACTATGGGAAGTGGATGGACAAGGTGAGTACCACAAGAACCCCAAAGTAGTTAGAACCTTGAGGGAACTGGCCAATGAAATAGGTACCCCCACCTACTTGACTAGTACACCCGTGATATTTAGAGCCAAGATTATACTTAGTGAAGGTCATGGTTTGATTATTTGAGTAGATTAAAATCTATCTTACTTAATCAAGGGGATAGAGTAAAGTAAACAACTCAAAATTTTCTAGTGTATCACGCTTCTAATAATCCTTTGGTACTTAGAGAGAGACATGTTATCCAAAATTACCCCTAGAGTGTATTACGAATGGAGGCGGGTCAGATGGAACAAGTGCGGGTGGAACTTGGGTTCCAGGAACTCGTTTGGGGGCCATAATGAAAGGGGTACTTTGAAATGCAGATGGATCAGGTGATTGGATCCCAAGAGGCACATGTTTTGGCAGGCCAACGGTTCCCCGCATCACCAAAATCACTACAGTGTATAAGGAGGGCGAAATTCTAGTTATATGCATATGGATTGGCCTTTTCATGATTGGAAGCACCATGGGGTACAAGTTCTTTTGAGGCTCTAGTTTCTATAAATCCCAAGATTTCCAATGGAAAAAGGATGTAGGTGATGCAGTAAAATCATACCTAGAGCACCCAAGAGGAACATGGGTCACGGGGAAACCAGTTCCACACAAACCCAAAATTTTGACAACAAGGTGAAGGATGAGCTCACTGAGTTAGGATCACAATGTTGGAAATATCAAGACTGAGTAAGTGCGGGATTCAGTGATGTAGGAGGAATAAGAGTTGTGGGGAACTAGTTCCCCATGCAAACTAGTTCCCCAAGGAGGTGAAACATCCACAACCCAATGTAAAAGTGCCACATGGCCTGAAGGAAAAACATATGGAGGGTGAGTTGGTGGGATAGCTCGGTGAGCTCTCCTAGCTCGCTGAGTTAGAGACAAAGTTGGCATGAGGTCGAGAGAGTTCAATGTAGAGGGTTTAGAGATATTGGGCACAAACAGAACTCCAAGCTCCATTGCACACTCTCTAGTGTTCTATGCATCGACCAAAAACCCACAAGTCAATGGAGAGGAGATGTGTGATGAGGAGATGACTGTCCAGGAGTATTCAAATAACTCAAAAAGTAAACAAAGGCTGAAGGATTTGATTTTGAGCATCCCAAAACCCCAAAATCCACATGGACATAGCTCAAGCTCTGTTGTACCAAACCTCACAAAATTATACTTATTAGATTCATTTTATAAAGCCCCACTAGAAACAATAAAAAAATAGGAGTTAGGAGGTGTAGTTGGGAAAAAATTGGAAAAAACAGTCCCAACATTTAATAAACACATCCCAGCTAGGTAAAATGCATTAATGGAGGCAAAAAATCAAATTTCTTCTTCCACAAGAAAAATATTACTTAGGAATGGGATTTGACAGGGCATCTAATGATTTCTATTAATGGTTGAATGTAGAACTCAAATTTCCCTCCTATCTCTCTTTTACAACTTCTATATATTGTAAAAGGAGATTATTTGTAAAGGGGGTTAGACATTCTCTAGTTACTCCTTTACTTTCTACAGGTATTGCAGATGTATTGTGAGCTCAAAACCTCCATTTTTGAGCATTTTGCAAGGATTACATGCCTCCATTCTTCAATGTAATGATATGTGTCAATGATTGAAGAAATAAGATAAAATTTGTGATGATTTTGTAACGCTTGTTTGTGTTTTATTGATTTCTCTGGCCTCTTCACTACATCTAAAGGTATTCTCTACATTCTAACGGTTTCTTGCATGTTCTAAATGATTTTTGTTTCACTTAAATGGTGTTGTAAATGTGTGTTGTACACTGTGAAGTTATTAAAATTCTCTCCATCTCCATTTCCACTCCACTTTCAGTATTGGAGAATGTTGAACTGCCTTTCTCTTGGTGTTATCACCTCTTTAGTGTAGGATTTCCCTATTTTCATGTTTCCTCCTTCTCCCAAGTCCCGTAGAAATCAAAGAGTAGGATCAATTAGCTATTTTTCTTGTATTAGGAGTATTGTGGTGTTTATATTATGAAGAATAACTAGATTTATCTTAAGAGTTGTCTTAATTGCAAGGTCCCACACTTTGAGACAACTTCATGTTAGAAAATTACACTGATTTCCCAGACATTCACTAGTAAGCAATTAGAGGGTGCTATAATTTTGACATAACAGTTCTGCCACGTCCGGTGGGACAAAGGTCAATATTTCTATTTTATCAGGATTAGATGGGTGTCTTGGTAATATCCTAGCCTTTGGAGGCTCATTCTCAACACATCTCGTGACTCCCAAGATTATAATTCAGTGGTTTCAGTAGCTTAGGTTTCTTAGATTCATGAGAAGGATCAAAACCAGGTCTAGAACAAGAGAAGAAGGGATATTTGAACACTTATAGCTATCTCCAGGTAGAGGAAGAATAGGAATAGAAGTCCAAAGATATCCATCGCCACCAAATAAGACTCTTTCAACACTTCCACATGATAGGTAATTTATTCAATCAACTAGAGTTCTTTGACCAATCAAAATGGCTCAAAAACCAACAAATCCATTCGTTAATTTTACGGGAAACAATCCACTTTCCCTCAATGCATAGAATCAAATTCTAGTGGAAACATTAAAAAACATTCCATACTTTACTTGAGAGAATCAAACAACCCCAATTTATCACATCTGGGACATTGCAAATGTCTAATCCATTTATGAGATTGCTGAGATGGATGTGGAAGTGAAACTTATTGCCTCTTCTTTTAAAGGAAAAGGTTTATAGTGGTTAAGAATATTAAGAGCAGGGTCGATTCAGAATTCGGATCAATTGTGCACAACTTTTTGTAACCAATTTAGAGAAAGGGAAGATAACCTATCTCTTTTGGAGCTGTTGACAACAATTAAAAGAGCACCAAATGAACAGATGACTGAATTTAATTTCAGATTCTAAATAACATGGGACAGGATTCCTATTTCCATAAGACTAGTTGCTAAAAGTGCATTCCTTTATTTCTTAAAAGATCTTAATTTTGATATAGTTGTGATGATATAGTATATGAGAGGGACAACATTTCCTAGAGCTTACAACATATCCATTAGGACATAAAATTACCTAATTCAGGTTGGTAAACTTGCACCTAAGCCACCTATGCCTATTTATCCAGAAATGGGAAATCCTAGTTCTAGTCAAACACTTACATTAGCCCCTATCCCAACCCCCCAAAATTATAATTCTAATGAAGCTTCTACCACTTCTTCTAGCACCTCAATCGAGCTTCAGGAAGTCATGAAACAATTATAAAATATAGGTAATGAGTTGGTGATAATTAAGAGGCAACAGACCTAAAATTTCAGACCATATCAGCCTTAAGCCCAACCAAATAAGCCTCCATATCAATCAAATAGACCTCCAACTTAAGATGCCAATGAGAACCAAGGAAAACCTCAAGCTATTAACCCATTTCAACCATATAATCCAAATCCATCTTCAACACCTAGAGCCTTGGTTCAAGTCTAGAAAAACTTGGCACAAGAATATGAATGATTTTTCCCTTGTAGACAACCCCATAATCAAATAATGTGCTTCAATGGGATGATAAATCAATCCTTAATGTTACAAATTGTTGGTATGTCTTAAGAAGCTGATCAAGAAGAAAGTCAACAAAAAACTACTATTCAAGAAGTACCTCCAAGTGAGACTTCACTTGTGAACTGACAAGCTGAAGACTTCTATAGGATGAAAAAAGCTCCTTCTTAGGGTGTGGAAATGTACACAAGATCTAAGAAAAGAAATATAGAGGAAGTAAAGTCATCAAATACCAATGCTTCTCAAACTTCTACCACACTTCAAGGAGTTTGTAGTTCAAATGCAGTACCAAGGTCACAAAATCAGCCTAGAGTGCCTGTTGTAACAACTCATGTTCAAGAGAAGGTTGTGGCAAAAAAAGGACAATAGAAAGACAATCCATATCCATTCAACATCATTTATAAAATGAAGATTTTTTTTTTTGAGTATTTCAAAGTGGGAATCTCTGAGTATCCAAGTACAAATAGATTTGTTGTAGGCAACTATGACAAACCTATCCATCCTAAATCCAACATCGAAGGATCAAAACAAGGTACTCACGAATGCAAATCAATAAGAAGGAGGTCAACCAAGTATAGATATAAAACCTCATCCATTCTATGTATATTTGAACATTGGTAACAACCTTGTACACAATTGCATGATTGAATTAGGTGCAAGTAGCTCAATAATGCCAAAGTATATTGCAGATCATCTAGGTTTAAAACATGAAACTATCTCTAAAGGAGTAGTGTAACTTGATGAGACAACAATGATAACTATTGGAGTGATCAAATAATTGAGTCTTAAATTACATGCATGCCCAAATGTCACAGTTCTACAAGATGTATTAGTGATTGATCTACCCCCACTTTTTTCCTTGTACTTGTCTCAAGATTTCACAGCTAAAATTGGCAGGTACTTATCGGCTGATTGGTCCTACATGCTCTTCAGAACTAGGTATGGAGCCAAGGCTATTGTCAGGTTATAAAATATTTCTAAATTCCACATTGAGCCTTATATTCCAAGTCTAATCAATGCCAACTTCTCAGCCTTTAACCAAGAAGACTACCCAAGCACTCTGGAAGCAAATAATAAAGTTGGAGGTAATCCTGATTTGACACTAGATGAATTGGCAAGCAAGAATCATGGTTATGATCTATATAGGGAATTGGAAGAAGCTAAATTTGGAATATATTTCCTGCATGAAGAAAACACACCTTCCCCTAACATCACTAAAACAAATGATGAAGATGAGAATGAAGTCTGACATATGTTCTTTGACGGTTCAAAGAGAAAACAAGGTGCAGGAGGAGGAGAAATGCTTATAAATCCTAAAGGTAATAAGTAATACTCAACTTTCCATTTCTAATTCATTTTTTCTAATAACACATCTGAGTATGAAGCTTTAATCCATGGATTACACTGGGCAAGGAAAAAAGGTATCAAGAAATCGCAAGTTTTTGGAGATAGTGAGTTGATTTTCAATCAAGTTAAAGGGCTAAATGTTGTTAAAAATGACCTTCTTAAGAGCTATAAGAACTGGGTATGGGATCTCATAGAAGAATTTGAGGAATTTAATATAAGTTCCATACCAAGGAAAAATAATGAGGCTACGGACATACTTGAAGCAATTAGAGCAACATTTGACATAGTTGAAAGTATCAAGGAAGATAAAACTAAACCTCATATCAAAGTGGTTATGAGGCCAACTATTTCAAACAATAATAATAGCTAGCAAGTGTTCGAGAATGACCAAATAATAATAAACTTCTTACAGGAAGAAGCTGAGTTATCCGAAAAGAATCAAGAAAAAATGGAAAGGCAATATGGGGATAAAGTAGTCGAGCTGAAGACAAATAAACTCCTAAAAGGCTTGGTGAATCTTGAATTGATCTTCAATCCCAATGATCAGTTCTGGAAAGATAAATAAAACTTCAAGGTCAAGGGAGAGGATTCAAAGTCCATTTCAGTTAGAGAAGGAAAGTTGCTCCAAATTGGAAAAGTAAGTACCCAACAAGAAAAATATGATTTCATTCAACTTTTTCAAGAATTTCTAGATATATTTACTTGGATTTATAAATATTTGAGAGGATTTGATCCAAGATTGGCACATCATACTATTGAATTGAATCCAGAATCCAAACACAACAAGAAAAAATTAAAGCTAGTGAACCCTCATATTGAGCCTCTCATGAGGAAGGATTTAAACAAGCTCATCGAGGAAAATATTATTTTTCCAATCAAAAACTCATCATGGGTGGTTAATCTGGTTCCATTTAGGAAAAGAAATGGAGAAATCAGATTATGTGTGGATTTTTGGGACTTGAACAGAGCTTCTCTCAAGGACAATTATCCACTTCCTTCCATCGATAAAATCTTACAAGTAGTAGTTGGATCAGAAAGGTTATCACTCCTAGATGGCTACTCAGGCTATAACTAGATTATGGTGAAAGAGGAGGATCAATTCAAAATATCCTTCACCACAAAATGGGGCACATATGCTTATCGAAATATTCTATTTGGCTTGTCAAATATCAGAACTACATTCTAGAGGGATATGGAAATGGTGTTCAAGGGTTTGATAAACAAGATGGTTCTTGTATATCTTGATGACATTATGGTATTTTCAAAGAACACAACAAATCACCTTTCTCACCTCAGGAAAGTGTTCCAAAGATGCAGAAAGTTTGGGGTATCTTTGAATCCAAAGAAATGTATATTCTTGGCACATGAGGGAAAGATATTGGATCACATTGTTTCAAAAGAAGGATTGACCATTGATCCCGAGAGATTTGAAGCTATTCTAGAATTTCCTTTACCAAATCACATGAAATATTTCCAAAGCTTCTTAGGGAGAATAAATTTTGTTAGAAGATTTGTACCTAAATTTGCCAATCTAGTTAAACAATTGACAATGATGCTGAAAAAGAGTATGGAGTTCAAATTTAAAGTGGAGGGGAAAGAGAGTTTTGAGGCCATCAAGCAAGCAATTTCACAAGATCCAACTCTCATCAAACCAAACTTCCCCAAAGACTTCATCCTCTACACTTTTGATGGCTCCGATACAATCTCTACAATCTTGGTGCAACTGATTAAGGAAGGATTTGAGTAGCTGGTTACCTTTTTCAGTTAGAGCTTGGAAGAATATGAGGTGAGGTAATTTTTTTATTAAGAAGCACTTTATTGCTGTTATAAGGAGCCTAAAGAAATTTAGGCATCTAGTTTCAAATAACAAGACCCACTTGCTAGTTTCTCATGCTGGAGTAAAGTAATGTATCCTAAACAAGGACTTGAATGAAAATAGGGTAGGTTGGATTACCTATGTTATGGAGTATGACATAGAATTAAAGGTGACCAAATTGGTCCATGGCAAAGGTTTGTGTGAACATATAGCTTCAAATCAGCATATCAAATCAAAGGATGAAGAGGGACTTGTTTTGGCGCTTCAAGATGATCAAGAGTAAGTAGAAGATGCTATACCCACTCCTTTTTAGACCAAAGACATGATCAACTTCCTTTAAACAAGTTTATGCCCTCCAGGAATCAGTAAAGTAAAGAGGAGGTTTTTTAGACTCCAGTCCATTTTGTATATTCTCATTGACGACATTTTGTTAATGAAAGATGTTAATAGTGTCCTCTTAAGATGTGTTTCCACTAATCAAATTGAAAAAATGTTACATGAATTCCATGGAGGAGAAGATGGAGGCCACTTTTCTCCAAGAGTAACAACCCTCAAAATCATAAAGGCTGGTTACTATCGGCCTACAAAGTTTAGTGATTGCTATGCATGGATCAAGAAGCGCAAGAAGTGCGCATTATTCATAGGCAAAAAAAGCTAGTAACACTTCCACTCCACCCAATCTTAGTTGATCAACCATTTATGCAGTGGGGATTAGACTTCATTGGAGTTATCTATCCTAATTAAAGCCAAAGGCACAAGTGTATTCTCACTGCAACTAATTACTTCACCAAATGGACTGAAGCAGTGGCTCTCAAGGAAGAAAATGAATCAAGTATAATGGAATTCTATGAGGGGATTGTAATAAGGTTTAGTTATCCTTCTAATATAATATCTGACAATGCTCTAGTATTGCTTGGCACCAAAATATTTGGATGGGATGTTAGGAATGTAATTTATCTGAGCACATCTTCTAATTATTACCCCCAGGGTATTGGGAAATTTGAGTCCATGAACAAGTATCTCTTGAGAATTATAAGAAGGACCCTAGATGAAAATAATAGGACATGGAATACCAAGATAAAATCATCCTTGTGAGTTGATAGAATCATGCCTAAGAAATCAAATGGAAGCTCTCCTTACAAGTTAGTCTATGGCACAGAAGCCAAGCTGCCCATATCTCTTGATTTACCAACATTGGAGCTTTTTAAGCAACTGGAGTTATCTGAGTTTGAGCCCATGGAAGTTGGATATGCAGAAATCATGGAGTTGGGGAAGCTGAGAGTTTAGGAAATGCAAGTAATTGAAAAATACCAGGCTCAAATCAAGAAGAGATTTGATAGAAGGGCCAAAAATAGAAGCTTCTAGGAAGGTGACTTGGTATGAAATGGGATGTTGAAAGAGAAAAAACAGGCAAGCATTCCAAATTGTATGTTATATGGAGTGGTCCATACATGATCATGGGGTAAAAGAGTAACAATTATATCCAGTTGTCAAAACTGGATGGTGAAGAACTGCTGATTCCAGTTAATGGGATCCATCTTAAACAATGCTATTGAAGTAAATTATAACCTTTGTACATATTATTTTAGGATTTCTAATTCCTCTAAGTGTTTTTAGCACATTTTTCTATTGTTTAGAGTAGGTTTCCTTTCCCTAATTGATCTTGCATAGGTTCTACTACTTCTAGTTGGCCTCTTTGCATAGTTCAGTATGTTTCTAGAGGGAATGTTATAACAAGAAGCTCAAATTTGCAGGAAATAGCTGCAATCCTCGAGAAATTTCAAATGCAGAGCAACTAAAATAAGATTAGGGACAAATTTCAACATTTTCAATCTATTGTCTCTTCAGCCACAATTGAGCCTCTCATGCCTCTTGAAAAATTAGAAAATCAATTTCATGGGTAAATGGGTGTATTTCAAAAGATCAACCTCTAATCCTCCTTTCTCACTCATTGGGTCTGGTCTAGTAAAAAATATTAAGAATTAGTGAGCAACCTGGGTAGTTTCATATCAACTTCAGCCGTCAACAGTGTTCTAGGAAGGTTTAAGGGTGAAGGTTTCCACTTTTTAGTACACCTTGCAGTGAAGAAGGTAATTTTTGGCTTGAAACAATTTTCCACTCATGTAAAATTCAATAATTTCTTATAAAAAGGGTGGAAAATGCAAGCAACAATCAATTCCAAGTCCAAGTAGTGTTTCAAGTGACTCAGGGATCAAATTTCTAGGTTCCATATAAGGTTTTAGATTACCATGTTGACTCCAAGACAAATGGATGTTATAAGGCCATTTATTACTTCATTTGAAAGACAAATAACATTGTTGAGTTGCTAAATTGTTATCTAAAATCCCCCTAGAGTGTATTGCGAATGGAGGGTGGTTGGATGGAACAAGTATGGGTGGAACTTGGGTTCTGAGAACTCATTTAGGGGTTGTAATGATAGGAGTCATTTGAAATTTAGATGGATTGGGTAATTAAATCTCAAGAGGCACATGTTCTGGTGGGTTGGTTGTTCCCCACATCACCAAAATCACCGCAATGTACAAGGGAAGGGGAAAGTATAATTATATGTGGAAAGATAAATGTTTTCACACCTGAAAGGCCCACTGTTTATCAAAGAATACTTGTCTAAGATAACACAAGGAGTTCGTGTGGGATAGAAGGCCAGGATTAAAGGCGTGGAAGGACATGAAGGACACTGCATGAGGAAGGAAAGTTCATATTTAAGGACTTAGCCGATTTTGAGCATAAAGACCTATTTTTGGAAGATGGCGTGTGGACCACATCAATGATGTAGAGATGTGTGTGCCATGCATTGTCTATATTTGGAGAAGCGGTTTGAAGCGGTTTGCATGGAGATAATTTGAGAATAGAATTAACACTTTAGTTAACTGTAAGAGGACTATAAATAGCGCACTTGCATGTATGCCTATGATTGAAAACAACATGTGGCTATCAATAGCATGCAGCCTATTTTTGGAATAGTTAAGTGGTGAAGGGCAAGTCCCCACCCTATATATATGATGTTAGGTGCATAGTAGAGGTATTAGTATTATTACAGAGAGTTGGATGTATGTGTTTGTAACAGAGAATATATGCATATGACTGAATCACTATATCAATTCCATACGCACATTGATATAGAATTACAATACTATAAGGAGCTTTTGTACTTAATAAAGATGGAAGATATTGGCTAAATCTAAGCATCATTTTGTGTAATTGAGTAGTACATGTTATTAAGTCAATCATGATTACTATTTAAAGCTTATTCTTTCATAGATTTGAGGATAGCATGCATTATAGAATGATGGATTAGTTATGAATATATATGTTTCTTCCTTCATCATGTTAACATCTTGTTACAACAACCCTAAAGAGGGACCTGGTACCTTTGCGCGCTTCGGGTGAGTGCTCAGTCTAGGCTGAGTGATGTGCCAGCATGACTAGGGTGTTATTTGGTAAATTCTAGGCTGCATCATTGGTTCTGTTGTTGGGACCTCTTTTTCAGTTGTTTTCAATATGGTTCATGATGAAGATGTACCAATTAACTCTAGCAAGTATTGAGGAATGGATACATGATCTGGAGGAAGAATATGCATTATGGTTCAGTAGTGGATCTGAGTTTAATGCACGTAATTGGGTAGAACAAAATCTATATGATAGCTTATATGAGAGCTATTTTTCATTATCTTTCCATTAGAACTATACGAGTGGCTTACGAATTATGCATATCAGTGGAATTGGAGGTATCACGCACTTGTATGGATATAGGAATGAATTTTAGACTCTTTATGATGCTGATCTAATATAGACTCGCGCGGTGGATACGTGGTTTCCTGGTGTTATAAACAGTTATATTCTAGAATATTCAATTTTGACATATTCTTACCTGGAGATACGCTAAATTCCAATTTTTGAGGCATCCAAAAGGAATATATTTGCAAGGTATTCCGCTAGTGATCAAGATCTTAATGGTAAATTTGAACCTGGAGAGTAAACCGATGGCTAACTAAACTTCACCACTTCACAAGGGCAGGAACAGGTTTGGTATTAAGATGGCAGACTTAGCGATAGAACAAGTATAGAGAGGAAAGGTGGCTTAAGTATAATGAGGCACGTGTGAGAGGGAGATAGTGAAGAAGCATTTTCCATTACAGAAAGTATGGCATTGAGGAGAGAGATGGCTTGTGAAGGATTTATGAATCACGTAGAAGACATGGAGCTAAAGCATAAGGAACTTCCCCATCTTAGAAAACATGATAGAGATCCCTTCTCGACCTCACATGGAAGTGCACTAGCAGAGACTATTTGGGCCACAGGCTTACATCTTAATCCACCTAGTGACCTAGCCTTTGCGCTTGGTTTTTTCAGTATCTAGTACGATAAGTAACCAACAAACTAACTTGGGAAGTAGGAAAGCAGGAGTAAGTCAGGGATCAAGTACATCAATGGCAGGAAAAACGGACTTCAATACTATATGGAGGAGCATTCTTAGGTGCATTATCCACATAGAATATGAGTGCGAAGAATTTTGGATTCACCTCTAGAAGTGGAGCTACCTCACAAAATGTAGGGGTTTAGTATAGTACTACTGTCGAAGCACAAGGTAGTACATCTACATGGCTTGTTGGTGAGAAATTTTTTCTTATGGAAATATTGGTGGGTTTCAAGCCAATGTTTATGGGAATCTAAGTCCCTCTACTTAAATGGTGCAAAGCTTTTGTATGTGCATGCATGAATAAGTGGATTTAAAAGTTGGACTTTCGACCAGAGATCCAACAGGGGCACTCCGCTGACCCTATGGCAAAGCTATCGATTTCTCACTAGAGAAGATCTTTTTCTAAGAAGGGGAAAGGGAGTGAGAATGGAGGTGGGAGAAACTAATGTTGCGAGTAGAATATCATATGCTCAAACACATTAATTAGAAACTTCATTTACATGCATTTATAGTATGAAGCAAGAAAAATCTGTAGGAGAAACTACAAGACCGATTGAAACTCATTGGTCGCAAAGTACCAATTAATTCCTCAATTAAAGAGGAAAAAATTCCTTCTTTTATTATTTAAGCTTGAGTAAAGTTTGTACATAGCTTGAGAATGGAAGAAATTCTAGGAAGAAGAGAAAATAGAAGAAAAATGGCATTTTTTATCTTTTCTAGGTATAGAGCACTCTGGTATTTTTCCAAATCAATCGCCCCTTTGGAATGATGTTAAGAAGCCATTATATTCTTTACAAGAAACTATTACAACTTTAAAAATCCTCAACGGCTTTTCAAATTCCTTTGTTGTGAAGAAAACGTTCATGGTGGGATAAAAAAACTAGATCTTGCAAAGCAACCATTACATTCGATTTTCCAGTTTAAATATAGACCATTAGATTTTTGCTCCTCTAACTCTTAAATCGGGTCGTCCACATGGTAGGAAGAGATTGGAGAGGGTACGAGGGAAGCCCTTTGTATTTTGTGATTTTTTAGATATTTGGCAATTTGGAACAAATTGGCCCACACTACCTGCTTTGAACTTTTCAACTTAGACACGTGGCTGCTTTTGATTGGAAATAGGTTCGTGGCCTTTTTCTCAGCATTTTAGCCTATTTTGGAAAAAGGATCAAAACCTCAAATTTCTCCATCCGGCCTGCTCTTCCACTTTGAATTTTCAACGGTAAGCTTTACCTTTGATTTTTTCCTTGTAGGCCTTAACTTTGCACTTTTTCCTTGTGGGCCTCAACTTTGACTTTTTCCTTTATAGCCTGATCGGGGCTACGGATCATTTTTTAACTTTTCGTTCTTTTTTATAAAAAGGCTCAAAAACACAAATTCCTTTGTTGTCCCGCTCTTCTGATTTTGAATAGGACGTGTGGCACCCTCTGATTGGAGACAGGATCACGACTCTTTCTAAACATTAACCTTTTGGGAAAAAGGCTCAAAACCTCAATTTCCTCCACCGGCCCGCTCTCACACTTTTGAATTTTTCATCCAATTCAGCTTTTTGGGTCCCAAGTGTCCCTCATGAACTTGTGCAGCCTGGGACAAAAAATTCCGCTTTTTCCGCAATCGGCAATTTCAGCTTTTCGGGTCCCAAGTGTCCCTCGTGAACTTGTGTAGTCTGGGATAAAAACTTCTACTTTTTCCACAATCGACAATTTTGGCTTTTTGGGTCCCAAGTGTCCCTCTTGAACTTGTACAACCTGGGACAAAAAGCTCCACTTTTTCCATAATTATCCCGATTGTGGGGAAAAATACACAGAGGAAGAGAACTTCATCATTTTGAGTCCAAATTTTGAATTCCTTTCATAAACCAGAGGCATGGAGGAAAGAACAATGATTTGATGACCCAGGCCATAGAACAAGTGAACAATTTCAATAAAAATGGAGGTTTCAAAGAGGATATTACGTGCACAGACTGGGAAATGGAGGATTTCTCAAAATGAGCAAAATAGAGATTTAAACCACACTAGGGCACTAATTTTGCTAATTTCTTGAATCTCTAACTTGGCTTAAACACCAACGAAGGGTATGAGCTCAAAAAAATTGAATTTGGCTATGAAAACGAAGAGTAGTTTTTGGGATACAACAACTGGCTCTAGCTTGGGGACATGGTGTGAACTGGGCATGGCTAGGGCATGACATGAGGATCCAAAATCTCAAGTTTCAAAACATATCACGTTGACCAGTTCCTTATCCATTGGGCCTTGCAGATTCATGTACAATTCTGAGAAAGAATAAAAGAAGGAGGAAACACAAAATCCAAACCACACACAAAAAACAAACAAACAAAACTTAAACCAAAACCACACAATAGAAAAGGGAAAAAACACACCTACGCAAATCACCTATGGTACAAGGCAGGGGAAAACCTGTTTTCACTGATGATATAGTTTCAAGTAGTTCCCTCTTCGAGGAAATTCCAATGGCGTTCCATCCAAGTATGAGAGGAGGAAAACATTCTCACCACAAGTTCTATGAATTTGTAATGGCCGAGCCATAATGAATCAAACTATCCATGACTTCCCTTTGGTTCTCTTCTCTTGTCCCATAGCAGAACAAAATCTCCAACCTTGAATTCTCTTGCCTTTGCCTTCTTTTCAAAGATATTCTTCACTTTTAATTGGTGTTCTTTGATTCTATCCACCACTTAGCATCTGCTTTCTTCCAGCTTCTCCAGGAAGAGGATTTAAATGAAAGGGGTTTGGTTACTTTTGGTGTTGGGTTCTCCTTTTCAAATGTAGAAATCGACTTGGAAGGAGGTGAAGGTGTATCCCTTAATTGAAATTTAGATGTTCTTTCAGAACTAGTATTTAGAAGAGAATTTCTCTTAACAAATTTTGAGTTGGGAGAAGAATCAGATAACTTACTTGGCACAATAGTGTCGTCCTTGACAACTGGTGAATCTAATTTCTCTTTAACTGATTCCATGGAAGGTGGTAATGGAGATCCCCTGCTAATGATCTTGTTTAGTGGAGGCTTTGAAGATCAATCTTCTTTGTTCTTCCTATCATCTACTGCAATAGCTGAGGCTGAAACACCATTCTTGGATTGTGCATGAGTGAAAACAATACATGAAAAACTCAGAGCTTCTTCATCATCTTCCAATTCGTCATCAACATATTCAATCAGGCCATTGTGCATACCAACCTCTTCAATTTTGTGGTAGTTTTCATATTCGTCCATGTTTTCTTCTTCAGTTTCCTCAATGTTTCTTCCTTCTTCTGATTCCCTAGTGTCATAGATGGCATTGACTAGTGGTGCTTCAAGAGCAAGCCTACAAGGAGGTGGAGCAATTCTTGGTCTATCAGAAGGATTTGGTCTCCTTGGAGCATTCCTCATTGTGATCTGTGAAAGTTGATTCTTCAAAGCAACTAGGTCGTTTGCCATTTTTTGGAACATTGGATCAGTGGTGACTGAATTTGAACTCTAACCTTTTTGCTTCCCATTTGGTCCTTTCACTTTGCCAGAAAGAATTAGATCATCATCAGTCTCAACTGTAAATTCTTGAACTTCCCTCAATGTTCTTGGTTAGGATATTTTGAGAAGGAAACCAACTTTTGGTGGCAAAACACTGATGAAAAACCTTTTCAAGTTGTTTTTAGGGGGTACCACATCTTTTGGGATCCTTCTTGTCAACCTATTATACCTTGCTACAAAATATCTCATTGATTCAGAGGTCTCCTTCTTCATCTGAACCAATTAGACCAACAGATCCTGACAATATTCTGTGCTCTTGAACCTATGTTCAAAATCACTTCTTATAGCTTGCCATCATGCGATAGATCTTAGGGGCAACATGTAGAACCATTCAGCGACCTGTTCTTGGAGTGACTCCATAAAGAGCCTAACTGAAACATCTTCATCTTTAACTCCCAACACACCACAAGCAATGATGAATGCTGCTACATGTTCTTCAGGGAGCTGAGAACCATCCCCTTTGAATTTTGGGAAGTTATTTCTTGAGCCTCTTGGGAGGTCATGAAGTGGTTGTGGAAGAGCAAGTGGACCAGTATTTCTTCCCCATGGTATGTTAGGCCCGCGTTCCTCATGCTCATGATCACCCATTCTATTCCTATTTCTATCCTCTAGTCTTACTAAGGCTGCTTTTGCTACTGCTCTTTCTTCTTCTTCAATTTGGAATCTTTCTATTTCTTCAACATGAGCCCTTATTTCCTCTTTAGCAACTACTTCTCTTTCAAGCTCTTCAAATGTGGGATCAATTTTTCCTCCTTGCCTCATTTGCTGGATGTATCTTTTATCAGCCAGCTTGAAAGTTTATGCTCTTCTATGGGGTGTTGGAATTTGTCTCTTCCTTTCCAATTCGACAACATGTTCTTCTTCTAGGTCTAGAAATCTTATAGCAATGAACTATTGATTAATATTTTGCCTATTGTGCCAAATAGCTTCCCATAGATCTAAAGCAATGTCTTCTTGGATGTGAAAGAGTAAATAAGGTCTCACAATAGGAGGGTTTCCCATAATAGCCATGATTTACATCCATGTAGTTCGTGTGATTATTCAATCTCCATAAACTTTCCTTCTAGAATCTTTTTTGTATTTTATGACCTTGGGGTTGTTTTTAGGTGCAGATGCTGCAAAATCTGCCCCACGGTGGGCGCCAAAAATTGTTGGCGAGAAAATTTGTCTTGTGGAAAAATTAGTGGGTTTCAATCCAACACTATGGGAATCTAAGTCCCTCTACTTAAATGGTGCATCTTCCGTATGTGCATGCGTGAATAAGTGGATTTCAAAGTTGGCCTTTTGACTAAAGATCTAACAAGGGCACTCCACTAACCCTATGGCAAAGCTATCGATTTCTCACTAGAGAAGAAATTTGTCTAAGAAGGGGAAAGGGAGTGAGAATGGAGGTGGGAGAAACTAATGTTGTGATTAGAATATCATATGCTCACACACATTAATTATAAAATTCATTTACATGCATTTATAGTCAGAAGAAAGACAAATCCGTAGGAGAAACTACAAGACTGAATGAAACTCATTGGTCGCAAAGCACCAATTAATTCCTCAATCAAAGAGGTAAAAATTCCTTCTTTTATTATTGAAGCTCGAGCAAAGGTTATACATAGCTTGAGAATGGAAGAAATTCCAGGAAGAAGATAAAATAGAAGAAAAATGGCATTTTCTATCTTTTCTAGGTATAGAGCACTCTGGTATTTTTCCAAATCAATCGCCCCTTTGGAATGATGTTGAGAAGCCATTATATTCTTTATAAAAAACCGTTACAACTTCAAAAATCCTCAACACCTTTTTGAATTCCTCTGTTGTGAAGAAAAATGCTCATGGCAAGATAAAAAAACCAGATCTTGCAAAGCAACCATTACATTCAATTTTGCAGTTTAAATATAGACCATTAGATTTGCTCCTCTAACTCTAAAATTGGGCTGTCCACATGGCAGGAATAGATTGGAGTGGGTATGGGGGAAGCCCTTTGCATTTTGTGATTTTTTAGAGATTTGGCAATTTGGAACAAATTGGCCCGCACCCCCGCTTTGACTTTTCAACTTAGACACGTGGTTGCTTCTGATTGGAAATGGGGGTCGCGGCCTTTTTCTCAGCATTTTAACCTTTCTTGGAAAAAGGCTCAAAAACTCAAATTCCTCCGTTGGCCCACTCTCCTACTTTGAATTTTCAACAGAAAGCTTCATCTTTGAATTTTTCCTTATGGGCCTCAACTTTGAATTTTTCCTTGCGGGCCTCAACATTGACTTTTTCCTTTATAGCCTGATCAAGGATGCAAATCATTTTTTAACTTTTCACCCTTTTTTACAAAAAGGCTCAAAAACATAAATTCCTTCGTCAGCCTGCTCTTTCACTTTTGAATAGGACACGTGGCACCCTCTACTTGGAGACGAGATCACGACTCTTTTCTAAAAATTTTAACCTTTTTGGGAAAAAGGCTCAAAACCTCAATTTCCTCTACTAGCCCACTATTGCACTTTTGAATTTTTTGGTCGATTCGGATTTTCAGGTCCCAAGTGTCCCTCGTGAACTTATGCAGCCTGTGACAACAACTTCCACTTTTTTTACAGTCAGCAATTTCAGCTTTTTGGGTCCTAAGTGTCCCTCGTGAACTTGTGCAGCTTGGGACAAAAACTTCCACTTTTTCTGTAATCAGCAATTTCAGATTTTTGGGTCCTAAGTGTCCCTCGTGAACTTGTGCATCCTGGGACAAAAACTTCCTCTTTTTCTACAATCGACAATTTTAGATTTTTGGGTCACAAGTGTCCCTCGTGAACTTGTGCAGCCTGGGACAAAAACCTCTACTTTTTCCACAATCATCCTGATTACGGGGAAAAATACACAGAGGAAGAGAACTTCATAATTTTGAGTCCAAATTTTGAATTCCCTTCATAAACCAGAGGCATGGAGGAAAGAACAATGATTTGATGACCCAGGCCATAGAACAAGTGAACACTTTCGATAAAAAAATGGAGGTTTCAAAGAGGATATTACGTGCACAGACTGAGAAATGGAGGATTTCTCAAAATGAGCAAAACAAAGATTTAAACCATGTTAGGGCACTAATTTTGCTAATTTCTTGAATCTCTAACTTGGCTTAAACACCAACGAAGGGCATGAACTCAAAAAATTTGAATCTGGCTATGAAAACGTAGAATAGTTTTCAGGAGACAACAAGGCCCTATTCCAACTACAGGTGGAGGATCAGGAGGTATAAGTGGTTCTAGTTATGGTGGATCTGGTGGTTCTGGAGGTAGAGGAAACATAGGAGGTTCTAGATTAGGTGGATAAGGTCCATAACAACCACATAATATCTATATGGAGATGTGTCTTCATCTCCCGGAGTATAGAGGTATAGAGGATGCTGCTGAGCATGTGTACATGTGTGAAATATTGTGGCGTGCTAAAGGGATCACAGTTACTGAGAGAAAGGTGAGTTAATTCACCACTACATTGCAGGGGCACACACACTGCTAGTATAGGAAGTTTGACCCTGATCAAACTTGCGTGGATTATGCAGCATTGAGAGAAGCTTTCTTGAAAGAGTTCTATATCCCTGATTTTGAGCATAAGAGTATAAGTGTGCTCAAAGTTATCAAGCAAGGCACCACTGAGAGTGTAGGTGAGTATGATACTCATTTTAAGACACTTCTATCTAATCTATCTTATGATATTCACACTAGACAACATGCACAATGGTTCATTGGAGGGTTGATTACACCTTTAAGAAGGACGTTGTCACATAAGACATACACTAATCCATGCAAAGCACTGGAAGAAGATTTGTGTGCTGAGGAAATTGAGAGCATTGACATTGGAATTAGTCCATTTCTAGAGGCACAAATTTCGGCTATGGAAAAGTAGTTACGAGAATTTATCAACAAATTCAGCCCATGAAACGTGCTCAGAAATTTGGTGTACAGATTGTGAAGTGGAAGGTCACACCAAGGATAGTTGCCCTCGCAAAACTATACGCTCATTACTATTGGATTGTGAAATTTGTCACTTAAATCATGATGCTAGTCAATGTCCTTTGCTACAATGCGTGATAAGGAAGAATGTATCTTGCTTTTGCAAGATTTTTAGGTCCACGACCCATGATACTGAGTATTGTCAGTTGATTGGTCAAATCCAGGATGCCATAAACATTAAAGTATGACAGACAGGTACAATAGATAATTCTAAGGGTAAGAATGAGCACCAAGATCAAGATCATAATCAAATGCACTATGACATGAATGAAGGGCGTTTTGAAGGAGGTCGTGGAAGGGGACATGGATATTGTGGTGGATATGGAGGACGAGGCCATGGTGGAGTAAGAGCAGAGTTCCCTCATGGAACGTGTTATACGTGTGGATATCCTGACCACTATAGGTGTGAATGTCCTCAGAATATTTCATGTTCTTTCTATGGAAAGAGCCATAGCTATGAAGAGTGCCTAGACTTATATGAGCATCTGAGTAAGTAGCATAAGCAAGAAAAAAAAGCACCAGGATGGTTAGAATCCAGCACATGGTAGAAGATCAGTGGATGCCCAAGATAACAGAAGGACTTGAGGCATTGATGGTGAAGATTACTACACATGTTGAAGTTACATGTGCAAGAGAGGCATTGCACAAGAAGCCTACGATTACCAAGGAGGAGGTTTTGCATGTGAGATACCTGGATCCTGCTCATCAGAAGGAAGTTTACCAGGATACCATGGAAGTGCGAAGGAATCTTCAAGGTGAGATATAATACCTAAAAGAGTGGAAGAAAGCATCAGAGACAGTCCAAACTGATATCAATGATCTGCAAGAGGTGTGTAAGATGTTGCTCTAGGAGAACATTATTCCACTATTAGGAAGTTGGTTAAAAGGGAACACTCTGCGTGCAAGTCTTGAGACTGGACGGAAGATTTTGCATGTAAATATTCCCCATGATAGCATTGAATATGAAAAAGAAATTACTCTGAATGCTATTGTGGATGGGTGGTTATTGAGAAACATATTGATAGATACAGGTGTGGAAGTAAATGTTCTTACATTAGATGCATGGGTACAAATGGGGAAGCCTCCATTACATCCATCATCTAATGTGTTGTTTATGGAAAATTGGACTAAGGCCAATCCCATAGGAGTTTATAAAGATGCATCTATAACTATACAAGGGGCCAAGTTCACTGGGGATTTTGAGGTATTAGCACTTGCAGAAGTAGACAATTTTTCTAGCCCTGCTTGGATGCCCTTGGTGTTATGTGAATAACGTTGACTTGAGATTCAATAAGGGGTATATCAGCTTTTAAAACAAGGAGGAAAGGGTTGTGATACCTTTTATAGATGGAAAGTCTACGCCATATGTTGAGCCTCTAAGTGAGGAGGATTTAAACAAAGTCTATGTGCGCTCTATTCAGAACCCAAAGGTCAATGAGCCATCAAAAGAAGGCAATATGCAGTGGGAGGATTCTCATTCTATTAGTGATACTACGAGTATTGCTTGTGACAATTGGGCTCATGGTACATTTGAATTATTCAGACACGAGGTGAAAAGTGTGGTTACATGTAAGAATGGACTTCATTCAGTTCAATGGGTAGGTGACACAATACCTTATATACAGGGGTAGAAGATCTCCCTGCATTCTTGAAGGCCATGGAAACACAGTGGATAGATCAGGTTAAGAGGAGGGATATGTTAGTATATACACTACGTGGGACAACAATGCATTGGTGGGTAGTCCATAGAGATAATATTATAAACTGGGAAGAGATTGGAGTTGCTTTGTCTACCAGGTTTATAAGAAACAATGCACCTACGCAAATCTACACTTATCATGGTGATCAACCTATTCAGCATCACATTCAGTAGTGTGAGAGACTATGGACAGAAAGACATGAAGCATTACCACCCTCACTCTGGGTGCATAAATTATATTCTACGCTAGAGGGATACGCATGCACTTGATATGTATATACATAACTACATCGAGAAACTTGAAACTGGCAAGATTTGACTGCAGGTATGATCCAGAATTTTGACTATTTTTCGACTAACCCTCCTGTAGCAGAGGCATTAAAATTTGTCAAGAGCTTAACTATGGGAGATGGTACCAAAGTAGAAGAGCATATTTAGGAATTATTTGGTGAGGCAAAGTTTGGAGCATGTTTTGAAAAGGAAGAAGAAATAGACTCCATACTACTTGATCGTGCTTGCCTTGAGAAAGAGAAAGGAAAGATGGTCTACATCGTGGATGTCAACGAAGTTTAGAACTTGGATATTGAACATTCACAAGGGGTGTATGAGGTCTTGGATAGTTCAGAAAAGGATACGCGTGACTACCACGAACCCATGAAGACAAAGAGGGTGAATATAGGTTTAGAGGCTGAGCCTAAGAAGGCCATAATTAGAGATTACTAGTCAGATTCGGAGGTAGTAAAAATCATTGAGCTACTCAGGGATTATAAGGAATTATTCCCTCGAGGATATCATGAACTTAAAGACATGCATGAATCACTTGGGTAAATGAAGATAAAACTTAAGGATGGTGCACATCTAATTAGAAAGAGGCCTTATAGAATGAATCCTAGTTTGCGTGAAAAGGTAAAAGAAGAATTTGATAAAATTCTGAAATCTGGAATTATCAAGCCCCTTGATGAGTCATAATGGGTTAGCCTAATGGTGATCACTATCAAGAAGGAAAAATGGATTAGGATATGTGTGGACTATAGGGATCTGAATGTTGCATGTGTCACAGATCCATTCCCTACGCCATTCAATGAGTAAATACTAGGAGTCACAGGGCGTGAAATATATTATTTCACAGATGGATTTTCCTAGTATCATCAGGTTAGGATGGCTCAAGAGGATCAAGAAAAGACAACATTTACTACTGAATGGGGTAGTTTTGCCTATATTATTATGCCCCTTGGATTGAAAAATGCACCTACTATATTCTCGTGCATAGTTGTTCAGGCATTCAAAGATTTTATTCACAACTTCTTATAGGTCTACCTAGATGATTGGACAATATATGGGCTTGCGAAAGATCATTGTGACAATTTGTGCGTAATGTTTGAATGATGTAGATAATTAAGTATCTCTTTGAACATCAAGAAGTGCATATTTGCTAAGCCATTTGGGATACTGTTAGGACATATAATCTGCAAGGAAGATTTGCTAGTTGATCCAACCAAGGTTGCAGTCATTTTAGGCCTCGAAGCACCTACCAGTCAAAGTGAGGTGTGTAAATTTTTAGGTCATATAGGATATTATAGAAAATTCATCAAAGGGTATGCCAAAATTTCCACACCCTTGGAAGAATTTTTAAAGGGGAAAGGTACATTTTGTTGGGGTGAACCATAATAACGCACGCATAATAACACACGTTTGAGATATTAAAAGAGAAACTTACTACCGTGCCCATTCTACATTTTCCCCCATGGGATAAACCATTTCATGTGTATGTGGACGCTTCTGGTATGGCCATTGGTGCTGTGTTAGTTCAACCTGGTGAAGGTATTATAGATCATCTAATATATTTTTCTAGTAGGAAGCTGACTCCTGCTGAACGGAATTATACAACTACAAAGCGCGAAGCTTTGTCAATGATTTATGCATTGTACAAGTTTCGATAGTAGTTGTTAGCAACACCATTTGTGTTTTATATAGATCACATGGCATTGGAGTACTTGGTAAATAAGCCTGTCTTATAGGGGCACATATGAAGATGGGTGCTCCTATTTGAAGAGTTTGACTTCATAGTTATGGTGAAGCCAGGGAAAAGTAATTCTAGACCAGACTATTTATCTAGAATCAATTCAGGAGAGGATGCACAGACAATTGAAGAGACAATGCCGAATGCATAGTTATATAAGTTACAATGAATGCCCATAGTATTAGAAGATACTTATATTTTTTTATGAATAGGTATGGCACCAGAAGGAATAAAATCACTAGAAAAGAAGAAACTTGCTATACGCGCGGCTCCATTTATGTTAATCAATGGTGACCTCTACAAGCTAGGCAAAGATGAGGTAATACATTGTTGTGTGTTAGAGCATGAGTGAAATGATATCATGGAAGAAGCTCATGGTGGTATTGTAGGAGGCCATTATGCAGGTGATGCAACTACCTAGAAGATCTTAATTGCTAGTTTATGGTGGGAGACATTGTATAAAGACTGTAAAGACTATTGTAAGGCATGTGATCATTGTCAGTGCTTAGGAAAACTAGGGCAAAGATATGATATGCCTTAGAGACTGATTACTAGTACTGAACCATTTGAGAAATGGGCCATTGACTTTGTAGGACCTATTTCACTAGCCGTACGTAGGATTGGATCACGCTATATCATTACTTTCACAGATTATCTTACACGGTGGGCAGAAACAACACCTACGAAGGACTGTACAATAGCTACAATAGCTAGGTTTCTATGGGATAATGTTCTTACATGATATGGATGTCCTTTAATCTTGACAAGTGATAGAGGTACACATTTTTTTAATGAGATAATCAGGATCCTATTAGATGAGTTTATGATTGCACACCATAAAACTACACCTTACCATCCTCAGGAAAATGAAACTGCTAAGGCTTTCAAAAAGAAATTGGGCAAGACTTTGATAAAAATTTGTGATTTTGGAAGAAAGGATGGGGATGATAAAGTGTCAGCTATACTTTGGGCATATAGAACAACTTACAAGAGATTGAATAAAGCCAAACCATTTCAGTTGGTGTTTGGCATGGAAGTTGTTCTTCCTATAGAATTTATGTTACCTTCTTTGTGCATTACACGCGCTGGTGGTCTAGCTGATGAATTGGATTTAGAAGATTGTATCCAAAAAATTATTCAAATGGATGAGCGCCAAGCCATAACACGATGGAGTCAAAAGCAGGAAAAGGCCAGGTAAAAGGCATGGCATAATAGACATATAAGGGATAAGAAGTTTTAGATTGGACAAATGGTGCTTCTTTATGACTCAAAGTTCTTACGCCATCCAGGAAAGCTCAAAGTACATTAGTTGGGGCAAATGTCATCACTTATATGCTTGAATCAGGTGCTTGTCAGTTAGAAGCACTTGATGGAACACGGATTCTCGGTTACTTTAATGGGAGTAGGATGAAGCCCTACTATAAATAAGTCTTCTTGGTGTTTGTAATAAGACAATACTTCCATTTAGATTAGTTTTTCCACTCTGTATTTCCTTAATGTATTTCCTTCATTATCTCTATGATTTGTTAATTTAGTTGTTTTTGTGTAATAAACACGCTTGCGTGCATGAAGCTAATTACTATGTGAAGAATTTCTATGCGCAAAGGACTGCACATAACTTTAGTGTTGGGTGGTTTTAGTTATCCAAGAAAAATACTATGGGAATTGAAAGGTGAAAGGAATAAGCTACTACGGGTGTGCTTTAAGTCAAAAGAAGATTGCTTCTCAAAAGTGACCAAGGATGGAGATGAATGAAAGAACAATATAACGCAAGTTAAGCGGAGGCCATGATAGCTACCAAGAGAAGGTACAGTGACAAGGTACTCAAGAGAAAGGGCGTGTATGCTGAAGAGAAGTCTGTGACCAGAGGGTAGGAAGGTGTGCTAGAAGGTTATAGCTAGGGCGTGAAAATGTACTGCACAGAATGAATGAATTTGGTCAATGAATGAGGGGATGTTTTGTAGGTGAAGGATCAATAAATGCATAAAAATTTGAAAAATTATATAAGGATGGAATGCAAATTCATTTTTACCATTCCAACTAAGATTATTTGAAGAAAGATCCAAGTACAAAGAGCTAAGTGATCAAGTTAAGGTGCGAAGGGTGTGAAACCAAGCATGACAACCAGATCTCTACGACAAGAAGCTTTCTTCCCTTGTGGTGAAGGGTTTGAGCAAAGAAAGGAGATAGAAAAGAGTTAGGGTATGAAGTTTCCACCTAGGGCATGATTGAATCGAGCTAGGGTTTGATTCACAAGGTTGTGGAGTTGAAGAGGAGATGTTTGTAAGATAAAAATGACACCTAAGAAGGCATTTGCAGCAGCAGTAAAAGGAAAGAAGAAGGTGGTCGTCGAGGAGGAAGAGATGGCACGTAAAATCCATTTTTCAGAAATGCAATATCTAGGAGTCATCGTCGGCCAGGAATGGGATTCACCCATCATAAAAAGCAAAGTAAGTGAATACAATCGTAGGAATTTGGAGAACAAGAAGGAGCTCGATTCCTTTCTCACTACTAGGACGAACAAGCACACAACAGATGACATGCTAGTTTATGATGATGTAGGTGAGAATCTTCTGAAGAGAATTGGGATCTAACAATTATATGAGCTTCCATATATAAGGAAGTATGAGCCCTTATATCAGTAGCTCATGAGTAGGGTGCATGAGGACTTCTTCTACTTTGTAGGACACAGAGTTAGAATCTCATCTGCAATTGTCTCATCAGTTATAGGTCTGAAGGCCACAAGAGAGGATATAAAATGTGATCTCACAAATAAAGCCACAATTTTAAAGACCAGATAGGAGTTGGGTTACCTGAAGGGTCCGTGCGGAATGGAAATAGACAAATTGAAGAACTATCTAGTTGTGCAAGCTGCAACACACCTTGTTACAAAATTGAATGATCAAGAGTAGTGGTCACAGGTAAATATTATGTGGTTACACGTGGTGTGTAAGATGTTAGAAGGGAAAATCTACAACATTGTAGGCTATATTGTAGAGAAAATATTCGGAGAAGCGCGCACATGAGGGAAGATCAGCTTTGGGGTTGTTTTATTATCACCGGTATTCATGGAGATTGGAGTACCAGATGGACCAAAGGAAAATGTATGGGAATACCCCATGGAGAACAAGTCACCAGCTGAAATATTCAGCAAGTACCTATGCAAAGGGTAGAGAAATGGTATGATAGGCTCCGCGTGACATTTGGGGAAGAGTGGTGCATCCCAAAGGACCCACCAGCAGTGGTAGGGAAACAATTCCAGTTTTTTATATATCAACATTTCTGCATCACGTGCTTCCCAATGAAATATGGAGTCTGGAGCCCTTAGTGTAAATTACCTTACGCATTTACTATAAGGTATTTCCAAGCATCTGTTTATAGGTTTATAGACACGCATCGACTAGTCTTCAATGCAGATAAGGTAGACTGCGACTACCATACATTGAGGAAGAAGTATGTGTATCCTGGAAGAAGTGCTTATACAGAGAGGATCATTTTGGAGGTGTTGAATATTAAGCCAATAATTCTGGCTGTAGCAGATGTGGGGGCAACATTGGTGTATCTCCAGCTGAAGCCAAAGATGGAGAATAAAAATTATGTGGAAGGTGAATTCACACTCCCAACACCACCAAAGGGAAAGCATACAATGGAGAACATCCTAGCACCTAAGCCCATAGAGCCAATTGAAGTGGAGGATGAGGAGGAGGAGTGTGAAGATAGTGGTGGTTTGGAGCATAGAGGTAGGAGACATCCTACAAATAAGGGTGAAGCTGAATGAGCCATTATACCACCTCATCCACAAGAGGGGGATGATGAGGACTTGAATGCAGTCTAAGGGGAGTACAAGTTTAAAAGGGTGTTTAGGAGAACAAGGACCCAAGGTGCTACTCCAACCACTATATACAAATCACCCAGACTCTCTCCAAAGAAGGAGGAAACCGTGCAAAGAAGGAGGAAACTAAAGTTAAATGAAGAGGTGGAATATTTAGAGGAAAGCATGCATAATTCTCCTACACTTCCAAAGAACACAAAAGAACATGGTGAGACATCAAAGGAAAAATAAGATGATGAGAAAATACCAGAGGAGATATCTGTAGAGAATGTTTAGGACATGGAGACACAAGTCCCAAATTTGGAATCTAAATTTCCTAAGCAGCAACAGTCCATAAGAACAAGTGGAGAGCACATTCCACCAGCCTTAGGGTATGCAAAGGACGCAGGAAAAAATTTCCATGCCCACTTCCAGAGCATGATAGCACAGAAGGATTTATTCATATGGGTTTTAATGGATGAGGATATGTCAACTGTGCGCACTAGAAAGCAACTATCATGTTCAATGCACACCCACATGGATGAGCCTGACTTTGATGTGTACAAAGAGTCATGCATTTCAAGACGACTGAAGAAGGAACCACAAGCTAGACACATGACGGTAAAGCCTACTGTCATCTCATATGAGCATGTCAGTAATGCATTGGTGAAGGTTTATGCTAAAGTGGCTAAAAGAAACATGGACAAGGCTACAACAATCAGAGCACTACGCAAGGAGATGAAGATAAAGGATGCAGAGATAGTGCATATAACGTAGGAGAGGGACTTCAAGCAGAAGAAAATTGAAGTATTTATCAGCATCATAGAGGAGATTGGGGATAAAGTCATCAGAGCAAGGCCACACCGGCCAAAGTACCATAGACGTTTCCTTCAGTGATACACTATGTGGGAAAGTTGGTGGACTTGGTACTTAAAGATGAACCTCTGTGCATGATGGTGCCAAAATTTTCAGAGCAAGATGTTGAATGGGAGAAAGCATCAGTGATGCAAAAGATTGCATCTTATGAAGGGCTATTGCAACCATTACAAGAAGTATTGAAGAAAGTAGACCAAACTTTAAAAATATGCAAAACTCCAGAGGCGATTATCAATATAAAGACCCTAGAAGAGAACAATGAGGTCTAGAAAGCAATAAAGGATGAGACATTGGCCACGCAGAAAGATTGTTGATGGCTAAGTAGAAGTGCAAGGCCTTGGCAGTAGCATAAGAGCTGCACAAGACTCGTCTGGAAGAGCTTGGGAAGATAATTGCGCAGAAGATGGATCTTTTAGAAGGGATAATGACATCAATGTCCAATGTTTTGTTAGTTCTGTAGAATGAGAAAGGAGAGATTACGAGGGATGAGTTGGAATCCATTACTATGGAAATCCTAGAAAAGGTAGAACAAGCACTCAATGAATGGTAGGTTTTGGAGGCCGAAATAAAGGAGGAGTACCCAGAGTTGATACTTCAAACTAATACAGAGGAAGCTATCTCATAACCTCATAGAAATTCTTTATTTATCTACATTCTTTCATTCTTATTCTTGCCATTATTCTATTCTTTACTTCAACTTTTGAAGATACCCATTGTCGGGACGAAAATGAGATTAGTGTGGGGTAATGTTGATCAAAGAATACTTGTCAAAGATCACACAAGGAGTTATCATAGGATAGGAAGCCAGGATCAAAGGTGCGGAATGACAGGAAGGACCCGCACACAGAAGAAAAGTTCAGCTTTCAGGACTTAGCTGATTTTGAGCATGAAGACCTATTTTTAGAAGATGGCATGCGGAACACACAAACGATGTAGAGACGTGTGCACCATGCATTGTCTATCTTTGTAGGAGCAGATCGAAGAATTTTACATGGAGACGAGCTAAGAATAGGATTGGTACTTTAGTTAAACTACAAGAGGTCTATAGATAGCACACTTACATGTGTGGCTATGCTTGTAAATAGCGTGTGGCTATTAATAGCATGCAAACTTTTTCTGGAATGGATAAGTGGTGAAGGGAAAGTCCCCACCCTATATATATGATGTTAGGTACATAGTAAAGATATGTAAGGGTGTGATATGTTGTGTGTGATGGTGTATGTGTGTGTAATAGAGAATATACGCATATGACTACATTATTGTATTAGATCCATACACACATTGGTATAGATTGAAAAATATTGCAAGGAGCTTCTTTATTTATTAATAGATGGAAGATATTGGCTGAATCTAAGTATAATTCTTTGTGTAATTGAGTGGTGCATTTTAACGATTCAATCATGATTACTGTTTAAAGCTTGTTCTTTCATAGATCTGAGGGTAGCATGAATTATATAATGATGGATTAGTTATGAATCTTTATGTTTCTTCCTCATCATGCTAACATCCTGCTATAACAACCCTAAAGAGGGACCCGGTACCTTTCCGTGCTTCGGGTGAGTGCTCAGTCAAGGTTGAGTGATGTGCCAACGCGACTAGGGTGTTATCTGGTAAATTCTAGGCTGCATCGCCACCCTGGTGAGATTAGCATCAAAATTATATTCACATGGCCCCAGTGAGATAAAAATGAATGCATTTATGTTTCATTGTATCAAAAGGGGTAAAGTAAAGATAAGATACTCCAAGCTTTAGTCAGTGAGACTTCCTTGGCAAACCGCACTTGCAGGGATAAATTTTTACACCTAGAGAGTGAACCAATTAGGAATCCATTTTGTCTTGGATCCAACTTGACTGACTCAAATCCAATCGTGTTTCAAAGAGCTCTCGCGAAGTAAGAAATTTTTTGGAGTCAAAACCTTGTTAGTCAAACAAGGGGATAGTCCATTAAATTTTGAGCCAAGTGTTATTCATCATGAAATTTGCAAAGTGTTACTTTGTCTTAGTTTTTCACTCACCATAAGATGAGGAGAAAATTTTCCGAAGTGACGCCAAGTATTTTCCGCCCCACTTGATCTACTCCTTTACAATATTTTTGATATTTTTGATCAAAAGAGGAGAAACATAGGTGTGCTATTGATTGATTGTTTCCACCACTTTTGTACCCGTTTACATTTATCCTTTCTTAAGACTGGATGGTAAACACTAAAAGTGCGTTGGTACATCTTCTTATTTTGATAGCCATTTGATATTGAGACTAACATCAATATTTTCATCATAGTTAGGCTTGATTCATCATCCATATTCTCTTAAAGTGTTACATTGCTCGCATCTCCTTGATACAAATTCAATACTTGCATCTTATTTCTCATAAACTCTATCTAAGTATCTAGATTGTACCATTATGTTGTTTGCATCTTAACAATTCCTTGGTATACTTTGGCCTTGTTTATTTTCAAACATGACCCCAGCCTTGAAAAGTGTTTTTGTTACATTGTTTATGTCGTATCAACACTATTTCAATACTAATATCTTTCTTTTCTACAAATCTTGGTTTACATATTTAGGTGGTATTATTGTGTTGCTTACACCTGTAACTTTCATTTTTTGGGATTTAGTCCTTGATTGTGTCTAAAACTTGTTATAGTATACTTTGATCAGAATTCACGTCAACCCCTTGTTAATATTTATGCATTGTTTGATCAATGTTTGAAGTAATTGATCAAGTTTTTGGTGATTTTACAACCCTTGTTTTTTTTGACATTGTGTTGATCATCTTGCATCGAACTACTATAGAAAAGTATTTGCATAGGGATTATTTCCTTGTAGTTTATATTGGTTTAAAAAACTTGCGTGATTGTTCCTTGTGAGTATCCATATTTTATAATTGTTTTCAAGAAAAATCCTTTGATCCATCGATTCATTATTCTTTGACAATTTTTGACATTCTTTTGCGACCTTGACAATTGTCATACATTTTACTTAGGTTTGTTGAATCCTTAATCACATTAGAAAAAACCTTTTGTAATTAATTCACCTATTACATGAATTACATCCAAGACACTAGGGTCTAGACCTTAGCAAAAACATTTCCTATCAAACAAATCTTTAATCAAATTAAACATTAGGAACTTTTCCTTTGTATCCTTTTTTATGCTAAATTTTGATCAACCATTTTGACATTTACACTTTCAAATTGTTGTCTAAACCTTGTTGGATTATCATAATTATGTCATTATGCATTCAAAGGGTGCTATAATTTTGACATAACAAGATCCAATATATAGGAATCTTGAATGACCAAAGCAAGTCCTTTGCAAAATCACACTAGCATACCCTATTTGTTTGCAAAATGTCAAGTTAGTTGTCTTTATGCTACCCGAATGGACATGGAACTTTCTTTCATTTAAACGAATTCAATCATACTATCTAGGTCTAGGAATTTGGACCCAAAAATTCAACAACGAATAATTAAGACATGATTCCTTATAATTACAACAATAGGGAACCAAGGTTTATGAATTTACATTGAAATATAACCATCACAACTAAACCTCGTTTGGTTTTTTGTGCTAGAGAACTCATTCGGTTACCCTTTTCCCCACCTTCATCTCATATTAGGTGGTATGACTCTGATGCTTCTGATCTAAACTAGTATTATGATTCCCCTCATTCTCTTGATAATTATGATCCGAACTATTATTCAGATTCCTCTAATTTAACTCTTGAGTCACTGTCCTCCCTTTCTTCATAAGACCTCCTTTATCATTCACCTCAACGGAGTCTTCTTCCTTTAAAGATTCATGTGACTCAAATTCCTTCTAGTCAATTTTCCAAGTCGACTCTTATGTCACAATTTACTAAATGGATACATGATCCTATTTGTCTACCTAAATTATGTCATCTTCTAGGAAAACCTATACCAACCAATTCCAACTCCACATCTTCTTCCACTCGTGATACATACAAATCTAAATTTACTTTGTCTCCTGATTCATCTTCTTCTATCAATCAAAATCCAATTCCTCCTTGGCCCCTGGGTCATTTCAATCATACCTTATTCTATCTTCATTAATCTTCTAAAGATCAATGTTTTCATCCACATAGAACAATTCACAAGAAACAATATGCTAATATATATTTTTGATGCACAATCCAATTCATTTAGGGACACAATAAGGTTAAACCTTCTCCTCATCTACATCATCAAACATCTTCTAAATCTTCCACGCTTGTTATATATCTATCTTTAAATCAACCTACTATGGTTGACCAACAACGAACCATACCAATTGATTTATTTCAGAGTGAAGAAGAAATCAGAAAGTTCATGGGGTTACACAATTACATTCCTCTAGAGGATCATGAGAAAGGATTCACTTTTTACCTTGATACGTTCGCGTATTGGGAAGAAGAAATGGATTCCTTTTATCATAAAATAGAGGAAGATCCTAAGACCATTGAACTTGATTATCCTCTTATTATTCCATCTTCACATTCCTCATTACGTGACAAAATGCCTGGTTCTGGCGTTGATCCATGGCCTATCTTCTCATCACCCAATCATTCTTTACACATCAAGATTCCTCAATATCAATATTACCTTGGATCATCTCCTAGTAGCCCATCATCTTCTTTTAAGTGTGGGCCACCTCCTAGTAGCCCTTCATTTTCTACGTGTAAGTCACCCCTGAATAGCCCATCATCTTCTATTCTTGGGCCACATCTGAGTATCCCATTTTCTTCTATACTTGGGCCACATCCTAGTAGCCCTTTTTCTTCTATACTTGGGCCACATTCTAGTAACCTTCCATCTTTTATCTGTGTCTTGCCTCCTGGTAGCCCATCTCCTTCAACTCTTGGACTGTATCCTTTTTTCCATCGTGTCATCCTTCTATCAACAATGGTGGAAACCCCACCATCATCTCTAATATTCCTCTCATCAATCCTAAATGTTCAATTTCTTCTCCCACTTTTTGGGATCAAATGAATCATGCATTTCCTGGTATGGAATATAAATAGTGTCTTCATCAAGCTAAGATCAACATCTGAAGAGCTCCAAATCTCTAAGAAAATCCAACATATCTAATTCTAAAAATCAAGCATGATTCAAGAATACACACCAACGAAACCATAAATTATGGTGCAAAGTATAGAAACCTGTGGATAGGGAACTCAAGCCCCCACATAGAAAATCCATGTTGAAAGATAAGTCACAGTCACTTATCAAGTATGAGCTCACCACGCTCATTGAGATTGGAGATAATATGAATCTTGATAAACAAATGCACTTAGTCTCCCTTATCAAAGAAATAGAAAACATTTTTGTTGGATCTTATCACGCCAAGTGACATTGTTGATCCCAAAATTTTCAAAAATACAAAAAAATGAGAAAATATTAAAACATTACAAAATAAATCACAGGAACGATGACCAACCATTGTAATTAGGTATTACATACACATGGATGTTATTTCTTCCCTTTATTTCCATTCCTCTGCAAGTCATCCACCATATTCATCCCTTCAATTATATTTTGGTTAGTCTATTCACACTAATTTTATGACCATCAAATACATTGGAAATCATTGAAAACGGTAAATTGGATAATATGAATTTCACAATATTCTCCACATCAAAAAATTACCTCTATCCTCACATGGGTCTTTTGATATCATCAAAAAATTATAAAACTGCATACTTGTTGACTTGGACCTCATCTACCCAAGTCTCATAAATCAAGACCAATCAAATCATAGATTTGTTGAAAATATTTCCATTTACTCTGTGGACTTGGACCTCATCCACCCAAGTATCATAAATTATAACCATTTAAATTTCATAAACATGGACCTCTTCCACAATGATGATTCCATTACAAACCCCAATCTGTGAAAAAGTAGAAAAAGTCAAAAAGTAGAAAAAGGTTATTCCATCGAGGCTAACTCCTGGCTGGTAGTGGAGAAATGTAAAGCTGATCCTTAAACCTATTATTCGCAAGTCAATCAAAATCAATCATTCCTAAACATTGGCTAGTTTGTCCTCATTTTCTACCTATTAAATCTTCACTTTGAGAGGTAATTCATTTCCATGTACACACTGTAGATAGGGACAAAAGCCTGTAAAATATATTAATCAATGGAATCAAAATATAATAGAGTAGGCTATAATATTTATACATATTGGATAGCCTGGATACAAACAAATATTAATTTTCAACTATGCAACAACAAACTAAAATACAGTAGCTTCCAAAATACATCCGGGAAGTAAAAATGAATAAAGACATAATTGTTATAACAACATAAAAAATACCGGTGAATAAACTAACAAATATTAATAATACCATATAAAATTATACAAATAATTAATATAATGTAATAATTAATTAATAATAATAGTTAAATAATTAATCATACAATGCATAATTAATTATCCTAACATTCCCCCCCTTAATTGTGCATTGTATCAAGGGATGAGGAGAGGAACTCTCTAAACAACTCAAACTTGTCACGTGCAAGTGACTTCGTGAAGATATATGCTCTTTGTTCAGCTGTTGGACAAAAATGAAGCTATATATTGTGCTTCAACACATGTTCACGTATGAAATGAACATGTACTTCAATATGTTTTGTTCTTTCATGAAACACTAGATTGCGAACAAGTTTGAGAATACCTTCATTGTCAACATACATGGTGGTCATTTTGTCTTGTGGTATTCCAAGTCCTTCGAGTATGTGGCATAGCCATATCACTTCATAGACAACTTCTCTTGCAGAATGATACTCGGCTTCTATGGAAGAATGAGAAACAAAGTGTTGTTTCTTGCTTCCCCGTGATATTGGTCTAGATCCCATAAAGAAAACAAATCTTGAAGTGGATTTTATGTCATCAATGTTTCCTACATGATCTAAATCTGAATATCCTATCAAGAAGAAGTTGGCATTCTTCTTGTATTCTAGACCAAGATCCACTGATCCTTTGAGATATCTCAAGATGCACCTTGCTGCCTTCCAATGAAAAACTTTGGGTTCTTACATGAACCTGGATAGATAGCTTACTGCAAAGCTAATATATGGTCTAGTGTAGGTCAGGTAAATGAGACTCCCAATAAACTACCAATAGATAGTTGCACTTACCTTAGGAGAAGGATGTGAATGAGATAACTGCAATCTGTTCTCCATAGGTGTAGAAATTGGTGTGCAATCCATCATCCTGAATTTATTGAGTGTTGTCATGGTATATTTCATCTAAGAAACAAATATGTGATTCTCTTTCCGCCATACTTATAATACAAGTCAATAGTGCATTATCCCGAGATCAGTCATGTCAAACGATCGATTAAGATATTTCTTCGTTGCATCGATCATCCTCACTGAACTACCAGTGATGACTAGATTGTTGACATAGAAAATGACAATGACAATCTCCCCCCTTGATTTTTGAGGTAGAGATTGGGATCGTATGGATTTCTAACAAATCCATGTTGTATGAGATGCTCATAATTTTTGATGTACCATGCCTGGGGTTCCTGTTTGAGACCATACAGATATGTCGTGAGTCTGCATACCTTTTCTTCTTGACCAGGTATAACATATCCCTCAGGTTGAGTCATATAGACTTCTTCTTGTAAATATCCATTCAGGAAGGCACTTTTTATGTCCATCTGATGGAATTTCCAACCAAACTGTGCAGCTAGAGCAAAGATCATCCTGATCATTTTGATCTTAGCTGTGGGAGAAAATGTCTCCTCATAGTCAATGCCTTCTTTTTGTGCATACCCCTTTGCTACTAGTCTCGCTTTATACTTTTCCACTGTCCCATCTACTTTGTACCTTGTTTTGAATATCCATCTGCATCCAATGGGTTTCTTCCCTAGTGGAAGATCGACAAGCTACCAAGTGTTGTTTTTCATTACTGACTGATATTTAAAATCCATGGCATCTTTCCAAGCTTTTGACTATAGGGCTTCCTGGACTGTAGAGGGCTCATCAGATTCAATAACTCTACTCATCAAAGAAAATTTAAATTCTTCTCTTGCTTTACTGTGAGTCTGTGGTCTAGGGGTGGATGTATCCAGTGGAGCATCCATTCTTGCATCTCGTAATGTTCTAGTACACCACTTGGGCATATGTTGAATTGTTCCCGTGGGTTATGAGTCTATTTGATCAACACCATCATCCCCATCATCACTTTCATCAGTGGGAGCTTCATCTTCAATTCTTATAAATGGTGAAAAATCTACATTTGGTGAGTCTGGAGGAGTCTTTGCTTCCTTCTTCTAAAAAAACTCAACATCTCTGCTGGTGTAGACTTTTCTGGTTGTTGGATCCATCAATTTGTACCCAAAAGTATCTTAATTGTACCCAATGAAGATGAGTTTTTGTGACTTCATGTATAATTTATTTCTCTTCTTATTGGGTATGTGTGTACTTGCTTTGCACCAAAGTACTCTAAGGTATACAATAGATGGTTTCCACTTTGACCATGCTTCTTAAGGTGTTACTCCATCAAGAGCAATTGTGGGCACTCTGTTCAACAAATACACTGTTGTCTTTGCTACTTCTGCCCAGAATGTCTTTGCAAGTCCAGAGTCATCAATCATGCATCACACCATTTCCATGATAGTACGATTTCTTCTCTCAACAACACCATTCTGTTGTGGTGTGTGTGGAGGAGGAATTTGTCAACAAATCCCGTGAGCTTGTAGGTAGTCTTTGAACTCATCATTGGTGAATTACCCCTCGTGATTTGAGTGGATAGTTATGAGGTTATGACCATTTTTGTTCTCAATAGATACTTTGAACTTTTTGAAGGATTCAAAAGCTTCACTTTTCTTGTGAAGACAAAAAATCCACATTTTTCTTGAATAGTCGTCAACACAAAGCATGAAGTACTAAAATCTAGAATGACTCAATTGCATTGGACCATAAAGATCGGTATGAACCAGATCAATCTTACCATGAGATCGATATGTACTCTTTTGGAATGAAGCTCTATGTTGTTTACCTGATAGGCGGTGAGGACACTTGTCTATATCCTTCTGAAGAGATGGTAAACCATGTACCATATTACGTCGATGAAGTGTCTCGAGATACTTGAAACTAACATGACCAAGTCTCCGATGCTACAAATGTGTAGAGGTAGATTTCTTAGCCACAATTTCCTGATCATCTCTATGGAAAAAATCAAGATGGAACATACGTCCCACATTGGAGGCTTTTGCAACTATTTTCAAGCCTCGTGGTTTGTCTCGAATTAAATACGTTTTCTTTTCGGAATGACTATCAAAGTAATTTTTTTAAGTTGCTCTAGGAGTTGACTGACTAATAATAAATTTTTGGTCAACCCAAGGGACATATAAGACATCTGATACTATATAGTTACGTGAACCAAGGGGTAGAGAAATGTTCTCAATCCCCTGAACTGTATATGAAGAATCATCACCCAACGAAACATGGTTTTTCAAAGGCGTGTCTCTCATTGAAGTAAACCAGTCTCTGTGGCTGGTCATGTGTCAAGTGGCTCTGAAATAAACATACTAGACATCACTAGATGATGTGGAAGGTTCACTTGATCGAGCAATGTACAAGTAGTCTTCAATATCTGACTACTCTTGTTGCTCAACAATATTTCCTTGCTAATAGGGTTTTCTTTTCTAGGTACCCTTTTTCTACCCGTGATTATAGTTAGAATGTCCCTTGTGAGATTGTTGTTGTGGAGGTCCAAATTTTCTTGATGAACTTTTCTTGTAAGTATTATATCAACAATCTTTTAAGTCATGTCTTCTTTTACAAATTGGACATTGTTGATTGTCCCCTTAATTGTGATGCTAATTTTGGGAATTTGGATAGGAATTAGGTTTTCCTTTACCTTTTCCTTTCCATTTTTGATGTGAAGAAAGTGCCTGCTCCTCTTCATCATCCTTATTATGCATATATTCCTCTTTTTGTAGTAGGTTTCCCAGTTTTTCTAAACTAATTGTCGTATCTGACAAGTTTAGGTTTGTTAAAAAAATGTGGTAAGAAGAATGGAGAGCTCTAAGAACAATGGGAATGAGAAATTCATCTGTGACTACTTCTCCTAGGGCTAGAAGTGAAGCCCTCAACTTTGTAACTCTTCTCAATAAATCTTTGATTTTATCATTTTTATTGAACTTCAGTGTGAGTAACTAAACTTTATAAATTCAGAATGACATTATTGTTTTTGTCTTGATATACTGTGGTCAAGTTATCCCATGCTTCTTTGGATATTTTGGCATCTCTAATGTGGGGTTGCACATCGTCAGACACTTCAAAAAATATGATGAGTTTGGCCATCTGATCACTTTATCAAACTATCGTTGTTATGTTGTATCAAGAGTTGATCTTGTTAGAGTACCACTCACAATAGTCCAGATCTCTTCAAACTTGAGTTATGTATTGATTTTAGTCTTCTAGGAAACATAGTTGTTTCCTATGAGTAGTTGTGAATCAGGAAGAAAAAATTTGGGGGCATTGGTGCCCATTTTGCAAAAATCACCGATAGGGTTAGGCTCTTATCACTCCAGGTATAAGGTCTCCCAATCTATATACCATCAATTCCGATATACCAAACCTTTATATATACTCTCCCTTCTGATATACCCGACGGTACGTGGAAGAAGATATCCCTTTCTATATACATAGAGGTATGTGAAAGAGGCATTAACGTAAGTGAAATAATTCGATACGTGGTACCAAGATAGTATTGAAAGGGGTTTGTGTGATTATTGACATCGGCTCAAAGAAATATCCTCATACGTGCTTGTAACTTTGCTATATACTTGGATAATTTATCAGTCCGGATTTATGTCATGCAATCATTCACAGATGGATGGGAAGGATTATAGTGTGTGTAATTGTTTACACACATGCCTTTTCTTTTATGCACTTGCTTTGAGAGTTATTCCCACGGCTTGTGTGGGTTCACTATACTGTTATTCCTCATGAATAAATGAACTTTTTTTGTGTAATGAGATGTATGTCTTTCTTTTCTGTACTTTCTTCATTTGTATGGATAATAAATGAAATTATACAACTCAAAACACTTAAATAATTCACTTAATCATTGAAATAAATTAAAATCAAATGTACATTTTTTATGCTTATTGGAAATTCAAACTATTTGTAAAACTACCTTTTCCATGTATCAAACATGCAACTTGTTTGCAGCTTCAGAACATTATGTCTGATACATGCTGCCCTTCCTACCTTCCTCAGGGTCTTGAAATGGTCTTTTACGGCTATTGCATAGTTCTGACAAGGGTAAAAAATGGAATGGATGCATCTATGAGGCATGGCATTCTGTAACAGTACCTTAGTTTTATTTTTTATTCAAATGTGACTTCCAAGACTATCCAAAACCAAACAATTAAAATATATATCCTCTTTCGAGATGGCTGACCCAAACATAACCAGACTTGTAACTCGACCAATATGAGAAACTTAAAAGTTTTAAGTTGACATTTTCACATGGGGTGCGAAAAATGTCAACAGTGTGTCAACATAATAAAGGTGATACCATTAAGACACTAGGTCTCCTCTAACCCTTGTTTATTCCTAGTGAGAGATGGGAAGAGGTATCAATGGATTTCATCATAGGATTTCCTAAATAAAAAGGGAAAAGCAGCATCATGGTCATGGTGGATATACTTACCAAGTATGCTCATTTTTGTGCCATGGCTCATCCTTTCACAACTAGTACAGTTGACATCTCATTTATGGTCATAGTTCAAAATCTCCATGGCACGCCCAAAATTATGGTAAGTGATTGTGATATGATATTTACAAGTAATTTTTTTACTTATTTGTTCTCTTGTTTGGGTACCCAATTGGCCTAGAGTTCATCTTATTATCCTCAATTAGGTGGGTAAAATGAGGTGGTAAATAAATTTTTGGAGGGATATCTTCAATGTTTTACTTTAGATAAACAAGAACGTTGGGTATAATGGTTTACACTTGCAGAATGGTGGTATAATACTACATTTCATACCTCATCCAAAATGTCTCAATTTCTGGCACTTTATGGGTACCATCCTCTATCACTCATCTCTAGGTTGAATGTCAAACTGAAGGTGAGAGCAATCAAAGATCACATTCAACACCAACAAAAGGTACTCTATACTATTAGAGAGAATTTGGCAATGACATAAAACCAAATGAAGCAATAGGTTGATCAACATTGTAGTGAGTGAAAATTTGATGAGGGTGACTTTATTTTTGTAAGGTTACATCCATATAAGTAGTTACCTTTAAAAAAACTGAAGAAGGATAATAATATTGCACCTAAATACTATGGTCCTTACTGAGTGTTGCAAGAAATTGGTAGTGTGTCATATAAGATGGAGCTCCCTCCAGGAAGATAAATACATCCAATCTTCCATGTGTCTTGATTGAAAAAATTCATTGGGAAACACATTTCCACCTAGTTAGTTCTTCTTGAATTGGATGAGGAAGGAAGGATCATGTTGGAACCTAGAGGTATTATTCCAACACGCACCAAAATATTGAGCACCAGAGTCATTATCGAGTATCCGATCAAGTGGAAAAATATGAGTATTGAGGATGCAACATGGGAGCATGAAGTATTTCTACACCCACATCTAAAGCTTGTAAACATTGGGGAAAATGTTTCTTTTAAAGGGAGTGACATGCTACACCCTTAGTACTATAGCTTATATTGGATATGAAGTTCTGACTTGTGGCCTACATAATATCTCTTTTTTTCATTTGATATTCATTTATGATTTCATATGTTTAGTAGGCCAGCCTTGGTGTTGGCCTATAGGATTGGTATATATAGGTGGTAGTAAGGAGTATTTAATCACCATATTGAGCATTTGAGTCTTATTGTATGGTTTGGAGGTTGCCCCCTCGAAGTGGCTAAGCTATTCTACTTGCATATTGTGATCATTTATCTATAATATTGTGTTCTTTGGTGTTATACTGTTATTAATATTCATATTTATAAAATTAATTTCATTAATTTAGGGGCATAACTAGATGTATTTATTTAAAGTTATGTTTCATTGTTGTTATTCTTGACCAATTGTAAGTAATGTTGTTATCATCTTGGTTTGTACATAACTTTAGTGTATCTTTCTTGATTATTGTGTGTATTGCGTTTACTTTTCATTCAAAGTTTTTTGTTGTTTTTTTGTTGGAACTATTGGTACCCAAATTGATTCTCCTTTTGAGGTTGAGCAACATCAACATGTTGAGAGAGATTCTTAGAGATAGATAAATCAAAATTTTGAGTCGTTTTGTTGCCGGGGAAAGGTTTGACTGACTCTTTGTCACTCGAGCTTGGAAAAATTAGGTAGCATCATGCAAAGGGTTTGACCTACCCTCACTATTTTTGGTTGTGCCTTCAACCAGGGTAAGAGGACCCATTTTGTAACCCATATTTGTGAGAGATGTAAGTGGATTAACTATATTGGACTCTCCCTCTATGATATTTGAAAAGAAAACCTTAAAAAGACATGGTAAATGCAACATAATCTCACTCTCACGAGTTGTCACTCTAGAGGATGGAGATGTCTTCTAAATGAGGTTCAGGTTACTAATGAAAATAATAAAACCTAGTTGTTCTTGCATGTTTTGAATAAAGGATGGATAGATCCAAAAAAATTCCTTAGCATTTATGGATAAACAGTGTAAACAGGGGTAATTCCTATAGGATTTATCATTTATAGATGAATTATTTTGGGGAATTAAACAAGATAAATTTGATTATACTAAATTCCTAAGAACTTTTGAAAAAAGTTGGGAAATCTACCAAACAAGATAATAAAAACACTTCAAATAATCAACAATGAACCTTCAACTAGAAGATGCACACCCATGGAAGCCCAAAGGTGCACGGTTTCACACATTCTTCAAGAAATTGACATAAAATATCATGTCAAAAAACTCAACTAAACATCAGAGATTCTTGGTTCATCATGCTTAAGATAAACTCATAAGATAAAAAACAATTTGCGTCAACATAGTGGAAGTAAAATGAATTTAAATTGTTTATTGCGCAATAAGATGAAAGCTCTTCTCATAGCCCAATTACAAATACAAAAATACTACCTCAAGGAAAAGATCTTGTGTGATTTAGATGAATGACTAAGATAAGATTGCAATAGGAACATGAATGATTACTTGAAAACATCTCAAAATGAAAGCAGACACAATGATGCTCATGCTTAACACAATAAACTCAAGGTTTATCAAATTTATCAGCAAGGGAAAGATTTATTTACAGTCTCAAAGCTTGTCTATGGCTAGACACTTGAAACCATCTTGACATGATTAAATTTGAAGACACAAAGGAAATAATAGGTTTCTTAGATAAGCTTTTTGGAAAATGGTTTTTTACTTAGCTCTTTCTTTTTTTGAACAGTTCTCAGAAAATTTTAACCCCCTCTCTCGTATTATCTTTCACACCTTTATACCGTTCAACTCACTTACCAACCTTAAAAATTTTCCCCCTAAAAAATATGAATATTCTAATGAATATCCCCCTTTACAATATATATTTTGAAACACGAAACTCTTTGAAAAATGCTTGACTTCAAACTGCTAGGTGTACAAAACGCAAGTCTTTTCAATTAATTCTGCTTATGCTTGACTGGTATACTGGGTCATCACTTCTGGCATATTATTTTAATCATTCTTTCCTCATATTGATTAGATAATCACTTTTGATGACCTCTGAGAACTTCCGATGATTTTTGATTTGACACATACCCTCATCTACTTCCTAAGAATCCATCCTATGTGCTGTGCATTCCATTTTATGTCTTATTGGCTTAATTACCACACATAGCTCTTGTTAAATCATATTGATTTATCAGTTCTGATCATTCCTAATCCCTTCCAAATCTTAAATTTTCTTTGTGCGAGATGAGAAAAATCTTCTTTCATCTCATGGGAAAGATTTCTCTTGATCTGATCAATATGCACCCCTTCACTATAAAAGTCAGTTCTTACCTTTCACCATTATGTGATTCTTTTCTTATTCTGAAGTTAAAGATTATTTTTCATATTTCTTATCAAACAATGGTGAAGGTACTTATAGCATAAATCTTGAAATAAATTTCTTTAGAGGATTTGAATCAGATTTTTGACTTGAGTGGCCTTGATGAGGCTTTTGTTAGGGCCTTATTTGACATAGAGTGTGCAGGAGACACCAGAGGACCCCTGACGTATTAGAAAGTTTGGTTAGCACTTCTTACAAGGATGATTAGGATCAATCCTATATTTGTAGCCTTTCAGGTCATGTATTTTCATCTTTTTCAATGGGAACATCTGAAAACCCCAAAATTCCTAAATAAATTATAGATTGAAAGGAGGCCCCAAGTGTCTGGGAAAATGGATTTTCAGTGTCCATTCCTATTTGATGAAGAGTTTTCATTAAAGGAGATTCCCAAGGAATCATATGTATTATACGAAAAATCTTTCATTGACACCGTTCCTACTATATCTCACAAGGTAGATAACTTAGAGTGGAGGATCATCTCTTTGGAGAAGGGGTAGACAAGACATGAGTCTTCATAACCAAGTTCAATGCGAGCACCATCTTCAGGAAAGAGAAAGGGAGAATCATGCTCTCAACCACTATTCATTATCTCAGATGGAGAAGAAGAGTTGTCCATATCTACTCGTTGTTTAAGAGAAACAATCTCATCTGTTCGGGACAACAAGGGTAGATTTTCCATTCAGACATCCTATCATTTCGTGCCTCATGATCCTCAGTCAGAGCATGAATTATTGGGCCCTTAGCCAGTTTCTTATCCTAGAGAGCATCCACCCTACACAAGGAGATGGGAAGATGGGTCAATCTCAGGACCTTGTAACTTGCCTGATCCACAAGGTACAATTCTTTCCCTTCCAATTACATTGATCATTCCCTCTCAATCGCTCCTAATAGGTCAATCTCTCATAAGGGGAAGGGGAAAACAACCTTCTTCACAGGTGGTTTGGCTCTTCTGTATTGGGTGTCCTCCCATTAGAAAAGAATTGAGCTAGAAAAGATCATGGAAATTCCTAGAATGGCTCTTGAGTCATTAATAGAGATGGGGATGTCTCGAGATCTAGTAGGGTCCATCATATTTGTCTAGATGACACAAGGTTCAAGTGAATTCCTGTTGAGGAAGAATAAGCTGTTGAACAAGCTTTCTTTATTAGGGGGAAGTTTTGAAGATGGAATAAAATACGTCTGAACATTTTTCTTCCCTTGTTGTCATTATTCTCAACATGTATACAAACCTATTTTGTCATGGGCAGGGGCCCCTATAGAACCCCATTTTTTAATTTTTTCAACATGCAAGAAGCACACACATCAGAATAGTTTATATGCTTATAAAAATGTGTATTGAATTTTATGTAAGCCATATAAAACTAATGTATCGTACTATTTTACAATTGATATGAAAAAATAATGAATTTCAGAGTAATAATTATCCTTAATGAAACATAGATAACAACTAAAACATCATCTTAGAGAAGAAGTATGGGAAGAGAGTACAAATTTTAAGATCAACAAGCCTAAACTTGTTCATCATTTCTAACATCTACATCCCTTCCTTCTTCAGTTTCCACTTATTCATCCTGTTCTTTTAACAATCTTGCCACATATGCATTATATCTCTGGAAAAGATCATTTATTTCACTTTCATCTGGCCCAGTGTGGTGCTAGAAGATTAATGTTTGTCTAGCTATCACATCCATAGAATGAACCATCTTATGCTTGTATTCCAGTGGCTTAGCTTTCAACTCTGTAATTATATTCTCAAAATTTCTCAGTGTTTTAATGACTTCATAAGAGAATTCATCCTTCTGAATATTCCTTTCAAAAAAGTTGATCAAGAAATAAATATTCAAATCACCATAACTCTTTTTGAATTTTTCAAATACCATGTCTTCAAGTTTCAAATCGATGGCATCAAGAGTATCATCAACCCAATTTCTTTTAACTTCGAAATTTTCTTTGATCCTATTCAACGTTTCCACTCTAATTTTTAATAATTCCTCCAAGGCATGATGACTTCCTCTGAATTGTGCTGGCACAATATTTTCATACTCAAGAAATTCATCACTGAGCTGAGAAACACAGTCTAATTTGGGAAAAATTACCTCAAAGTAAAAGATTTCATTGTCACATTGCTCAATTATCTCATCAATATCATTAATCCTACTTTTAAGTTCTTCATATCTTTCCCTGGCTTTCTCAATTGTTGTTTTTCCCTTCCTTGTTAGCTTCTCAATCCATGTGTCTACAACTTGAACCTTCTTGACAACCTTATCAATCTTATCCAATCCTTTAGGGGTGTTTACAGATGTATTTTCTTGAGTGTGGCTGGGTTTCCCAACTAGCTGTTGCATACTAGAACTCAAGGATTTGACTTGTTCCTTCAATTACTTCTTCGTTATCCTATCTTCATCCACTTTTTGCAATAAGTCAATTACCTCCTCTGATAATCCTTGTTTTAGTTGATCTCCTGAGGGGTTTCCTAAAGGAATGAGATGAACATTGTAATCACTAGCTATTACATTGTCTCTGGTTTTAACTTCATAAGGGATTGATATTTCTAGATTTTTAGACCCCAATGGATTAGTATGAGTCTTGGTAATAACCCTATCCCTTTTGGAGGCTCTTACCATCTTTGGAAAAGATAATTTAGTAAGATAAATAGCCCCAATAGGAAGAATTTATTTCTTTTCACTTGAAATCAATTCACAAATCCACCCTTTTGCAAGACTTGTTCCAACTTTTGCTTCCTGTAATTCTTGTTGGGGTTTCTCAGTGACAAACACCAATTGTTTAGATATTCATTATTCATCTTGGGCTAATGGATTTACCTGTTTCTCACCATATATTTCAATAACCATATCCTTACTCTCATCTTTTACTGGCATTTCCTTCACTCATCTTTCTCCTTGCTCTAGATCTTGAGATTGATCAGCCTCCTTATAGTTTATACCAATAGTTGGAATATATTCTTTCCTTATCTCTCCAATTGATGCCACATTATATTCATTTTATTCCCTAATGTTTTCTTTAATAAATAGTTGGCTTACATATTCCTCCTTCCCATCACATATCTCTACATTCTTTGAAGATTGATGGGTTGGCATCTTACTATCCTCATGTTATAATGACACCTCATATCGTGCCAGAGTGAATTTATCTTCCAATACAACATTCCTATTCCCATATATATATTTCATATCTATATCAACAATAACTTCTTTTCTAGCACTTGTATTATGTGAAACTTCTATTGTATTTTCAGAGATGGATATCTCTGCTTGACAATAATCATCATCCTTAGTAATTTTAACACAATGGGAAACATCTTCTTCCACTAATATATTTGGTCCCTTTGACTCTGAAGTTACTTGACATGTAGGAGAAAATTTTGCTGTTTGGATCTTGACTTCATCAGTTGGAACATGAGTGACCTCTTCCAATTATTTATTAATGTGGATATTATCTATTGATTTGGCTATTTGTTCATTAATAGATACATCAAGTGCATCTAATGCGGAAAATTATTCACTGATGTCAACATCTATCATAATTGTATGAGCCTTGGAAGACTCCTATAATGTTTCAGACAAAGGTATACTCACATCCTTAGCAGGTAGGGTTTTAGTTGTTCTCATACATGGATTTAGAATATTTCTATCCATTGGATCAGATGAAACATTGCCTTGGATCATTTTTTCCTGAGTGATTGCCATTGTCACTTCATCCAAAGGATAAGATGAGGAGAAAGGCACATATTGTTCCATCTATGGTACTGGTGTAGCAGTTTGTGTCTGAGAAACATCATTCCTTTCATGTTCAGGGGGGATATATCACCACATCTATGTGCAAATGTTTCTTGGGTGGGTGGGCACCCTCTCCCAAAAGAATTGGCTCATAGATAACCTTGTGTCTCTTGTGTAACATTTAAAACTTCTTGAGGTCTAGTGCTGCCTTTTGTTCCTCTTTACATGGCCTAGATTGAGAATGGCCACTTTCTATAGCCCCACTCATTAATTTGTCATCACTATGAGGTTTTGGAAAATTACTCAAGGTAACCAGATGAGATGCCAAACTTTTCCCTTTTTCTTGAAGTGGTGTTGCAAAAGTAATAGGAGTATTTTCCATAGATTTCAAGAGCATTTCCTCAGTCTTTTTCCTCAGAGTGGATATAGAAGTACCAGTCCCACTAGTGGCTAAAGTCCATTCATCTATAAGTTCAGAAGTGGGCCTCTTTGAAGGAAACTCCGGAGCATTTCCTCCCAAAGGATCAATTCTATCAACCCCTTCTCTAAGGGGAGGGATATCATCACTTAAGTATCCTAGATTGCTGAATTTATTCAAGATTCTTGTATTTTGGACTAATAGATCAATATTCTTTTGAGCCAACCAATTCACAGTTCTCCTCATCACATTAGTTATCCAAATATAAGAATCATATGATTCTGTTTCATTCTAATTTAGAGGGGCTATAGGCTGTACTTCTATCTTTTGATCAAGATATTACTTACCATGTGTGGATCATCCAAAATTCCCTTAGGGGTAACTATAATCTTGAAATCTATGATTTGTGCAAGGGTCATTCTAGAGAAATCTCTCAGTCTAACCTCTTCCTCGTCCCTAAAATTCATCCAATAATATTCAAACTGAGGCTCATGCTCAAAAGTGTTTGTAATATTATTAAACACCCATCTAATATCATAGGTGGCTCTCACTTCAAACTTTTCCAACTCAAACCTCTTCAATTCATCCTCAATTAATCCAGCTTTTAAAATTGAAGGGAATTAGTACTTTCTAATTCTGATGGGGAACTTAATATTTGTCTTATGTTTCCCAACAATCAAATTTTTAAATGGTGTTAATTACCTTGCCAGTTCATACAAAGCCATTTTATCATCCAAGTATCTGGGAATCTTATATGGGTTACCTTCAAAAAAACTAAACCTTATATATGTGAACTTTTTGTATTGAATAAAATAACACCCATATTCCATAATCACCTACCTAGCCTGATCAAAAATTCTATAATGCCCCCATTTTGGTTTGAAACTACATATAATTCATGCAAAGAAAGCGTCATTGACCAATCTCACATTCCCACTCCAATTAATTAGCTGCAGCTAAAGAAAGATCTCATGCATTTGGAATTTATTAAAATTAGCACGTGGCAAGAGGCTAGGGAAATGTCTATGTCTTGTAATATTTTAAATCAGGTAGGTCATCATGTAAAACTCTAACTCTGAGGTATCACCCATTTCTATTTTTACTTTCAAGGTAACCATGTGATCATGAAGTGCTTCTGCAATAAAAGTATCCCAACAGATGCTCCCCTTTCTTTTGAAAATTATCCACATGTAGGTACACATCCATTCCTTGAACTCATTTGTAGTCTCCAATCTAGCCATTTGACTTAATAATACAATAACATGTTAGGGTAAATAGTAATTTTGCCTAGTATTTACTATTACTATAGGTAACTATGGTAAATAGGTTAATTAGTTACATTGTTAAATGGTTATATTATTTAACCATATTATTTATTTATGTGTTGTAACTATATGCATGTTCTATTTAGTTTTGTTATGATTCTCGAATGGTTTTTTGGAAGCTTGTGTATTAAGGAATATTGTTGGACCTGTGCAACATCCTTTAATTATTTGTATCTGGCTGTGCATTACACACACACACACACATGTATATATATATATATGTATGTATGTATGTATATATATGTATATATAACAGCCTGCGCCTGTGTATTTTAATAATTTCATATTAATATAACTGTACAGGATTGTGTCCTTGTTTGTAGAGCCCCCACCAAGTTGGAAACCAGGTCACCAGGAAAGCTGGATTTTTAGAAGGCCGAGCCATTCCAACATTTTTAAACAGACTAAGTTGTTTTACATCCTGAACGAGCTCATACAAAACTAAGATGGTTGGATTTGTCTCCTATGGATCAAATTGAGCTACATTGGATAAACATTGGTGAGTCACCATGATGATCGACCCATGCAATCTAGATATCTAGTGTGTTAGAGATCAAGCCCTTGCTTCAAAATGAAGATCAAGGTGGTAGAGCTCTATTTCGCGTGTGATCCATTCATTCACAAATCATTTTTTTCAAAGTTTTTGATATGAGTTAATTGGAAAAAAACATTGAAGGGTTAGGCTTAAGACTTACATCAGACGAGCTGTGCCCTTCCTCCTGAACGTAGACCACGTCTAAGCTCCTGTAGCATCCTCCACACTGAAGCCTTCCTCCACAAGCACCGTGTGACCTGCAAAAATCCATAAATGACCAAGCATCAAAATGAATTACGTGCATAAAAAAACAACAGCATCTCATTCAAAGTGGCAGAAAATTAAAATCAAGAGGATTTAACATAGAATCAAATCTGCTTCACACAAAAAACATAATCCACTTCAGCAGTCCATGCAGAGCTTCACTTCAGCCAGGTCACCATTTTCAAAAGGTGAGTCAAATTTCATCTTTGTTAAATACAATTTGCTTCAATTTATTAACCAAAAGTAAAAGAGGTTCGGGTAGATAGTGTGATCAACTTGGGGATAGAAGGTTTGGCGTGCAAACCCCACCCCCAACACAAAACGTTTGTATTTTGAAATTTAGTGGAAATTTTGGAGAAACCACAAACTTTGGTAGCATATTTAGCGGGAAAAACCCCTCCAACCCGCTAGTTATAACTAAAACCACCCCTAAACCTTTAGTGAGAAAAACCCTATTTTAGGGAAACAAATGCTTTTCTCCTGTTAGGCCCATTTTTTCATTTTGAACAACATTTTTTAAAGGGGGTATGTTGACACTAAAATTTTCCTCCGTAATTTCTATTTCATTAATGTATGTATTTGGAATAGGATCTTGTGAAGTATAATTAATAGTATTGTCTGATAGAAGATAACGGCGCTGCCGGTACGACACCACGAATAATGTATAGTACGGTAATAGTCAAAGTACAATAGGAATATTGTGGTAAAAAGTAAATATTTTTCTTAAGTGGTTCGGTAATGTTAAAATGTAAAAGTTATGGTAAGTAGAGAAGTAGGGTCTCCATGATTAGGAATTAGAAATATTATATTTGTAATAAGGACAAGTAGTGAAGTCATAAATATTTTGTGTATTTTATTTGTAATTTAAAAAAAAAAGGTGGAACACATGTGAAATGATAAGGTTTATCTTATCTTAAGAGATAAGCCTACATGTAAAGAGAAGAGTTAAGGTATGTAATATGATTCATCAAAGTAGATTCCTTATCTTATCTTAGAGATAGGGTGGATAAGATTGAAAATTATGTAAATAGAGAGGCCACCCCCCTCATTTACCATAGAAGGAAGTAGTGAGAAATATTGTATGAAAAAGTATGTGAAGGAAGCCACCATTTAGAAGGTGTGTTAAAAAATCCATTATGTAATTGTGAAGTTTCTCCCATAGTTATTGTTGGAAGGCAAGTGGAGTTGGTACCACTTGCTTCATGGGTGAGAATGTAACAATTTCATGTTGATAATATAATTTACACTTATATTTCAGATTTTTCATCATTCCTTTGTATCATAGTCTATGATATTCTTGTGTTATGTATATTATTGTGTTTCCAGATTACTACCACAAAAATAAAAGTTGTGCATTGGTAAATAATCATAGCATGAGGAGTTCCCAGTGGAGAATTATCATAGTGCCAGATAATGACAGGTACACCAAAAAATTGTATTTTCAGTTATTCTTTTGCAATTTTTGGCATTAAGGGTCGGTTTGGGCTCTAGAGGCCACCAGGGCCCCCCAAATTTTTTTTTTACCGGCATTCAATTTTTTCTAAATTCTTTGATGTAATTACATGCTTTAGTATATTGTACTAATTTGCACATTACCATAGTCAACCGAAAATATTATAACTACTCAAAAAATGGTAGAGAGTTATAATAAAAATTAGTAAAAATTGGCTCTTAAACACTCACGAGATCTTAGATCTCATTTGCAGCATTCTGTATATATAGTGTTTTTGGGAAGAGCTTACAGGTAAAGCTGTCATGACTACTTCTACACTTAATGCCTAATATAGCTATGACAACTTCATCTCGGCATTGACCCTTTAAATCGACGGGGAGTAATATGGTCATAATGCACACACTATGAGCCATCCCATTCATCTGTGAACGATTGCACGACATATATTTGGAATGAGAAATTATCCAAGTATATAGAAGAATTACGCACACATATGAGGATATTTATTTGATCCAGTGTCAATAATCACATAGACCCCTTTCAGTACTGTCTTGGTACCACGTATTGAATTATTTCATGTACGTTAATGCCTCTCTCGCGTACCACTGGGTATATAAAAAGGGTATTTTCTTCCATGTATGGCTAGGTATATCAGAAGGGCATGTATATAGAAACGTTCGGTATATCGGACTAACTATATATATATTGGGATACATTATACCTGGAGTGATAAGAGCCTAACCCTATTAGTGATTTCTACAATATGGGCTCCAATGGCCCCAAATTTTTTCTTCCAGATTCACAACTACTCAGAGGAAACAACTATGTTGTGTGGTAGAAAAAAGTCAAGACACAACTTAAGTTTGAAGATAGCTAGACTGTTGTGACTAGTACTCTAACTAAATATTAAAATGATACTACACAACAACAAAAGTTTCATAAAGTAGATTAGAAGGACAAACTCATCATCTCATTCAGAGTGTCTGACAATGTGTGACCGTAAATTCAAGATGCCAAAACATCCAAATAAGCATGGAATAAATTGAGCATAGTCTATGAGGTGAAAAACAAGAATGTCATGCTAAATTTGTAGAGTCAATTACACACACGGAAGTTCAAGCATAATGATAAAATTTAAGCTTTGTTGAGAAGAGTTGCAGAGTTAAGGGATTTATTTGTATCCTTGGGAGAGGTGGTCATAGCTAAATCTCTCATTTTGATTGTTTTGAGAGCTCTCCCTTCTTCTTGCCAGATTTTTTTAATAACACTAAACTTATTAGATACGATAGTTAGTTTTGATAAAATGGTAAACCTCCTGCAACAAGAGGAAGTCATGCATTATAAGGATGATGAAGAGGAGCAGGAACTTTCTTCACATCAGAAATTTAAAGGAAAAGGTAAAGGAAAACCTAATTCCTATGAAAATTCCCAAAATTAGTATCAACATCAAGGGAACAATCAACAGAAGAAGAAATGTCCAATTTGTAAAAGAGGACATGACTTAAAATATTGTTGGTATAATACTTACAAGAAAGGTTCATCGAGAAACTCTCAACCTCCTCAACAAAAATCTCATAAAGGACATTCTAACTACAATCAAGGGTAGAAAAAGGGTAACTAGAAAAGAAAACCCTTTCAGTCTGGAAATATTATTGAACAACCAAAACAGCTAGATAATGAAGACTACTTGTACACTGCTCGATCAAGTGAAGCTTCCACGTCATCTAGTGATGTCTGGTATGTTGTTCGAGAGCCACTTGACACATGAACAGCCACAAAGACTAGTTTAATTTAATGAGGGACATGCCTTCAAAAAACCATGTTTTGTTGGGTAGACGATTCTTCATATACAGTTCAGGAGATTGGGAACATTTCTATACCACTTGGTTCATGCAATTGTAGACTATCATATGTATTATATGTCCCTGGGTTAAAACAAAATTGTTATTAGTGAGTCAACTCCTAAATCACAACTTAAAATTTGAATTTGATAGTCATTTCGTCAAGAAAACATGCTTTATTAGAGAAAAATCACGAGGCTTGAAAGTAGTTGCAAAATCCTCCAATGTGGGACACATGATCCAGCTTGATTTTCTCTATAGAGATGATCAAGAACTTGTGGATAAGAACTCTACCTCAGCATAGTTTTGGCATCAGAGACTTTGTCATGTTAGTTTCAAGTATCTTGAGACACTTCTTCGGTGCAATATGGTACATAGGTTACCATTTCTTCGGAAGGATACAGACAAGTTTCCTCACTCCCTAGTAGGAAAACAACACAGATTACATACTGAGCTCATGGTAAGCTTGATTTGGTTCATACCGATCTTTATGGTCTGATGCAACCAAGTCATTGAGAACCAAATTGGATTTTAGTACTTCATGCTTTGTGTTGATGACTATTCACAAGAAAAATGTGGATTTTTTAGAGAAGAAATCTTCGCAAGAAAAGTGAAGCTTTTGAAACCTTCAAAGAAAAATGTTTGAAAAGTAGCTATTGAGAATGAAATTGGTCATCACATTAGAACTCTTTACTCAGATCGAGGGGGGGAATTCACCAGTGATGAGTTCAAAGACTACCTACAAGTCTCATGAGGATTCATCAACAAATCCTCCTCCTCCACACACACCACAGTAAAAATGGTGTTGTTGAGAGAAGAAATTGATACTATCATGGAAATGGTGTGATGCATGATCGATGAATCTAGACTTACAAAGACATTCACCCCTGGGTAACAGAAGCAACAAAGACAACAATGTATTTGTTGAATAGAGTTCCCACAGTTGCTCTTGACACAAGTAACACCACATGAAGCATGGTAAAAATGGAAACCATCTATTACACACCTTAGATTATTTGGGTGTAAAGAAAGTATGCACATACCCAAGCAGAACAAAAATAAATTGGATACAAAGTCATAGAAACTCATTTTTATTGGCTACAGTGAAAAAAATATTGGGTACAGATTGATAGATCTGAAGACCAGGAGAGTCTATACCAACAGATATGTTGAGTTCTTTGATAAGAAGGAAGCATAGTCTCCTCCTCTAGACTCACCTAATATAGATTATTCACCAGCTGTAAAAACTGAGGATGATGTTCCCACAGTTAATGAAATTTATGATGGGGATGATGGTGTTGATCTAATAGAACCATGAGCCATGGGAACAATTCAACATATTTCCAAGTGGTGTACTAGCACGTTACAAGATGTAAGAATGGATGCTCCATATCAGGAGGATACATCCACCCCTGGACCACTTGGACTCATAGTAAAGCAAGAGAAGAAGTGAAATTTTACTTTGATGAGTAGAGTTATTGAGTCTGATGAGACTTCTACAGTCCAGGAAGCCCTAGTTAGTCAAAAGCTTGGAAAGATGCCATGGACTCTGAATATCAGTCAGTAATGAAAAATAACACTTGGCAATAGCTTGTTGATCTTCCACCACGGAAGAAACCCATTGGATGCAAATGGATATTCAAAACAAAGTACAAAGTAGATGGGACAGTGGACAAGTATAAAGTGAGACTAGTAGCAAATGGGTATGCACAAAAAGAAGGCATTGACTACGAGGAGACATTTTCTCCCATAGCTAAGATCAAAACGATCAGGATGATCTTTTCTCTAGCTGCATAGTTTGGTTGGAAATTCCATCAGATGGATGTAAAAAGTGCCTTCCTACAATGGATATTTATAAGAAAAAGTCTATATGACTCAACCTGAAGGATATGTTGTACCTGGTCAAGAAGCAAAGGTATGCAGACTCAGGAAATCTCTGTATGGCCTCAAACAGGCACCCCAGGCATGGTACATCAAAATTGATGAGCATCTCGTACAACATGGATTTGTTAGAAATCCATATGATCCCAATATTTACCTCAAAAATCAAGGGGGGAAGATTGTGATTGTCATTGTTTATGTCGATGATCTAGTCATCACTGGCAATTCAGTGAGGATGATCGATGCAATGAAGAAAGATCTTAATTGATCATTCGACATGACAGATCTTAGGCTAATGCACTATTGTCTTGGATTGGAAGTATGGTAGAAAGAGAATCACATTTTTGTTTCTCAGATGAAATATACCAAGACGACACTCGATAAATTCAGGATGATGGATTGCACACCGATTTCTACACCTATGGAGAACAGATTGCAGTTATCTTGTTCAGATCCATCTCTTGTGGTAAATGCCACTCTCTATCAGCAATTGATTGGGAGTCTCATTTACCTGACCTACACTAGACCATATATCAACTTTGCAGTGAGCTATCTATCCAGGTTCATGCAGGAACCAAAAGTTTATCATTCAAAGGAAACAAGGCACATCTTGAGATATCTCAAAGGATCAGTGGATCTTGGTCTAGAATACAAGAAGAATGAAAACTTCTTCTTATCAGGATATTCAGATTCAGATCATGTAGGAAATATTGATGACAAAAAATCCACTTCAAGATTTGTATTCGTTATGGGATCTGGACCAATATCTTGGGGAAGCAAGAAACAACACTTTGTTTCTCTTTCTTCCACAGAAGCCGAGTATCATTCTGCATGAGAAGTTGTATGTGAAGTGATATGGCTATGTCGCATACTTGAAGGACTTGGAATACCATAGGACAAACTGACCACCATGTATGTTGACAATGAAGGTGTTTTCAAACTTGTTCGCAATCCAGTTTTTCATGAAAGAACAAAGCACATTGAGGTACATGTACATTTCATACTGTGAGCATGTCTTGAAGCACAATATACAACTTCAATTTTATCCAACATCTAAACAATGAGCTAGATATCTTCACAAAGTCACTTGCACGTGACAAGTTTGAGATGTTTAGAGAGTTCCTCTCCTCATCCCTTGAGACAATGCAAAATTAAGGGGGGGAATGTTAGGGTAAATAGTAATTTTTCCTAGTATTTACTGTTACTATAGGTAACTATGGTAAATAGGTTAATTAGTTACATTGTTATATGGTTATATTCTTTAACCATATTATTTATTTATTTGTTGTAACTATATGCCTGTTGTATTTAGTTTTATTATGCTTCTAGGATGGTTTTTTGGAAGCTTGTGTATTAAGGAATATTGTTGGACCTGTGCAACATCCTTTAATTGTTTGTATCCGGCTGTGTAATACATAAATATATTGCAGCATGCGCCTGTGTATTTTAATAATTTCACATTAATACAATTATATAGGCTTCCATCCTTGTTTGTGAAATTACATAACATCCTCAGCTACTTTAGCAAATTGTGCCCTAACCAGTCCCTTAAGAATTTAGGTTGTTGCCTTTTTCTCCGCTAGGAGCCATTTTGTGTTTATGAGTCTAGCAAACTCTTTTTTATTTTCCTCATAGTTTTGCAAGGCCAACTTAATACCCAAGGTTATTGGATTAGTTATCACAAGTAACTTGAGCATTATCCTAATAGCTACAGGTGTCAATGTAAACACCGTATCACCACTTCCATCTAGCACATCTATTTTTTCTGGGTCATAGTTCATAGCGCAATGACATACCAATTTTGGGAAATGAATTGATGGTGGAATAACACTAGCTAAAGTGATGTCACTATCTTGAATTTCTCCCCCATAGAATCAATCTTATTAGGGCTACTCAATCTCTTAAGAAAAATCTTTTAATTTAGAATTCTTTCATTTCGTGTTTCGTAATTTTATCTAAATCATTTGTGATTCTAAACGCAACTGAGAATGAGAATGACATGGTTTTCATCTTAAAAAAACCCAAGCTTTATTTCAAATTTCCTGTCCAATAAAATAAAAAACCACAGGAGTTATTTATTTCTTACCGTATTTATCGTAATTGATTGAGTAATTTAGTGTCTATTCAAAAGCTTTTCAAACTTTTGGTTCTGAATTTGAGCGCCAAGATAAAATTCATAATATTACTTAATTAAAATCACTAACAATGGTAACCGGATTATGAAAATTGATAATAAAAGGATCGAGGTTATTGAAAAATTTAAAACCTTCCTTGATTTTTGTAAGATGCATTAATGGCAGTAGAAATTAATGCATTACATCATGGCCACTCATTCCACTTTTCCCAATTCTAAAAGTGAGACATCCACGCGGAAAATTCTTGCATCGATGCGGGCTCGTGGAGATTTTTTATATTTTTTTCCATGTTTTAAAACATATACACTTTTAGTTCTTTGATTTGACTACCCGCTTTTGACTTTTAATATGAGCTTGAGATGTTGTCGCACCTAACAAATAGTGGAGCTACGTGCCTTTTCTGAAAGTTTTTTCCTTTTTCACATTAAACCAAAATTATAAGTTTTTTCCGATGACCTGTTTCCCCACTTCTTACATAAGAAATAGCCATGTGTATTTTACAGGCATTGAGAAATTCCTTGCACTTTTACACCTTATTACCTTGGTGCACAAAAAATATAACTATTCCCAGATCCCATGCATTCATCCCGCTTGTGACAAATCTACATCTTTGGAGGGCAAAATAAGTTTCTATTTGTGCCTTTTCTTATTACAAATATTTTGAGGAATATTCGTCAGGCCATGGAGCAAAATTTTCATATTTGTGAAAGCAATAGAAAGTTATAAGTTTGTAACCTAAACCCACCATACCACATCCAACTGGGAAATGTCACATACCAACGAGTGATAGAACAAAACACAAAATTATTGACATGATCAAGGAACACCTCACATAGGTAATTTTATAATTTTTAAACCTCATTCACGATCAGTTTTCAATTGTGGGGGTTTCCAAAATAATTCATACCCAAACACGATCCTCGACCAAAAAGAAGAAACAAAAAATCAACATACATGAGACTCAAAAGAATTAAATCAATGACTGTAAAATTTTGAACCAGCATCCCTCACTGGAAAATAGAGAACACAAAAAATGTTGAAGGAAAATCTCAAAGAAAAAGGGGTGAGATTAATTTAAGCACCAACATTGGCTCTTAATCGGTGATGGGCACTCCCTGAGAGTGTCACAAGAACCAAACACAGTAAAAATATAGCGGACCATGTGCTGAAATCCATTGGGCCATGAAGTCCATACCAATAAACCAGTTCAAGTAATATCAACCCATCCTCCAAAAACATATTGAGAAACCAAAACAACCGGCGGCCATAGAAAATGGAGAACAAAAACAAAAATAACCTGAAATACACACGTAAAAAAAAACATGAAAATTGTAAACTATACATTGATGTGTACCTTGATTTGAAAAATTAGTCAAGAAAATGTTTCAGGTTCCTACCATTTATAGGAAAATCAAGTAATTCTCCATTTAGATCCTTTAAAAAGAAAGTATGCTCACCAATTATGATATCAATTGAATAAGGGCCCATCCATAATGCATCAAAGTTTCCGTGCTTTCCTTTTTCTTCATGTATGTTATCCCATAATAGCACAAGATCTCCCAGACTAAAAATTCTAAGAGTCACCTTTTTTTCAAGTAACCTTTTCAAATTTTCCTTGAAATTCAAGTGTCTCTGGTGGGATTCTCTTCTTTCTTCATTCAATTCAACAATCTAATTTATTCTTACATCATAAGTGTTGACTTCTTGATCCTCAAGTTGCTAAATAAATTAGTAAGAGGATAATTGCATATGCAGGGGAAGGAGGGCTTGAGTTCCATAAACTATTTCAACTGGGATTTTTCCAGTAACTCTTTTAGTAGTGATCCATTCTACCTAAACAAAAAACTTCAATTGCTCACACCATGTTCGTTTATTTATCTCTAATGTCTGTTTGATTATCTTAAACAATTTTTTTGTCTTCTTTATTCAGCATGTCCACTACCTTGAGGGTTATAATTAGAATGCATATGTTAGGTTCATGCCATATTCTTGACACTTGGCCACTAATGGTTTAGCATAAAAAACTCATAGCATTATCTATAAATATTTTGGCAAGAAATCCAAACCTTGCAAATTATATGATTTAAGATAAAATCCATAACAATCTGATGGGTTTCTTTCTTAGTAGGGATAGCCTCAACCCATTTAATGAAGTAATCAACAACCACCAATATCCATCTATGGCCTGCACTTGAATGATCTGAAATTTCCCCAACAAAGTCCATGCCCCACTATTTAAAAGGAGCTTCAATTGACACTGGTTGCAAAGGGAGAACACATGAAGCTTTCATTCTTCCTAAAAATATTTGAAAACTTTCACATTTTCTTACTAACAAAGGTTTGTCTTTACAAAGTGTGTGTGTGCATGTATAGTTTAATTAATGCTAAATCAAATGAAATAAGAACTACCACCTAAAATAGCTCTACGATTTAGCTAAAACAAAGCATAAACACCATCATGATAAGAATTAAACAAGGGTTAGATACTAGCATTCATCAATACAAACTTTGAAACTAACAATGCTAAATATATAAACTCCTCTATTCTCTAACAACAAATAAATGAATGGACCTAAGTAAGCTCCATGGCTATCAAAATAGTTGTCCTTAATGCTCCAAGAACCTAGGAATGGGGGGCTAATCAAAGTTGGGCTACAAGACCCTTTTGACACCTCCCATATGACCCAAGCACTTTAAGAAAGAGGCTTAACTCTTCAAGATGATGAACTCTCAAAAGGGCAAGGTGCAAGCTCTTAGTCTCTTTGCTATATGCTTTGCATTTACTCTCTTAGAAAGTTTAGGTGTAAGTAAAAAGGTAGGTGGAGGGATCTTTATATAGCCCAAAGGATAAAGGATTCAACACATTCTCATGAATGTGGGATAAAGGTAAAACATGATTAGGAATGGATAAGGTTGCTTTATTAAAGGTAACCTTACTTTAGAAGGGTTTAATACATGTTTAGCAAGTCATGGGAGTTGGGGGGTATTTTAATTAATCAAAGATGATTAATTAATAGGTAGATGTAAGCTTATAGAAGCTAATTAGAGGAATATTAGTACGATTTAGGCCATTAAAAGGGGATTAAATCAATTAAATATTGATTTACTAGTTAAATGAAGGGGAAGACTAATTAATTAATAATAATTAATTAATCTAGATAAAAGAGGTGATTTATTAACGGAAGGTCGTTAATTAGGGTATTTGTTGGATAGGCAACTTAATTAATTAGCTTAGTGTAATTAATTAATGATGATATGAGGGAAAATGAGTGCTTTTGACGATATGTCGTTGATTTGCGAGAAAGGGGATAATTAGCACAATTTAAGTATTTAAATTGCTTGGGCGTAATTATAGGTGTCTACATTTGCCCCTCTTTGGGGTGGCATAAGTGATGCTACTTCAAAGATAGTAGACAAAAGAGATTTTGAAGAAATGGAAGAAAAATTAGTAGGAGGGAGAGATGCCCCCTCGAGTGTCGATGGGGTGATAGAAGAACTCGATCGACCATCGAAAAAGATGAGAAGTAGGTAGAAGAATGGGGACGAGGCAGGATGCCTCGAGGAGAGGGAGAATTAGGGGTGAAAGGGAAGTCGTGTAGAAGAAATATGGATGAGGGGAGAGAAGAGCTTAGCCTCTAGCTGCTTATTTTTTTGGAACAAAGTTGATGTCATCATATGGCCATAGGAACTACATCATCGGTCCTTATAAAAAATATAAGCATACGACAAGGGTAGAATGACATAAAAAACCATACTACAAACAATTGTCCATTGCTGAAAGTACCCAACTCCACGCAACATACAATAATGCAATGCAATACGAGAAGGAAACAAGCTCATATAACAGGGAAAACAAGTACGAACACACATATCTAACCCAACAACGGTCAAGACAGTTGTACAAATGTTTTGTTATCAGTGCTGAAGAGATTCCACAGTTTCATGATTGCGACAAGGGTTTTAAAAAATTGCCCCGAGCAAGGATACATGCAAGGGGAAATGAAAATGGACACGGGGGGGTCCATGAAAAGCATTTGTGCGCAACGAAACAGCACCAGGCAACCAAAAGTGCCCCAGAGTACAGACGAAGCAAGCAGCAAGCTTTTGTGAATGGTTGTGAATCCAGTGATCCGCGAGTCGTATTAATCGGGGAAGATGTGAGACAAACCAACAGGATATGGAGAAAATACCATGCGCAAGACACAAGTTTCAGCCGTAAGAAGCAAGTTACCATTTTCTAGGGTGTTTTCATTTTTAGAGCTTACTTTTTCAACATTCTACATGCTAGTTTTGTCAATTTCTTGAAGATTTTAAATTCTTGAGCATGTAGGTTAGTGTTTGATAGTGCTGAGTCTTCTATTTACATATTAATGTGGTGGGTTGCTGTCAAAATTTAATCTTGGTGAGAAAATTTCAAGATTTCATCATGTTTTCATTTTTTGAGCTTACTTTTTCAACATTTTACATGCTAGTTTTGTCAATTTCTTGAAAATTTTCAATTCTTGAGCATGTAGGTTAGTGTTTGATAGTGCTGAGTCTTATATTTACATATTAATGTGGTGGGTTGCTGTCAAATTTAATGTTTGGTGAGAAAATTTCAAGATTTCATCATGTTTTCATTTTTAGAGCTTACTTTTTTTCATCATTCTACATGCTAGTTATTTTTGCCAATTTCTTGAAAATCTTACATTCTTGAGCATGTATGTTAATGTTTGATAGCGTTGAGTCTTCTATTCATATATTAATGTGATGGGTTGTTGTCAAAATTGAATCTTGGTTGGAAAAATTTGCCCATTTTGCATATTAAGGGACGTTGTCATTTTTTTTTTTGACATTTTTTAAGTGCATGTCAAGTGCATACCATGAGCATAAGAGCATATGTGTAACCCATCTTCCGAAGGCATAACGTTTGCTCCCGAAATCGAAATGACTCCATTATTTTTGTGTTGGAAAGGTATTGAAGTTAAATATGAAATGAAAACATAAATTTTGGGATATATACTTACAAAAATTGCAGGTTTTTCTATTATTTTAAAACTGGTAATTTTCTAACATGTCTAATGTTTTTGATGAATGTTGTATTTCCATGCTTACTCGATTTAGACCAAAGCGTTGTGTATGATCTTCTCTTGCACTTTTTGGTGATCTTGAGAATAAAAAACAACTTTGATCTATATATATTTAATATTGGGATTAAAATTGGAAATTTGATTATTCATTTGGTTTAAGGGAATGAACCTTTTACAATGCATTTTTCAATGGTCCTTTGATTTGACGTTTTCCATTTCTCTATAGTTGGGATTAGGGTAATCTTGAGAATCAAAAGCAACTTTAGTTTTCATTTTATAACATTTGGTAAATTGGAAACTTCATCTTTCACCTTTTTGCTTAAGGGAATGAACCTTTTACAAAGCATTTTCCAATGGTCCTTTGATTTGAAGTTTTCCATTTATATATAGTTAGGATAAAGTTTGTGTATGCTATTCTCTTGCACCTTGGGGTGATCTTGAGAATCAAAAACAACTTTAGTCTTCATTTTTATAACATTTGGTAAATTGGAAAACTTCATCTTTCACTTTTGGTTTAAGGGAATGAACCTTTTATAAAGCATTTTTCAATAGTCCTGTGATTTGAAGTTTACTATTTCTATATAGTTGGGATAAAGTTTGTGTATGCTTTTCTCTTGCACCTTGGGGTGATCTTGAGAATCAAAAACAAATTTAGTCTTCATTTTATAACATTTAGTAAATTAGAAACTTCATCTTTCACTTTTGGTTTAAGGGAATGAACATTTTACAAAGTATTTTTCAATAGTCCTTTGATGGATTATTTGTTGTGTATGATCTTCTCTTCTCTTGAGCATCCTTGGATGATCTTGAGAATCAAAAGCAACTCTTAATCCTCTTTTAAATAATGTGATTTTCTTGGAGAACTACTAACGCTTGAGTGCATGACCTAAAAACGCTTGTCAAAGAAAGGAGGAATCAAAATGAAATCAAAAAACTACTAATACAGTTGTTATACAGGTTGCCAAAAGGTGTTCAAGCAAACCACACCTAATTAAACAAGATAAAAAGAACAACATATTCAAAACACTGTATTGCAGGTTTTGGAAAAGGGTACGTCCCTCTCCGCTCAACTGGAACATAACCCCTTTGGCATAACGCCTTAAGCTACAACAATGGGGGTGGTTCCAGGAACCCCAAAGTAGTCCACGCAAGAGGGAACCTTGTGGACAAAACGGGAAGTGCTCCGCACTACCTACTTGACTAGTGATTCCTTTGTGAGATAGAGTTACAGGTTGTCCATTGTGGCGACCCCAGTGATAGTACACGTAGACACACTAGTTGCCTACTGTTCTTGAAGGGGGTAAAGTAAAGCCGAGATACTCCCAAACTAGTCAGTGCGACTTTTTGGGTAAATCGCGCTCGCTCGTGGCAACTTTGTAACACCTAGGGTGAGAGAACCACCTAGGAGAATATACTTTGGCCAGGAGCCCACTTTGACCATTTTAAAATAGTGTTGAGTTGTGAACCTTCTTTTTGAGAAACGTGTGACGTATTACTTTCGCCTAGTTTTTACTTGCCTTAGGGCGAGGCGAAACTCTGCTGAAGTGAGGCTAGCATTTTTTCGTCATCATTTTTCTTGATTTATTTCCTTCCTATTCTTTTGACACTTTGTTGATCAAAAGAGGTGTGATTACCTTTGTGTTGCCATTCGACTGTTTCTCTCACTTTTATGTCCGTTTACGCCCATCCATGTTTGCGGCTGGGTTAGTTAAACGTCTAAAGTGAGTGGAGGCATTTTCACGTCATTTGGTAGCCATTGTGATCTTGATACCCACGTCAAGATCGTCATTGTAGTTAGGCGTGGTTCATCACTGCGGACTTCCATAGAGGAGTTAGCTTGTTTGTCTCGTATCATTACAATTTCGATATTTACGTCTTGTTTCTTGTAAACTCGACATAAATACCTATATTGTACGGTTACGCTGCACACATTCTTAACTATTCCTAGCTATACTTTGAGCTTTTTTGTTTGATTTTATTATTACCTTGATTTCAAAAGGTGCTAGGTGCTACCATTTGTGCGTGTTATATCAATAACACCTCGATATCAATACTTCACTTTCTTGCAAAGTGGGTTAACATATCTTGGTGATATTGTTGTGTCATTCACAAATCGTAATTGGCACTTTTTGAGATATAGGTCTTAATCAGACTTGAGCTTTCTCATCGTATATCTTGATTGGGAGATCGCATTTAACTTCATGTATTTACTTACGTCTTGTTCATTCCTTTGAACTTGGCATAAGTGGAGACATCTTGTTAATCATCTGGCGTCGTAAATTACTTTGAAACGTAGTCTAGGAAGTACTTCATTTGATTAAGTTTTAATACCAAATGCTTGTTTCACGGGTGATTTATCACTCTATCATATTGGTATTCTCACATTGTTGACATATTCATACTCTTAGCAATTTCATCTTGTGTTTCACTTAGGGGTAGTCATTAATTTTGAACAAATCTATAACTTACCTTAGTGAAACTTATCACGAAAACATGGCTCCCAAAACACGTCTAGGGTTGAAGAAACAGACATATGAGGAACAACAAGCGCATGCTTGGGAGACCTCTAACAGACAAGGGTCAAACCCCTTCATTGGACACGATCTAGGCCACTATTTTCTACAGAAAAGGAAACAGAAGAGATGGTCGATCATAGTGGAAATGAATTAGAATCACCACACGCAGACTTTGATTTTGACCCCACTCTACTAGATGAGTTTCTCCTTAGAAACAAAGATAGAGTTTTGGCACGGGTCATGGAATTAGGGGCCAAATTTCCCACTGAGAATGAACCAATATTACCTACAAATGACACTACTAAGGAAGAACACCCCCTTATCAATATGGAAGATATTTTAACAGGTGGGCATGCTTCCACTTCTTACGCAGAAAATGATAAAGTGGTAGGGCATAGAATACCCCTCATCAAAGTGCCACGAAGAAACAAGATAGAACATGAGACAGGGGAAGAACCTCCACAATACGAAGAGGAAGAACCTTTAGAAGAAGAAGACACAAACCAAGTCACAATCCAACAACAACTCAGTAACCTAAGCCGACAACTAGCTTTGCTTACTTTCCAGGTACAAAAAGACACAAACAAGAACGTTCAAAAGTCAAAGCCTAAGTTTAGGATCCATGAACTCCATCGAGAAAACCAAGGAGAAGAAGACACGGGGTATCATCGTGTACACGTCCCCGCTTCTCCCACTAAAGAACAATTGCTCGCACAAGAAGTGCAATCTATGAAAGCAACACTTGCGAGCATACAAGAGAGCAATATAGGGAGTATTAGGAAATACCAATATGAAGAAATATGCCCCTATCCTTTTGACAAGACAATGACCCTTCAACCCTTTCCAAAGAAATTTGATATGCCAAAGTTTGACAAATACAAAGGAAAGGGAGACCCAAGGGATCATGTTAAAGATTTCTACATGGCATGTCAAGAGGTGTCTTATAGTGATAATTACCTCATCAGACTTTTTCCTAAGAGTCTCGGAGGTCAAGCATTGGAATGGTTTACGCGCTTACCACGAGGATCAATTTTCACCTGGCCAGAATTGGCGGAAATATTCGTGCGTCATTTCTCGTATAACATAGAGAGTGACATCACCATGGCAGACTTGTGCGGGCAAAAAACAACGCCCAAATGAGACCTTCGCCAGCTTCCTCCAAATGATGGAGAGGGATAGCTAGTCGCTTCCCTTGCGCTTTCCCTGAGAAGCAGCTGGTCAGTATTTTCATCCCTAATCTCAACCCAGATATAGCTTTCCACCTCCAAATGCATTGTGTCCGCACCTTTGAGGAGGTTATCGAGAAAGGGATTCAAATAGAAAAGGCTCTCATTGCCAAAGGCACCCTCAAAACCCAATCTAAAGACAACCAAAGTGTCAAACCCGCTGAAAAGCCAAAGATCTTTAACAAAAACAAAAACGTGGTGGGAGACGGAATCACTGATTCCAAACGTGTTCAAACGGTCCAAACCAGTCAACCTTTTAAACTGAACAAGGGCCCAATTCAACCACCACCAAAGCGATGAACATTCACCTCCCTCAATGAACCGTTGTCTGTCATACTAAAACAGTTGGATGCGGCCCACATGATGACCTATCCTACAACACAACCGTTTGATGACAACGCTCCTAAACCTTCATGGTATAAGGAGCATGAATACTGCGAAATGCATCGCGTTAAAGGTCATAAAATAGAAAAATGTTTGCGACTTCACCACTATATTCAAGACCTCATTGACAACGGGGAGATAGAGGTGGATAACCCTGGCCACATGCAAACACCTAATGAGAAAATGGGGATTTATAAGGAACCATTCCCCAAGCATGATAAGTTGGAAAAGGAAAAACCGGATTGGGGAGAGTCATCCCAAACCTATAAAGCCACAAATTACTTGTATACCAAGAGAGATAACAATCATTACGATTCACTTATCGGATGTATTCGCTCCCCTACTGACCGTGTCAATACCATCCGGATCAAGGGAAAGGACTGCGCTGCGGTAACAAGGCGTGCCCGCCTCGTGATTCCAGAACCCTCTCTGTTGACCCCACAAACTGGTAAATATAACCTTTTAGAACAACTTGAGAAGACACCTGCTAAGATCTCGATCTTAGATCTTCTCAAGATATCCAATGTGCATAAGGAAATTTTGTATCAAACTCTTCAGGGGTCGGGAGTGCCTTTAGAAGTTGATCCTACGTACCTTCAAGCCGCGGTGGCAAATATTGCATTAAGTGAGCATCTCACTTTCAACCATAGGGAGGTCCCTACTGAGAATCCTACACATAATCTTCCCTTATACATTGAGGTAGTTGTCACCCGCAGGAAAATCAAACGGGTGCTTGTGGACAACGGATCGGGATTGAACATTTACATGCTTAATCTGGTCAAACAATTAAGACATACAGAGGAAGATCTTGAGTCCCATATCATCACTATCACCGCATACGACAACGCGGAAAGAGAGTCAGCAGGCACCATTACGCTGCCAATGGAGGTGGGCCCCACTTGCCATCAGACAAAGTTTCACGTCCTAGACTTGGAACTTCCATATAATATGCTTCTAGGCCGACCATGGATTCATGCCATGCAGGCCGTGCCATCAACATTTCATCAATGCATCAAGCTGAAGCATGAGGGACATACGGTAACAATACCAGGAGACTCAGAGCCCTTTGCTCATTGTAGAGCTCTTAATAGCTTTGCACGAAAGGGTACATATGCATGTCCCTCCACAGATATAGCTGTCCCTCTTCATTCTGAGGCCATGGAATCTCGAGTAGATTCAAATTCTCTTAGTTCTTGCACTCATGGGGAAGTTCACTTCCACATCTCCATTTGATTCATGGGAGATGAAAATTCTGGAATATGGCTGTGGGGAGTATAATGTACAACAAGCACTCTTGGTTTCTGACCTCTCCTTGTCGCCCAAGACTAGAGGTCGACCCAACTACCGCTTCAGGAGACCTAGAGAGGAACACACTATTGGGTCATTCCTACCTGGAGGCTTGTTAGCTGAGGAAAAATTACTTGATCCACCTACTACTTGGGTCCCTGAGGACACTCAGCCATCTTGTTATCAAACCCCAGAATATGAAAAATCTAGCAGAATGATGTACTCCATGGGCTACAAAGGCCTAGGATGTGGGAGGAATGAACAAGGACAAAGAGAACCAGTCCCTCTTCCACATTTCAAAACAGAAAGATATGGCATTGGGATTCACCCTTATGGAGCACACCCCAACGATCAAGATGTGACTTTTTCTGAGCATGAGGATAGCTCCGAGTACCTAGACAGCGATACAGATTCCCATTGTAGCCTATATGAGGATCTGGCCTCCACGAACCTTTTCATGAACAATGTTGTCCTGACCATAACCCCCACCGAACCGACCCTTGACCTTGTGTACCCTTCCCTTGTTGAATGGGACCAACAACATCACGTGCCACTAGATTTATTCGAGAATGACGAGGCTATTGCAGAGTTCATGGGCATAAGGGATACAATTCCCATTGGAGATCACAAGAAGGGTTTCTTTATCGACTTAGACACCTGCGCCTACTTCGGCGAGGAGGCTGAACTTCGTGGTCAGCAAAATTTAAAGAAAAGCGAGGGCAAGAGTTCTAAAGAAAAGCCTCGGCAAAAATCAAAGTCCAAGTCACATAGTGAAAACCTCTTTGAGGCACTGGCTGACAAACAAATAAGAAAATCAAAGGACAAACAAAGTGACCACGCCAAGGATGAAAATCTCGTAGAGACATCCTTGGATGAAGATCTCAACCTACCTCCCGATCCTACGCGTATGGAGGATTTATCAAAATTGTTAGTTGAAGAAACCATTGATGTCAATATTGGTACTGAAGAAGATCCCAAGATAGTAAAATTGGGAGCATCACTCTCAGCCAGAGAACAAAAGACGTTCACTATGCTACTACGAGAGTTTATTGATGTGTTTGCATGGTCTTACAAAGACATGCCCGGCTTAGATCCAACTTTGGTCGTGCACAACTTGGTTGTGCACGCAGACGCTAAGCCTATCAAACAGAAGCTTGAAAGATGCACCCAAGAGTGGCCTTGTTAGTTAAAGAAGAGTTGGAAAGGTTGCTTGCAGCAGGATTCATCAGGCCAATTGATTATTCTGAATGGATATCGAACATTGTTCATGTCCAGAAGAAACCTATTGGTATCCGAATCTGCACAGATTTTAGGGACATCAATAAAGCTTTCCCTAAAGATGACTGTCCGTTGCCAAACATTGAAATGATTGTTGACTCAACCGCAGGGTATGAAATGCTATCACTCATGGATGGCTTTTCAGGTTATAATCAAATTAAGATCGCTGAGGAAGACCAACACAAAACATCTTTCACAACTCCTTGGGGCACCTTCTGTTATCAGGTGATGCCATTTGGCCTTAAGAATGTGGGAGTAACTTATCAGTGGGCCATGACAGTAATATTTCACGATATGATTCATGACATCATGGAAGACTACGTAGACGACATCCTGGGAAAGTCCAAAACAAGAGAGGATCATCCTATCATTTTGCGGCGTATATTTGAATGCCTGCGTGAATACAAAGTCAGGCTGAATCCAAAGAAGTGTGTCTTTGGTGTGCTATCTGGGAAACTATTAGGCTTCATTGTGTCAAGACGAGGTATTGAGGTAGACCCTGCTAAAGTGTCTGCCATCACAGAAATGCCTCCACCTGAGAATATCAAGCAACTGCGTAGCTTGCAAGGGAAAATTCAAGCCATTCGCCGCTTTATCTCCCAGCTTGCAGATAAATGTCACTCATTCACTCATTTGCTTAAGAAGGACATCACTTTCATTTGGGGACCTGAGCAACAAGCAAGCCTTTGCTTTGCTTAAACAGTACCTGGCTAATCCACCTGTCCTCATGCCTCCCACTCCCAGGAGAACCACATTTGCTCTATATTTCCGCTACGCAATATGCTATTGGTGCACTGCTCGCCCAATACGACCTTAGCCATAAAGAGAAAGTAGTGTACTATCTGAGTCGCACCCTCATCACCTATGAACTTAATTATCCTCAGATTGAAAAGGCTTGCTTGGCCGTTGTTTTTACCTTTCAGAAACTTCACCATTACCTGCTAAATACTAAGACCAAGCTCATATCCAAGGTCGACCCACTCAAGTATTTGTTGTCCAAACCCGCCCTCACAGGTAGAATGGCTAATTGGATCATTCTACTCAGTGAGTTTGATATAGAATTTGTCCATCAAAAATTAGTTAAAGGACAAGTACTTGCCGACCAGCTAGCGGAAGCACCTTTGCAAAGCACAGAACCTTTGAGTCTGGATCTGCCAGATGCATCTTTGCTCTACATTGAAGAATCTATCGTATGGCAGATACATTTTGATGGATCTTTTACATTTCATGGTTCAGGTGCAGGAGTGGTCCTTATTACTCCTTCGGGTGATCCTATACCACAGGCTTTCCGCCTGGCCTTCCCTTGCACGAACAACATTGCGGAATATGAAGCACTCATTGCAGGGATGAAGCTAGCCATAAAGTGGAATAGTCAACATGTTAAGGTTGTAGGTGATTCACAGCTAATCATCAAATAGGTTAATGATGAGTATAAAGTTAAGGATGACAAGCTCATACCTTACAAGAAGTTAGTGGAAACTCTAAAGGAGTATTTTGTGCACATTACCTTTGAGCAGATCCCAAGAGTGCAGAACAGATCGGCAGATGCCATGGCAATGGTGGGATCTATGCTTCGTATTCCGCCAGGGAACAATGATATGCCATTATTCGTAGAAAATCTATGCCAACCCACGTATGACATGCCAGAATCTTACCTGGCTTGTGAGGTTGTTGGTCCCCATTCCCCATGGTACGAACCCATCTTCACCTATCTTAAGGACAGTATATTCCCTCCCAATATCTCTCATTCTGAAAAACAAAGCCTGATTCGCCAGATAGCCCGTTACACCCTTTTAGGAGGTACACTTTATCATCGTGGCTACGATGGGAATCTGTTACGTTGTCTAGATGTGACGGAGTCAATCCAGGCAATTAAAGAAGTACACGAAGGAGTATGCGGAGCACATACAAATGGAATGGTCTTGGCTAAGAAACTGTTAAGAGTAGGTTACTATTGGCCCACCATGGAAACTGATTGTTGTAATTATGTTAGAAAATGTGTGCTTTGCCAAAAGTATGGAAATTTCATCCATGCTCCATCGCAACCATTGCAACCAATCACTACCCCGTGGCCATTCTCCAAGTGGGGACTTGATCTAATAGGGAAGCTTACTCCTACCTCATCTGATGGTCATACACATATCATCACAGCTACAAAATACTTTACAAAATGGGTGGAGGCTGTCCCTTTAACCTATGTCACAGGAGCACAGATTTCTAAATTCATCATGAATCACATTATTTGCCGATATGGTATCCCTGCAGCCATTGTCACAGATAATGGGAAGTCATTTAAGAACAAAACTATGAAAGGTCTTTGCCAATGGTTCCAAATCAGATTGAAATGGTCCACGCCATATTACCCTCAGGGTAATGGACAAGCTGAGGCAACAAACAAGACTTTGGTAAGGATAATGGAGAAGATGGTTAGCAAAACCGGTCGAAACTGGCACCTACAAATCCACCCAGCCCTCTGGGCCTACCGAACATCAATTCACACTCCTACGGGTGCGACGCCATATTCCCTAGTGTTTCGGGACAGAATCTATCATCCCTTTAGAGATTGAACTCCCATCCCTGCGAATTTCTCTTCGGGACTATTTGGATAAGGATGAAGATTATCGAGTGGCAAGATTGGCTGAGTTAGAGCTCCTGGATGAGAGGCGCATTCGCGCTCTTAATCACCTGAAGGTATATCAACACAGAATATCCCACAACTACAACAAGAGAATCATCCCTCGCCAGTTTGAGGTGGGTGATTTAGTTATGAAGGAGAACCAGTTCAACACCAGAGCAGAGCGAGAAAAGAAAGGGAAGTTTGAACCACACTGGTTAGGACCCTATGTCATAGTTGCCAAGTATGGCACCGGGGCATACAAACTGGCTCACCCCAATGGTGATGAGCTCCGGGAGCCCATGAATTCCATGCATCTTAAGAGGTTTTATGCCTAAACATGGCACAAGAAAGTCATAAAAAAAAAAAAATACAAAAAAATACAAAAAAAAATCAGAAAAAGAAAAAGAGAAAACAGGTTGTCCACTAGTGAAAACCACGCAATTGTGGCACTTTGGACAAGTCCTTGGGTGAAAACCGGTTTCCGGTGCCTCGGGAGGATTCGTTGTTCACAAGCATTCTGTATTAGAAGGGTAGTTGTCTTTGGCCTGGACCTGGTTCTGCCTTCGAGTTTCCTTGTGCACACCATCTTGTCCAGCCTTGATCCGGCTTTGCCTTCTTCTATTCGTCTGTGAGGGATGTGGTCTTTCGTTATTTCCCATCTTACGCTGGGGGCAACTCAACGAATTCACCTTCTTGTTCATAAGCGCGTGGCTTCTGCCCTTGTATATTCCCCACCTAACGCTGGGGGCATCCATGCTTTCTTGGTTACCTGCACATAGCTTTGGAAAACTGTTAAAAACACAAAAAAAATATAAAATTGTTTTGAGAAAAACACAAAAACAATATAAAATTGTTTCGAGAAAAACACAAAAACAATAGAAAATTGTTTCGAGAAAACACAAAAACAATAGAACATTGTTTCGAGAAAAACACAAAAACAATAGAACATTGTTTCGAGAAAACACAAAAACAATAGAACATTGTTTCGAGAAAACAAAAAAACAATAGAAAATTGTTTCACAAAACATAAAAAACAATATAAAATTGTTTCACAAAAACCTAAACAATAGAAAATCAGTTTATGAAAACATATCTTACAAAAACATTTACTTGCATTGTCTTGTTTTCTTGCTTTGCTTGTTGCTTGTACAGTATTTTTCATGCTTGCTTTTGAGTTGTTTGTTGCTTGGGTGTACTTTGTCATAGTTTATCTTTTCTTGCTTAGAATAGATTCATTCTTGCTTGTGCATATTGTAGTGGGTTTCGACATGCTAGTGTGTTAATTCATTATTTCTTTCTTAACGCATTTGGTTGTGTTTTGTTACTTGTTAATAAGGCATGGTGATTCATGGTGTATTGCATTAATTCTTGGTGTTCTTTGTAGCATTTGACTGTGTTTCTTGCATGTGCTCTATTTTTTTATCATTCACATCACATTACCATCACTATCATCACATCTAGCATCATCTATACATCATATATAAACAAAAATGCTAAGTTTTACATCATGCATGTATGCTAAGCTAATCATCACATATCATATCATCAATGGGGGCAAGAGGGGTTGCGCATAATCAAAAATCTATCCCCCCCCGCACCAATATCATCATATCATCCCGTCCATATACATCAAAATAACACTTGAAAACAACATTTGATATTGTCTACAGATCTATCATCTACAATCTACAGCATGCCTCAAACAATCACATGTGATCACCATCTCTCCTGCATGTCAGAACCTCACGGTAAGTTTTCTAAACTAAGTGGTTAAAATGAACTGATTGCGAATTTTTTTACCCCCCCCTAGGGGGGTATATTAACATGTTTTTCATCGATCGGATGGCCGGGACACCCGTTTCGCTCACCGTTTTCTCCTCTGTTCGCTGTGGAATAATTATTTTTAATTAAATAATTATTTTTATCTTATTTTTCACTGTATTGGGGCATTTTTTGTCCAATACCCCTTTTTTCTCCCCCATACAATTTTATTGCTCCCTGGCGATTTTTATTCTTCTTCACACCCTCGTAAATAATTATTTTTCAAATAATTATTTTTTCTTAATTTTTCCACTAAACAAGGACATTATTTGTCGTTTGTTTCTCTTTTCTTCCACCTAGGGAACTTTTTGTTGCCCCTAGGCCCTTATTTTTCTTCTTCTCCTTTCTTCTATTGTTTATCACGGTTCAGAAAGCCAAAACAATACAAACATTTACTATATCAAAAAAAATCCAAAAACAAGGAAAAAATTTTCACAAAAAATCCTAAAAAGTACAAATACCCTACAAAATGGTAACTTGCTTCTTACGACGGAAATTTGTGTCTTGTGCATGGTATTTTCTCCATATCCTATTGGTTTGTCTCACATCTTCCTTGATTAATACGACTCGCGGATCATCAGATTCACAACCATTCAAAAGCTAGTTGTTTTCTTCATCTGTACTCTAGGGCACTTTTGGTTTCTTGGTGCTGTTTCGTTGTGCACAAATGATTTTCATGGACCCCGTGTCCATTTTCATTTCCCCTTGCATGTATCCTTTCTTGGGGCATCATTTTTAACCCTTGTCGTCAATCACAAACTTGTGGATCTCTTTAGCACTGATAACAAAATATTTGTACAACTGTCTTGACTGTTGTTGGGTTGGATATGTGCGTTCGTACTTGTTTTCCCTGGTATATGATCTTGTTTCCTTCTTGTATTGCATTACATTATTGTATGTTGCGTGGAGTTGGTATTTTCAGCAATGGATAATTGTTCGTATTATGGCTTTTCATGTCATTCTACCTTTGTCGTATGTTTATATTTTTCATAAGGATCGATGACGTAGTTCCTATGGCAATATGATGACATCCAAATTGTTCCAAACAAATAAGTGGCTAGAGGTTAAGATCTTCTCTCCCTCATCCATATTTCTTCTACACCACTTCCTTTTCACCCTTAATTCTCCCTCTCTTTGGGGCATCCTGTCTTGTCCCCATTCTTCTGCCTACTTCTCATCTTTTTCGATTGTCGATCGGCTTCCTTCATCACCCCATCGACACTCGAGGGGGCATCTCTCCCTCCTACTAATTTTTCTTCTATCCCTTCAAAATATCTTCTGTCTACTATCTTTGAAGTGGCATCACTTACGCCACCCCAAAGAGGGGAAAATATAGACACCTATAATTATGCCCAAGCAATTTAAATACTTAAATTGCACTAATTATCCCCTTTCCCGCAAATCGATGACATATCGTCAAAAGAACTCATTTTCCCTCATATCATCATTAATTAATTACACTAAGCTAATTAATTAAGTTTCCTATCCAACAAATACCCTAATTAACGACCTTCCATTAATTAATCTCCCCTTCTATCTAGATTGATTAATTAGTCTTTCCCTTCATTTAAAAAGTAAATCAATATTTAATTGATTTAATCCCCTTATAATAGCCTGAATCATACTAATATTCCTCTAATTGACTTCTATATGCTCACATGTACCTATTAGTTAATCACTTTTGATTAATTAAAGTACCCCCCAACTCCCATGACTTGCTAAACATGTATTAAACCCTTCTAAAGTAAGGTTACCTTTAATAAAGAAACCTTATCCATTCCTAATCATATTTTACCTTTATCCCACATTCATGAGAATGTGTTGAATCATTTATCCTTTGGGCTATATAAAGAGCCCTCCACCTACCTTTTTACTTACACCTAAACTCCTTAGAGAGCAAATGCAAAGCATGTAGCAAAGAGACTAAGAGCTTACACCTTGCCCTTTTGAGAGTTCATCATCTTGAAGAGTTAAGACTCTTTCTTAAAGTGCTTGGGTCATATGGGAGGTGTCAAAAGGGTATTTTATCCCAACTTTGATTAGCCCACATTCCTAGGTTCTTGGAACATTAAGGACAACTATTTTGATAGCCATGGAGCTTACTTGGGTCCATTTATTTATTTGTTGTTAGAGAATAGAGGAGTTTAGATATTTAGCATTGTTAGTTTCAAAGTTTGTATTTATGAATACTAGCATCTAACCCTTATTTAATTCTTATCATGATGGTGTTTATGCTTTGTTTTAGCTAAATTGTAGAACTATTTTAGGTGGTAGTTCTTGCTTCATTTGATTTAACATTAAGTAAAATATACATGCACACACAAGATCACCCTAAGGTGCAAGAGAAGAGCATACACAAACTTTATCCCAACTATATAGAAATGGAAAACTTCAAATCAAAGGACCATTGAAAAATGCTTTGTAAAAGGTTCATTCCCTTAAGCAAAAAGTGAAAGATGAAGTTTCCAATTTACCAAATGTTATAAAATGAAGACTAAAGTTACTTTTTATTCTCAAGATCACCCTAAGGTGGAAGATAAGAGCATACACAAACTTTATTCCAACTATATAGAAATGAAAAACTTCAAATCAAAGGACCATTGAAAAAATGCTTTGTAAAAGGTTCATTCCCTTAAGCAAAATGAATAATCAAGTTTCCAAGTTTAATCCCAATGTTAACAAGATAGATATCAAAGTTGTTTTTGATTCTAAAGATTACCAAAATGTGAAAGAGAATATCATACACACACTTTGGTCTAAATCGAGTAAGCATGGAAATACAACATTCATCAAAATATTAGACATGTTAGAAATGACTAGTTTTAAAATAACAGAAAAACCTGCAATTTTTGTAAGTATAAATACTGAATTTATTTTTTCATTGCATATTTAACTTCAATACCTTTCCAATGCAAAAAAAATGGAGTCATTTCGAGTTCAGGAGTAAAAGTTATGGCCTTCGGAAGATGGGTTACACATATGCTCTTATGCTCATGGGTATGCACTTGACATGCACTCAAAAAATGTCAAAAAAACGTCCTTTAACCTCCAGAATGGGCAAATTTTTCCAACCAAGATTCAATTTTGACAACAAACCATCACATTAATATATGAATAGAAGACTTAACACTATCAAACATTAACATACATGCTCAAGAATTTAAGATTTTCAAGAAATTGACAAAACTAGCATGTAGAATGATGAAAAAGTAAGCTCTAAAAATGAAAAAACATGATGAAATCTTGAAATTTTCTCACCAAGATTAAATTTTGATAGTAACCCACCACATTAATATGTAAATAGAAGACTCAGCACTATCAAACACTAACCTACATGCTCAATAATTGAAAATTAGCATGTAAAATGTTGAAAAAGTTCAAGAAATTGACAAAACTAGCATGTAAAAATGTTGAAAAAGTAAGCTCTAAAAATGAAAACATGATGAACGGGTAGAATACCCAGGTTCAAGTCCCACCGGGCATGCCAAATGTGTGCATGTATACTTTGCTTAATGCTAAATCAAATGAAGCAAGAACTACCACCTAATATAGTTCTACAATTTAGCTAAAACAAAGCATAAACACCATCATGATAAGAATTAAAGAAGGGTTAGATGCTAGCATTCATCAATAAAAACTTTGAAACTAACAATGCTAAATATCTAAACTCCTGTATTCTCTAACAACAAATAAATGAATGGACCTAAGTAAGCTCCATGGCTATTAAAATAGTTGTCCTTAATGTTCCAAGAACCTAGGAATGGGGGCTAATCAAAGTTGGGCTACAAGACCCTTTTGACACCTCCCATATGACCCAAGCACTTTAAGAAAGAGTCTTAACTCTTCAAGATGATGAACTCTCAAAAGGACAAGGTGCAAGCTCTTAGTCTCTTTGCTACATGATTTACATTTTCTCTCTAAGGAGTTTAGGTGTAAGTAAAAAGGTAGGTGGATGGCTCTTTATATAGCCCAAAGGATAAAGGATTCAACACATTCTCATGAATGTGGGATAAAGGCAAAACATGATTAGGAATGGATAAGGTTGCTTTATTAAAGGTAACCTTACTTTAGAAGGGTTTAATACATGTTTAGAAAGTCATGGGAGTTGGGGGGTACTTTAATTAATCAAAGGTGATTAAATAATAGGTAGATGTAAGCTTATAGAAGCTAATTAGAGGAATGTTAGTATGATTTATGCTATTAGAAGGGGATTAAATCAATTAAATATTGATTTACTAGTTAAATGAAGGGGAAGACTAATTAATTAATCTAGATAGAAGAGGTGATTTATTAATGAAAGGTCATTAATTAGGGTATTTGTTGGATAGGAAACTTAATTAATTAGCTTAGTGTAATTAATTAATGATGATATGAGGGAAAATGAGTTCTTTTGACGATATGTCGTCGATTTGCGGGAAAGGGGATAATTAGTGCAATTTAAGTATTTAAATTGCTTGGGCATAATTATAGGTGTCTACAGCAGGACATTCCAAATGTTTAAGATAAAATATAATTTCCAAGTACCATGCACAATTGACTAATCTTTCATGAACATTCATGTCTCCTTCCTCAAAATCATTTATCTCCATCACTTGCAGATTTCTTTCTGCCATTAGCTTTGCTAATCCTATTGGGCACCTAAAATATTGAGTAAGTATAAGAAGGCGCATTGGCGCGCAAGGCCTATTTGAAGAAGGGTGCGTAAGATGAAAGCACACATGATAGGGTTTTAGGAGGGTTTAGTAGAACTAGTGGCGCACGCACAAGGTAGAGCAAAGGTTTTGGGACTTAGCCATATTTGGCATATCAGGAAGAACATGAGGAAAGCATGACCCGACTGCACATGCGGAGTGGATAAGGTGCCATCCTAGCAACTTGGAGCCCATGAAAGGAATATACCTTGCGATAGAAGATTCCAGAAGGTCATCATGAAAAAGGATTGAGATATCATTTCTGAAGGAGTATGCTCCCATGGAGGACGACTTGGACACTTAGCAGTCGATCTATAACTTCAGAAAGGCATGGCAGTGCTTGCTAAGGATATATATACAAGCACCTGGTAGAAGAAAAGGATATACATAGAAGATAGAGAATGGAAAGAGGTGAAGCTATGTCAGAAATATTGTGAGGGCTCTATGGGTTGGGTTTAGAGGATCTGTAGAAGTATGTTGTATCAAGGGGATGGGTCTGAATATTTTTCTTTTACTATATGAAGGGCTTAAGTCCAATTCTAATGCATGACATTGGTCTGCACTATTATATGGATCTGTGATTGCCTCAAGTAAATGTAATGTGGTTATCAACATACTTAATATGAATATATGTGGTTCCAGTTTTTACTTATATATGTATGGATCATATTTATATATATATTTCATATGAATGGGTGTAAACCCTGTGCATTTCCTTTCTGTTATGATTTAGATATATGTTCTGTAATGATTTCTTATCTAAATGAATACATTGGTCTAGAATCCCATTCTGAGCTCTAAGATGAATGTATGGTTCATTTCCATTCTCTTCACTTAAGTTTCTATCGTAAATAATGCATTCTCACACAACTCACATAAAGGAGGGGCTCAACACCCATGTGCCTTGGGTGAGCACCCAACACCCACTGGGTGATAGGTCGATGCGCATGGGATTTCCTTGTTCTTTGAAAGGGAATAAAAATGACTACATCTTGGTTCCATTGCCAGGACCTCTTTTCAAAGTTGTTGTGAGAAATGGCATGCATATTTTTCTTTGTGATGTGTAATGATAGAGTTCCTGACTTTAGAAAGTGTTGAAATGTGGTTCAAGAGCACGGAGGATGAGTTTGGTCAAAGATTCAACACTGGACCTGAGTTCAATGCACGTAGATGGGTAGAAGAGAACCTATACCATGAGTTGTATGAGACATTTTTTTTTTGCTTCCCAGTAGAGCTATATGAATGGCTTTCAGCATACGCATCCAGATCAAGTTGGTACTATAGATCACACGTGTGGACCCAAGATGACTATCAGAGGCTACAAGATGCAGATCTAACTTAGACACATGCTATTGATCACTAGTGAAAGGGAGTGCTGGTCAGTTACACTTTAGAATACATCATTTTGATGTATTCTTTCCATGGAAGTTGTTGAGTTTGAGTTTCTGAGGGAGCCTAGAGGATCATTTTTGAGTGTTATTCCTCTGGCTATGAAGATCTTGGTCATTACTTTGAGTTTAGAAGCATTCCCCATGGCTCGGCTAAGCTCCTCTGAGCACTGGGAGAGGAAGCTAGGGTGGAGGAAGATGGCGGACATTGTGGCTGAAAAGGAAAGGGAGGAGAGATGACTCAAGTATAGTGAAGCTCATGAAAGGGAGATGACTAGACAATGTGAGGTTGCAAGTGTGATGGATCTATGGAGGCAGACATTGCGAGAGGGTGTTGAAGTTCACATGGAAGACATGGAGCATGAGTAGTCTATGCTACCCCATCTTGGTAAGCGTGGGAGAGAGGCCCCTTCAGATTCTGATGAGAGTTCATGCATGGAGAGAGAAGATTCAAGATGTGCATCTGAACCCACCTGACAACCAACCCCTAGTGCTTGGTTTTCCAAATCAAGGGAGAAGTATTGATAACCCAGTTGGTATCGGTGGGAGTGACTGATCGGCACCTAGGAGATATAATTTTTCATTTGGAACATCCATGGCTACACATACCATTCTGGTGTTTGGAGGAATTTTTGGGCAAAGTGCAAGTACGCAAGGTTTGGGCAATGCATCTGGGAGTGGCACGGGATACACTTCTAGCAGTGGAGCAATCTCATAGACCATTGGTGCACAGTTCAGTGGGACATTGGGGACACTAGGTGTGACCACTTCAGGCCCATTTCTAGTTACAGGAGGATCTAGAGGTGGAACTGGTGGATCTAGAGGCATAGGACTTTGTGGATCTAGTGGATCTGGTGGAGGGAACACTGGAGGAAACACCAGAGGGAACCAAGGATATGGATCAGGAGGACAGGGGCCTCAGCCACCTCCTTAGGTGTTCTTTGAAATGTATTTACACTTGCCAGATTACCAAGGTATAGAGGATGTTGCAACACATGTGCAAAAGTGTGAATTACTATGGTGCGTGCATGAAGGGGATCACTACCCCTAGAGTGGAAGGCAAGTCAGTTTGCAAAAATGTTGCAAGGGGGAACACACATAACTGGTATAGGAAGTATGACCCCTATCAGATGGTGGTAGACTACACCACATTGAAGAATGCCTTCCTAGTAGAGTTCCATATACCAGAGTTCGAGAAAAAGAGCATTAGCACTTTGAAGGAGATCCAACAGGGAATGGTAGAGAGTGTGTGGGAGTATGATGCATGGTTTAAAACTCTCCTGTCAAAACTATCATATGACATTCACCCTTCATAACATGCTCAATGGTTTGTTGGAGGGTTGACCACTCCATTTATGAGGGCATTGTCACATAAAACATTCACTGACCCACGTAAGTCTTTAGAGGCTTCCTTATGTGTTGAAGTAGTTAGGAGCATTGATACTGGTGTGAGCCCTTTTCTGGAGGCTCAAATCACTACCATGGCCAAACAGTTAGAGAAGTTATCTACAAACTTTGCACATGAGACTCATAGTGGTCTTTGGTGTGTGGATTGTGAAGTAGAGGGGCATGCCAAGGATAGTTTCCCCCGAAAGTCAGTACGTGCCATAGCAGTAGATTGTGAAATTTTTCATGGGGACCATGATGTGAGTAGGTGTCCCTTGTAGCACACAATCTAGAAGAATGTGTCTTGCTACTGCAAGATCTGCACCTCTACGACCCATGATACTAAGGATTGTAGGCTTATTGACCAAATCCATGAGGCCATTGATCATGGTGTGTGCCAGACCAGCCTTGCCAGTAGTTCCAAGGAAGATGATCACTGTTATGAAGGACATGCAGATGGAGGGGTGCATGGGAGAGGTCCTCGTGGAGGATTCTATGGTCATAGTAACCACAGAGGAGGAAGAAGTGGATTCCCATGAGGGACTTGCTATAACTATGAATCTACAGAACATTATAGGTGTGAGTGTCCAGATTTATTGCAGTGCTCATGGTGTGGGAAGAAGCATAAGTATGAGGAGTTCCCTGAGTTTTTTGAGCACATGATCCAGTAGCACCGGAAGGACAAGGGCACTGGGTTGGTGAGTATAAATAAGGCTAACACATAGTGGATTCCTTGAATGGTGCGTGAGTCAGGGTTAGAACCTATTTTGGTGACAACATGAGCAGAGGTTGTGCATGCCAAGGAAGTACCAAGGCAAAGGACTCTAGTCTCAAGAGAAGAAGTGGTGCATGGGAAGTATCTAGACCCTTCCCACCAGAAGGAAGTGTATCAAGAGATAATGGATGTCATTCAGAGTTTGCAGGGAGAAATCAGTGTCTAAAGGAGTAGTCCAAGTAGCAGGAGCAAAGGAGGAATGTTGAGGCTCCATAGAAGGACCTGGATGAGGTCAAGGAAGTGTGCAAAATGTTAAGGCAAGAGAATATTATTCCCTTGCTAGGAGAATGGCTATGGGAGAAGATGCCACGTGTGGGAGTAGAGTGTGAAAGGTAGGTGTTGCATGCAAACCTCCCTCCCCATAGCCTTGACTATGACAAAGAGATCACACTGAATGCAGTTGTGGATGGTTGGCTGTTGAGTAACATATTGATTGACATGGGAGTAGAAGTCAATGTTCTTACATTAGATGCCTAGCATCAAATGGGAAGGCTGCATTATAACCATCTTTGAATGTGTTGTATATGGAAAAAAAAACTAAGGCAATGCCCATTGGAGTATTGAAGGATGCAGTGATCACCATTCAGGGGGCCAAGTTTACTGGAGACTTCGAAGTCTTGGTGCTCGTTGAGGCAGACAATTTTCCAGCATTGCTTGGGTGCCCATGGTGCTATAAGAACAATGCTAACCTAAGGTTCAACAAAGGATATATCAGTTTTGAGAACAAGGAAGAATGGTTCATCATCCCTTTGATGGATGGGAAGTCAATGCCTTACACTGAGCCTTTGGGAGAAGAGGTCCTTGATAGAATTTATGTGCACTCCATCAGAGACCCTGAGATAATTCACCCTACAGAAGGAGTTATCCAATTTGAGGATGCCCAGTCTGTGAGTGATACAACAAGCATGGCATGTGAAAATTGGGTGCACGGGACCTATGAGTTAATTGGGCGACAGTTGAGGGGGTCTGTAACAAGAGTGACCAAGGTGTGCTCACTCAAGCACCTAGGAGGAAAGAAGTTACCAAGTTACTCTAGAGGGGCATACCCTGAAATTTTCTTACGGGACATGGAAGCTCAGTGGAAAAATGAGGATGAAAGAAGAGGGATGTTGAGTTATAACCTACTGGGACTACAAGCATGCGGTGGTGGGCTACACACCATGAGAACCTCTTAGAATGGCAGCAAAGGTAAGAATCCTTTTTGTAAGGTTTTCTAGGAGCAACGCACCCATGGTCATCCAAGAATATCATGGTAAAGAGACTACTTCATTTCATATCCAAGCATGTGAGAAGGCCTGGATAGGAGGCACAAAAGGCCTTACCACCATCATTATGGGTACATAAGATGTATTTCACACTACAAGGTTTTACACGTGCATGGTATATCCACTCAGAAACACACCGCTAGACAGGAAATTGGTAGGAGATGACAACTGATCTCATCCAAGATTTTGAATATCGGAGCACAAAGCCATCAGTGGATAAGGCATTACAAGTGATCAAGTGCCTTATGATGGGGGATAGTGCCATGGCAGAAGATAGGCTACTAGATTTTCTAGGTGAGCCCATTTTAGAGGCATGCTTTGATGAGGATGAGTTAGAGGAGATGTAGTTTGAGCGTGCATGCATAGAAAAGGAAAAAGGAAAGATGGTTTATGTCATAGATGGAGAGGAAATGAAAAGTCTAGATTTTAACCACTCTGTAGGTATGCATGATGTTATAGATAGTGCTGATGAAAGGATGCATGCTTACCATGAGCCCTTAAAAATGAAGAAGGTTAACATTGGGTCAGAAGCAGAACCCAAGGAAGCTATCATTGGAGACTATTGGTTGGAGAAGGAGGTCTCAAAGATCATTGATCTGTTACGTGAATTCCAAGATTTATTCCCTCATGGGTACCATGAACTCAAAGGCATCCACCATTCCTTGGGGGAGATGAGGATAAAACTAAAGGAAGGTGCACACCCAATCCAGAAGAGGCCATATCAGACGAACCCAAATTTACGCATACCGGTCAAGGAGGAGATAGACAAAATGATAGCGACAAGTATCATTGAGGCTATGGAAGATTCAAAATGGATAAGCCCAATGGTCATCAACATAAAAAAGGATGGGAGGATAAGGATTTATGTTGACTACAGAGACCTGAATGTAGTATGTGTCATTGATCCCTTCCCAACCCCGTTTACTGAAGAAATATTAGAGGGAGTGGTCGGGTGCAAAGTCTACTCTTTCACAGATGGGTTCTCAGGGTACCACCAGGTGAGGATTGCAAAGGAAGACCAGAGAAAGACAACTTTCTCCACTGAATGGGGAATTTTTTCCTATACGGTCATGCCTTTTGGGTTGAAGAATGAACCTGTTGTGTTCTCATGCATTGTAGTACAAGCCTTTCAGGACTTCATCCATAACTTTCTTCAGGTCTATTTGGATGATTGGACTATGTATGGTCTAGTCAAAGACCATTGTGATAACTTAAGACTAATGTTTGAAAGGTGTTGGAAGTTGAGGATATCCCTCAACATCAAGAAGTGTGTCTTTGTTACCCCATTTGGAACCTTATTGGGACATATCATATGCAAGGAAGGCTTACTAGTAGATCCCGCCAAGGTTGTAGTCATTGTGGGTTTAGGGGAGCCTACTAGCCAAAGCACCATGCGTGGATTCCTTGGGCATATGGGTTACTATAGGAATTTCATCAAGGGATATGCCAAGATAGCTGCTCCCTTAAAGGAATTTCTTAGACAAAAGAGTTCCTTTCATTAGGGAGAGGCGTAACAGAGGGCATTCAACACTTTAAAGGATAGGCTTGTCAAAACACCCATACTCTATTTCATCATTTGGGATAAGTCTTTCCATGTTCATATGGATGCCTCTGATACAATTGTTCGAGTAGTACTAACATAACCTAGTGAAGGAATTGTTGACCATCCCTTGTGTTTTGCAAGTAGAAATTTAACATTAGCAGAAAAAAATTACACCACTACTGAGCGCAAAGCACTATCCATAATCTACGTGCTGCACAAGTTTAGGCATTATCTACTGGAAACACCATTTATATTCTACATAGACCACATGAGATTAAAATACTTGGTAAACAAGCCTGTTCTACAAGGGCACATATGTCGATGGGTCTTGTTATTCTAAGAATTTGAGTTCATAGTTGTTGTCAAGCTAGGGAAAGAGTAATTCTGGACCCGATCACTTGTCTAGAATTGACTCAAGAGAGGATACAGAAAGCATTGAGGATACCATGCCAGATGTGCAACTGTTTAGGTTGCGGCGCATGCCCTCAGACTTAGAGGATATTATGGTGTTTCTCAAAATGGGTGTGACACTAGAAGGGATGAAAGCATTAGAGAGGAAGTAGTTATCCATACATGCCACACCCTACATGCTGGTTAGTGGTGATTTGTACAAGCTAGGATGTGATGAAGTGTTGCGCCAGTGTATGCTAGAACATGAGCGCCTAGCTATTATGGAGGAGGCGCATGGAGGAAGTGCAGGTGGACACTATGTAGGGACGCCACTGCGTGCAAGATATTACAAGTTGGGTTATGGTGGGAGACCCTATATCAAGATTGTAAAGAGTATTACAAGGCATGTGATCATTGTCAGCACCTTGGCAAACCAGGGTGGAGGGATGAAATTCCTTTGCGCCCTATTCCAAGTACAAAGCCATTTGAAAAGTGGGCCATAGATTTTGTAGGCCCCATTTCGCTAGCCACACATAGGACGGGATCACACTATGTAATCACTTGCACAGATTATTTGACAAGATGGGCAGAAGAAGCACCTACCAAGGATTGTATAATGGCTACAACAGCTAGGTTTCTATGGGAAAATATTATTACAAGGTATGGATGCCCATTGAGCTTAACTAGTGATAGCGGTACACATTTCCTAAATGAGACCATCAGGATTCTGTTAATAGAGTTCATGGTGGCTCATCATAAGACTACCCCTTACCATCCACAAGTAAATGGAACTGCTGAGGCATTCAATAAAATACCGAGTCATACCCTGACAAAAATTTGTGACGTTGGTAGACAAGATTGGGATGAACAAAGTATCAGTAGTTCTATGGGCGTATAGGAAAACCTACAAGAGGTTGAATAAATCCACACCATTTCAATTAGTGTTTTGCATAGAGGCTGTCCTACCTGTTGAATTCATGTTACTTTCTCTGCGTATAGTGCGCGCAGGAGGATTGGCTGATGAACAAGTGCTAGAAGAAAGGATTGACAAATTGATGAAATTAGACGAGAGATGATCATTGGCCAGGTGGAGTCAAAAGGATGAGAAGGATAAACAAAAGGCATGGCATGATCACCACATAAAAAAAAAACAATTTGAGGTTGGGCAGATGGTATTGTTATATGATTCTAAGTTTCTGCGCCATCTTTGAAAGTTGAAAGTCCATTGGTTGGGGCCCTATATCATCTCGGACATCCTTGATTTAGGTGCATTCCAGTTGAGAGTGCTGGATGGGACGAGATTTCCAGGCCATTTCAATGGAGTAGGCTAAAGCCCTACTATAAATAAGTCTTCTTGGTGTTTGTAATAAGGCAGTTTTGCCATTTAGTATAGGTTTCCCTTTATGCAATTTCCTTTTGTGTTTCCCTTTCTTGCCATTTGTTTTGTTGTTTGTTTTGTGCCTTGGTGCTAGTAACCACATTAATTTTTGAAGATTGTGCATGCATAGAGGACCGCACATCTTTTTTAGTGTGGGGTGGAGTGATTTGAAGTATAGGCCCGTAATATAAGTTGAACTGGTCAGTAGAAGTTGCGGTGAATGGCCTGGTGGATGGATACAAAGCATGCAAGGATGAAGGAAGTGCATGGAAGAAGAGGTGGATGAAAAATTTGGTGTCAGGATAAGACTTCAGAGAAACCATGTACAGAGGAGGAAGAAGCACAGGAACAACAGTGAGGTAGGTGAGAGAAAAAAATTAGGTGGACAAAAGAAGTGCCTTCAGTGTTGTTGACACGCATGTAAGAGTCTTCTGTTAGGATGGATTATTTGTGCGCCAGAAGGTTGTAGAATGTTTCATGTAAGTGAAGGTGCGTAAGGCTGGCTTGGTGGAAAGATCCACATTTAGTGTTAAGTACGGTGGTAGGTAAAATAACATTTAATGTTGGAAAGAAGGAAAATCTATAAATAAGAAGTCAGGAACTTCATTATTTTACCTTGTGTTTATGAAGTGAAAAGAGTTCTCGCGAACTAGGGCATCCAAAAGTGATCTGTGCAAAGAAAAATTTAAGAAATCTAAGAGGACATGACTAGAGTAGATCCACAAACCAGTAGGAAAGGAGTACATGGGTGTGGAGGAAGTTGTTGAGAAGCATCATCTGGTGGATGAATTGTTCCAGTTAGGGTTTGGCGGCTAGGGTATTGTGTTAGGAGGATTTCTTTACAAGATTGAGCATTAGGGTTGGAAAGAGTGGTATAACAGAGCAAGGAGAATATGTTTGAAGTGTTAACCTAACCAGAAGAATGGCACCAAAGAAAAAAACCACCTCACCTAAAAATCATAAGGGCAAGGGAAAGGGCAAGCAAACGGCTGTCGTCGTAAGCAAAAATGAAGAGTGGTACATAGAGATGCAATACTCGGATGGGGTATTGCTAGGAAAATAACGGGAATCTCATTTGTGGAAAATGACTATAAGTGACTATAATCATCGCACCAGCATGACAAAAAAAGAAATGGCTTTGGAGTTGGTTCACCCAATAAATAAGAGGACACTGGAGGGCATGCCCATATACAATGAAAAAGTAAAGGTTAAATTGGAGAAGGTAGGGTTACTAAAACTTTACGAATTACCCTACTTTGGAAAACCTGATCGCCTCTATCAGTGGCTAATGGCACACATTCATGAAGACCATTTTTATTTTGTGGGGTGCAAGATGCGCATAACTCCCTAGTTGATTTCCAAGTTCACAAGCCTTATCTGTGAGGGGGATAACATTGATGATGACCTAAGAGACAAGGAGGCCATCAAGGAAACAGTAGCTGCATATGACTACAAGAAAGGATCACGATACTTTGACATCGTAGAGATCCCAGACCCCATGATGAGGATGGTCACGCGCTTGGTAACCAAGCTCAATGATCAAGAAAGATGGACTCAAGTGAACAAGGCATGGCTGAACATATGCTAGAATATATCTAAGGGGACCATCTACAACTTATCCACTTTCATCGTGGATGAAATCATTAGCAACATGCAAGAAGGTGAGAAGATACTATTTGGAAATTTCCTCCTCATAATTGTTTTCTTAGAGATCAGAATGCCCGATGAGCTGGAAAGGTTTGTTTGGGAGTACCGAGAAGAGGATCCCTCACCCGCGAAGAGGTTCACGAAATATACTTGTGAGACCATGACAACCACTCACAAGGCACACTTAGAAAAGTGGTACAAGCGCATGAGGGACGTGTTCGGGGTAGAATGGAGGATTCCAGAGCAGTTACCCACACTCGTGAAAGGAGAGGAAGAATTCGTAGTGTATCAACACTTCTGCATTGGAAGATTTAGGTTGACATATGAAAACATGGGTCCGTGGTGCAAACTACCCTTCTCCTTCACTGCGCAATACTTCCAAGCAAGGATGAATAGGTTCAAAGAGGCCAAGAGACTAAGGTTCGACCTTAGTGAGGTGAATCAAGACCACAAAGAGCTGCACCGAAAGATAGCCTACCCCAAGAAGTGCACATACATGGAGAGATATGTCTCCTACAAGATACAAATGATGAATCTTGTAACATTTCCAATCACTGGAAGGGATGCAGTAAGGATATACCTCCGCATAAGACCAAAAATTGAAAAGGGGGCATACTTGGAAAATGATGTATCCATCCCAGAAGACCCCACAGGAAGGAAGAATCCCATGCCAAAGAAGAGGGAAAGAGAAGAGGTGCAGAAAGCACCAAGTGTTCAGACTACACAAGCGGTAAGCATGCCGGAGACAAGCGCTAAGCCTAGTACTTATGCATGGAGAAAGAAGTCCCCAGTGAAAGCAAAGACTCCAGAAGAAGAAGCACCAGAGCATGAAGAACCCATCACTCAGGAGAAGTCACCAGAGGAGGAGGAAAAGGAAGCAGAATCTCCTGTCAGGAAGAACAAGAAGGTGACAGAAGAAGATGACTCAGAGGGTACAGGGAGCTTGGAGGCCTATAGAGGTAAAAGAGATGATGATGATGATGATGATGAACTTGAGGAAGTTCAAGTCCCTCCTGTATTTAAAGTACATGACTTGGAGGAGGAAGGAGAGGAAGAAGAAAATGAGTACATATTTGTCAAGAGGAAGAATGACATGGAAGAGGAGGATAATCAGGACATAGGGGTAAGCGAAGAAACTACAAAAGAACAAAGGACCCCAAGCCTCACAAAGGAACAAGTAGATGAGGCCATGGATAAAGAGGTAGAAAAGATCATCGAGGACCTGGTAGAACAAGTGATAGAATCCAACGCAGATCTGGTGATGAAGGAAGGAGAGGAGAGCATAGAAAAGGAATATGGAAGCATGGGAGGGGATCCTAGTTTGGATGTAAGCTTTCCTAAGGCTGTGCACATGGGGAGAAAGAGTGCATAACATCACAAGTTCAGAGGATGGGCTACATTGATGATCCAAATAAGGTGTTGCACGCATGCTTTCAAAGCACCATACCAACGGAGAAACTCTTGGCTATGAAATCATTTGATGAGGAAGGTGCATACCCTCAGACTAAGGAAAATAATTTCTTGGGCATTTGAGTCCCACATCAATGAGCCAGAGTTTGAAGTAAGCTAAGGGGAAATAATGAAGGTATCAGAGTCAAAAGGAGACAACCCCTTGGTAAAAACTTAGCAACTATCAGATGAACAAATCTGCAATGCGTTGAATAAGGTTTTGGTTGAAGTAGAAGCCATGCTCTTCGGGAGGAATGACAGGGTAAAGTTCCTAGAGGCATAACTAGAGAAGAAGGAAGAAGAACTCGAGGAAAGAACCAAGGACTTAAAGTAGGAGGAACTAATCAGCGCTCAACTAAGGCGTGAGTTAAAAGAAGAGAAGGCAAGGGTGCTTGAGGTTTACAAGAAAGTAGAGATGATCTTAGATGCCATTTTCTTAAAGCATATAGATCTAACACCACCAGTGTAGAAGTATGGATCCACCCTAGAGTTCCTAGAGGACTTGACCCACTTCCTCATAATGGAAAGATGACCACTGGCCTTGGATTATGTAGAAGAGGCATCAGCGCGTAAAGAAAAGGAGGACAAGATGAAGGTTATGGAAATTGTTGGCTTAGTACAAGAAAGTCCTCGATGGTGTGAAATCGACTTCCAAGTCACTGAGGTAACCTATGACAACTGCACCGATAGAGATAGAGTGGTGAGAATTCTGGTTGCCACTCATGAAGTAGAGCTCAAGGAGTTCCAAGAGAAGAAAAAGGGGAATAGAGCAGAACATGACAAAATTCTAGCCGAGGTTGAGAAGAAATCAGAGGCTATTGAGACCTTGCAGGGCTCAATCAAAAACTGGCTCAAGGATTTTTATCCCTAGATCACTCAAAGGATGGATGTGCTTGAGGATTTGGGAAAAAAATTGGAGGGGATAATGGAAACAATGAATACCCAAGGAGAATGGCTAAGCTTTGAAGAGGTGAGCACCCTAGTTGGTGACCTCTATCAACAAGAACAGAACAAGGTCGATACTTGGAATAAGTTGGAGGCAGACTTGAAGAAATATTTCCCTCTCCTCTTACAGAAGTAATCATAGTTTCCCCATTCTTTCATTCTTCCCCAAATTCTTCATTCCTTTATTTTTTCCCCAAACTATTCAGGAACAATCATTCTTTATTCATTGAATAGATGTTCCTGGAGGGTGGAGAACAGGTGTAGTGTGGGGTGATGTTGGGCCCCTAAAATATTAATAAGTACAAGGAGGTGCATGGGCATGTGCAAGGTCTATTTGAAGAAGGGTATGTAAGGTGAAAGCACACAGGATAGGGTTTTAGGAGGGTTTAGTAGAACCAGTGGCACGTGCATGCGTAAGGAAGAGCAAAGGGGTTAGGACTTAGCCATATTTGGCATATCAGGAAGAACATGAGGAAAGTATGACCCAACTACACATGTGGAGTGGATAAGGTGCCAGCCTGGTAACTTGGTGCCCACAAAAGGAATATACCTTGCGATAGAAGATTCCAGAAGGTCATCATGGCAAAGGATGGAGAGCTCACGTGTGAAGGAGCATGCTCCCATAGAGGACCACTTGGACACTTGACACCCAATCTAAAACTTCAAAAAGGCATGTCGGTGCTTTCTAAGGCTATATATACAAGCACCTGGTAGAAAAAAGGGGATGTAGAGATAGAGAATGGAAAGAGGCGAAGCTATTTAGGAATACTATGAGAGCTCCATGTGTTGGGTTTAGAGGATCTGTAGGAGTATGTTGTATCAAGGGGATGGGTCTGAATATTTTTCTTTGTACTAAGAAGGGCTTAAGTCTAGCTCTTACGCATGACATTGGTCTGCACTATTATACGGATCTGTAATTGCCTTAGTAAATGGAATACGGTTATCAACGTACTTAATATGAATATATGTGGTTCTAGTTTTTACTTATATATGTATGGACCGGTTTCATATGTATTTCATATGAGTGGATGTAAACCCTAGTGCATTTCCTTTCTTTTATGATTTAAATCTATGTTTTGTAATGATTTTCTTATCTAAATGAATACATTGCTCTAGAATCCCATTCTGAGCTCTAAGATGAATGTATTGTTCATTTTTAGTCTCTTCACTTAAGTTTCTATCGTAAATAATACATTCTCACACAACTCAAATAAAGGAGGGTCTTGGCACCTGCACACACCTTGGGTGAGCACCCAGCACCCACTGTGTGATAGGCTAGCATGCATGGGATTTCCTTGTTCTTTAGAAAGGCATAAAATATGACTACAAAGCCCGTACCTGTTAGATTAGGTATTTACCTTAGCTCATGTTCACCTAGGTACTTTATTTACCTTTATTGTAATCATCCTCACCCACTTATGTGTGTGGATATTTCTTTTTATTTATTTAGATATTAGGAGATATTATCTAGTTGTTAGGTATAGTTCTTTCCTTGATCTATGCTATTGACTAGTTCTTTCCTTGATCTATGGTATTGATTAGATCCTTGATGTCTAGTTCTCTCCTAAATATATGGTCTTGACTATTTCTTTGAGGACTAGTTATTTCCTTGATTTATGGCTTGATCTATGACCTTGACTAGTTCTTAGATTGTTATTCCTTTCCTATTTAAGCAAGACCCATTCTCAATGTATTGCATTGAGTTCCATAATAATATATGATATAGCTTCTCATTTGTTTGCAAAGGTTTATGTAAAGTTATTCTAGTGAATTACTTTCATCTTATTGATCGCGGTGTTTAATTAGCATTTTTGTTCTTGGCTTGGTATGATATGGTTATCGTTCCTTTCAATACCTTGAACCAATTTAGTATTCTAGATATCCATGTCATATTCTTGCAATTTTTCGACCCATCCACATCTTTTACTCGAGATATCCATTTCTGACAAGATGTCCTTAACCATGGTATGGGGAACATAAGTTGTGATCTTGGAACTCAAGATGTATGGTCTGAAATTTTTTGTTTCTCTAACCAAGGAAAAAGCCAGTTTTTCCATGATAGTGTATTGCAACTCAGCTCCCTATAATGCTTTACTAAAGAAAGCAATTGGCCTTTCATTTCCTTCCTCTTATTTTTGCAATAATACAAATGTAATGGTGTTTTCAGAGGCAAAAGAAAATATTTGAAAATCCTTTTTGTAATTTGGAGCTACCAAAACAGGAGCATTCTTCAGTGCTTCCTTAATTCTAGTAAAATCTTGGATAGCTTCATCCTCCCATTTGATAACCTGATCCTTTTTTAGCATACCTGTGATAGGGATAGTCATTTCATGAAAGTTTGAAATGAATATCCAGATGAAATTTATCTGTCCAAAGAAGGATTGAATTCCTTTCCTTGTTTTGGGAATAGGAACCTTTCCAATAGCTTCTACTCTTTTAGGGTCAATCATAACCCCTTCCTTATATACAATATGTCCCAAAAAAATTTCCTTTTGAACCCTAAAGTGGCAGTTTTTAAGATTCAATGAAATACCATATTCTCTGCATCTTAACAACATCTTTTCCAAATGATAAAGGTGATCATTTCTCTTTCTTAAAAATATTGTTACATCATCCTGATATACAAAAATGAAATAATTTATGTATCCTGAGAATGCTACATCTATTGCACTTTAAAAATTATATCCAGTATTCATCAGGCCAAATGGCATTCTCACATACACATAGGTACCCCATGGAGTAGTGAAAGTGGTTTTAATACTTTCTGATTGCTGTACTACCACTTGGTTATATCTCGATAATCCATCTAGGGTGGAAAAAAACTCAAAGCTAGTAACCAACTGAAACATGTTATCCATATTAGGCAAGGGATAATTATCTTTGTTTGATGCCTTATTCAAATTTCTAAAATCTACACACAATCTTATATCTCCATTTTTCTTTCAAACTGGTACTAGATTTGGCACCCACGAAGAATACCTTGTGGGTTGTATGATGTCTCCATCCCTTAATTTATTTAGTTCTTATTGCATTTTGAGGTAAAGAAGTGGGTTGATTGGCCTTTACTTTTGTCTAAATGGATTGGCATTAGTTTCTAATGGTATCTCATGTTGGAAAATATCTTCCCGATATACCTTCAATTCTGAATATGACCATGCCAAGCAATCCTGATACTTTTTCAAAAACTGGACATATGATTGCTTATCTTATTTACTGAGCTTACTACCTAACCATATTTTTCTAGGTTTACCATTAGTCCCCAAGTTTTTTTCCTCTACATCTCTTTAAGCTGACATGTGTCTATTAACAATGTGGTCAACATTATCAAAGTTTGTCTCTAATGCAACCAAACCTCTTGGGATGGTATTGGTTTTTAATTGAATAATATCCTTGCCAAATAGAGTCTCTTTCCCTTCATAAACACAAACCATCAGTTCCTAGTCCATATTCTGATTTGTAAATTCTCCTTCATTTTGTAAAAACTGTAGACACCAAAATTAGGTCACACTCCCCTTTGGTCCCTCGACAAATAAAAACCTTCATCACATTCACCTAGTCATGGCCCCCTTCACCCCTCTAATATTGATTTAATTAATTTAAATCATTATCCTCACCATATTTATTATTTAAATATCTTAATTTAGATAATGCCCACATATCCACCTCACCCTAAGATCTATTCTTAGTAACTTGCCATAACTAACTAAGACTTACCCAAACCCTAAAAATTGATGCCTACATTCCCTCTAACCACATTCTCACATGCTTAAAGGAAACTTCTAGTTTGATCCACGGATTAACGACATGAGATCCAAAAAAATCAAGGGGATCTACCCAGTTTAGTAAACCTAGAAAATCCTACCTTGACCAACACCGGTTACCCTTAACCATTGTTGGTTAAGCCGGAACCGTAATCGGTCACCTTTTAATCCCCAAAACAACCTTATTTTTGAGGTAGGAAAAATTTTGGTGGATTCCTAAGAGATAAAACATCTTTTAAGAACTATTTTCCATGATAACACGTATACAAGAAAGGATATCAAACATTTTCTCTTGCATAGACATCTGACATTCATCCAACAACAACCTAACACAGATTTGATCCAACTAGGCAAAAAGCAATGTACATGCAGCCCATGCAAGAGCTTTCCAACATTTGGTGATCCTCAACAACATTCAACCTCTTACCATAACCTTCATCCATCACTCACAGGTGCCCAGAACCAGATTTCAAGTAAGTAGAACAGTTTACTCCTTTGGTTCATTCATTTTATTATTGAATCTTCATCCTTTGTTCTCCTATCCACCCATTGACCTCCTTTAATACTCACCCATCCATATCCCCATTAAAACCTCACCAAATCCCATCCAAACAACTTAATACCTCATTTCGACCACCCTAATCCTTTTTGTAATCATAAGGGAGATCCAAAGCTCATTCTGTGGCATTCTCAGTTTTCTATAGTAACTGACACCAGTTCTCCCCAACCGGCATCGATCTCTGTATTTACCAATACAACCCAGAATAGTAACCTACCCCACCTATTCTCACATCACCCTTAATCACCTGTGACTTTCCTGAGACCTCTGTCAGACCTGCAAAGAACTAGAACCAACTACTTGACCTTCGGATCTTATTTTAACCTAGTTTGTTAGATTAGACCTTTCTTATTGTGTTTTTAATGAGATACCTAAATCATTTTAATTACAATAGGATTTACTTCATTATTAGCATTAAATTATTTTAAACAGTGGACTTACAGCCGTCTAGGAAGTATCATACTTCTCAAATCTAGCACACGCTAGGCAGTTCACTACACATATTGTTTAACTTTTATTTTGGTGGTCTTATGTTCCATTTCAGGTAGTTCCTCCCAACCAAAAGGAAGCTCTCACGATTAGTTGTGGGTTCAAAATTCATACATGTGTATCAACCTATCAACCATCATTTCAATATGTATTCCTCTTATGCCCATTACCCTATCTGTTTCGTCATTTTCAAAGAAACATCTAAGAATCAGGTGAAAAATTTTGGCATGCCATATTCCTTCCATAGAGGAGATTCTAGCTTGAAACCCTCCTTCTGAATTAGAACCTACCTCACCTACTCCTCCACCCATAGAGGAACACCTTTCACCTCCTTCCTCACCCGTGGAGGAGCCCTTCACTAATATAGAGACCATTTCACATTTGGCTTCTCCATCTAGGGAGCCGTCACCCATAGTACTTCTTCAGTCCATGGAAGATACTTGTTTATCTCCTCCACCCACAGAGGAGTACCCATTATCTCCTCCACCCAAAGAGGATCACCCATCATCTTCTCCACCTACATAGGAGCACCTATTTTCTCCTCCAGCTATCAAAGATCCAGTAGAGATACCTTTGCCTCTAGGCAAGCATTATCCATCAGCTACCCAAGATCCTGCAGACCTACTTTCGGATCTCTTACCCACAGAAGCTGAAGCTAAGGAATTTCCCATCTCTAAGACACATTTTATGGGAATAGCCATTGGGTCCTCATCAACATCACCTACAAACATGTCATTCTCATGTTTGGCTGATCGCCTAGATTATGTGGACAGAGCCTTATTGTGGGGGCAACTTCTACTTCCTATTTCAACACAAATGCAAATGTTACTTGCTAATACTTCTACTATATGCCCAAAAATATTCTGGCCAGTTGAACCGAGCACAACCACCTCTATCACTAATTCTTCCATAACCCTCTACACCGCTCAACATACTCCCTTCCCCATAACCCAACATACATCTAAATTCAGGCCGACACCTATAACATCTTCCTTGACTAAACCTATTACTACCTTAGGGGTCACCGTAACCACTAGCCTTACTCAATTACCTGTCAAACTAGATTTAGCCACATCCTCCAAAGTCAACACCAAACCTACTCCGATACCAAAAAAGAAGAACCAAACCCATAGAACTCATACCCCAGGTCCCCAGCTACGCCTACCATACCTGCATCACCTTCACCGTTTCCATCCATCTTAGGACCCCAACCTCCCAGTATGGTTAAGAAACTTCCACCCACTGGTAAACCAAAAACACAACAGCCCACTCCTCCCTCGTAAACCTTTAACATACCCAAGCACCTGACATGACTTACACCTATAACTGCAGCATCTTTACCACCCATGCCTTCAATACCCTCAGCAACTTCTTCATTACCTACTACACTTCAGTCTCTATCTCTCACACCCCCTTCTTGACCCATATCATCTACCTTCACAGCACCTCCGTTACCCTCATGGGTAACTCGCCCTCTTCCCCCATCTACTTTTCCCTCTAGATCTCGTACACCCATATCACCTTTACCCAAGAAGGTGCAACCCAAAAACAAAAATTTGCTACCCTCCAATAAGGTAGTCAAAGAAGCCATACACCCTCCTGACTATTCATCTACCATACCCCTACCCAAATAAACACGACCAACACCCAAGACCACTCCAGCACCCAAAATCATGGCTCAACCCACTCCCTCTCTTGTAAGGACCATTCCTCAACAATCAGCCGCACCTACACCCAAACCCTCTTTCACTTCCCATTGCGATCCACTAGCGGGGTCCTATGCCAAAATATTAACCAACCTCATTGAGACTTCTATTATCACATTACCACCACTCAGACCTTATGACCCCCTCAAACCCAAGCCAAAAGGGTTTGATGACACTAAAATTTGTGCCTACCATCATGTACTAGGGCATGATGTGGAGAACTACAAGGCTTTGAAAACTGTCCTTATCCAGTTGTGTCCTCCAAAATCCAACTTTGATGATGACGACCTTCTCGATGAGGACCCTGCTTCACCGAAACCCATTCCCACAGTCCTTTTCTCACTACCCACTCAACAACCACGACCTCCACCCCCACAACTCCTAGAGCCACCTCCAAGATTTGAAATTAACATGCTTCACATCAGAGAACTTGCTACACCATTACTTAAATGTCATTACGCCCAGCTCACCTCATAGGGTTTTTCTCCTCCAGTAGGTTTTTATCCATCATGTCATTATACCACTCACCGTACACCTTCTCCATTTGCCAAATCCCCTCAGATCAACATGATCCACGTTACTACCCATGCTCAGAAGGATAAAGGTAAGGAAAAGGCAACTGAACCACCAACCTATCCTATACCCAACATACCATCTGCACCCACACCTAAGATTACTATCTGCGGACCCACATACCCTATTTATAATGGGGTCACACATCGCACCATGCTCAAACAATTACACCAATCTCCCCTCAAAATGTCCCTATATGACATCATCCAAACCTCAAAATTTCAACATTAATCTCTCATGGAGGTTCTTCAATCTATTGATGTTTTACCTAATGACACTACACCCGTATCCTCCATTATCACACCCCATCATGTAGCCTCTCTCACCAAATTACCACCTTTATCCACACCTCACCCTACTCACCAAATAGCCTCCCTTAGCTTCTAAGAGGAAGAGATCACACCGCACCAAATAGATGACCCAGACCCGGCCCTCTTCATATCTGTCCACATCGATGATATACGTGTACAACATGTAATGATTGATGGAGGCGCTAGCATAAACATCATTTCATCCCATGCACTTGCTCAAATGTGCATACTTGATAATTGCATGCATAAACATCCTTTCATGTTGCGTTCATTCAATGACGCTATCACCTCTACACTAGGCACTATCATTCTCCACATTTGCATGGGCCCCCACACTATTCTATAGCTATTCTACATCTTGGATGGGGAATTCCAATATAACGTATTGCTTGGCAGACCCTAGATTCATGTCATGGGTTGCGTTCCTTCCACTTTGCATCGTTGTGTAAAGTTTGAACATGAAGGACACACCTATACCATTCCAGCTAATCCATCACCTTTTAAAACATGCAACATTCTCTACTGACCCAATGACATGCTAATTCCCATTAAGGCATCTACCTCCTCGACCTCTACCGCTGCACCCACACCCCCACTTACTAGTACAGTCGCTACCTCAACCGCACACGCCTCCTCCATTCCTACCGCTACCACAACCTCCACGGCTGACCCATTGGCCTCCCAATCCATTAACTCCACATCCACATCGACCTCCGACACATCATCTATTCCAGCTACCCACATACCAACCAATGATCCCTTGGAAGGCATTTTTCAATGCCTCACTCTGGGAGAATATCACTTATACAGTGTCATCACAGTCCTTACTCCACAAGAGTATGGAATTCTTCACCAACACCCTTGTTATGATCACCACATAGGAGAACACCTCCTTTATGGTCCTCCTCACCTTTGTACTAGTCTCACCTATGGGGGAATTGCTACTACCATGTAGACACCTAAACCATCATCACAAACTCACCCATTTTCTGCTAACTTCCAGTCTCTCACTAATCACTGTTTCACCTATACCTTCCTGCACCGATTTCCATGGAAGGGTTTTTGTTTTGGATTTTACAAACAATACCACCATACTATCATCCCATGTACCACCCATAAACATAATGTCCGTAGTGGTATCGTCTTTCCTGAACCACCTACTAAGAAATCCCACATTGAACCCATCGAGAATGTAAGCCCTTCTCTGCCTTCTTCACCCGTTCCACCTTCATCACCACCTTCGCCGATGGAGTCGATGGATCTTAAATCTATCCCTCCTAAAAAAAAAATCATAAACATTATCTCCTTGGGGCCTTTGACTTATCAACACAAGGATGAGGCCCCTTCCTCTCTTCCCTTCCTGTACCGTGAAATGATAGATGATGATACACCTTCCATTAACATCATTCAATGTCAGGATGATGAATCTATACTCACCTCCCTTGGTGCAGAAGATTCATATATTCATCAGTCATTACCTTTTGAGACACAAACCATGTTAAATGAATTGAATCTCGAGATCAAAATCCATACTCAGGAAAACCCGTACATCCTAAATATTGTTAAATCTTTAGATGCTAATGAAAAGGAAGCCATCACTTCTTTTCTCAAAGATCATAACCATGTGATCACTTGGTCTTACGTAGACATGCCTAGTATTGATCCCACCATAGTGGTCTACAATATCATAACCATTTCCAACACCAAACCCATCAAACAAAAGATGAGGAAAATGCACCTTCACATTTCCCTTCTCATCAAATAAGAACTTCAATGCCTTATTTTTGTTTCCTTCATATTACTCATTTATTATCCTCATTGGATCTCTAACATTATTCTTGTCACTAAGGTGATAGGGGGACTCTGCATTTGCATAGACTTCCATGACCTCAACCTTGCCTACCCAAAGGATGACTTCCCTCTACCTAGAATTGACCAACTGGTTGACCTTACCACTGGTCATGAGATGCTATCACTCATGGATGGCTTCTCAGGTTATAAATAAATCTTGCTTGCCCCATAAGATCAACACAAAACCTCGTTCATCACCCCTTGGGGTACCTTCTACTATCGATTCATGCCTTTTGGCCTTTAAAATATTGGTGCCACATATCAACGGGATATGGCTTACATATTCCATGGCATCATGCATCTTACATTGGAAGATTACGTGAATGACCTAGTCGCCAAATATAAATGCCACTCCGAGCACCTTGCCATCCTAAAAACCATTTTTGACCACCTCATTAAATATTGTGTTCGCCTTCAGCCTAAGAAGTGTGTCTTCATGGTCCTCTCAGGAAAACTCCTGGGATTTATCATTTCCCTACATGGTATATAAGTTGACCCTAATAAAGTCAAGGCCATTCTGGAAATGCCTCCACCCACTAACCTTAGAAAACTCCGTAGCCTGCAAGGTAAGTTGTAGTCTATTTTCCATTTCATTTCACAATTATCTGATTGGTGTCAACCATTTCATCATTTTCTCAAGAAAGATGTTTCCTTTAAATGGGATAATGAATTCCATAATTATTTTGAGGCCTTAAAAAAATACCTTCTCCAACCACCCGTACTCATTCCACCTAAAGACGATCAACCTTTCTACCTATACATCCCAACTACCGATCATTCCTTGGGAGCCATGCTCGCTCATCTCGATGAACAACATAGGGAACAGATGGTTTATTAAATAATCCATACTCTTTTAGAATATGAAACCTAATACACCCATCCCGAATTTTTTTTCTTAGCCTTAGTTTTTGTTGCCACAAAACTTCGTCATTATCTACTCAACCACAAAACCTATGTTTTAACCAACACCGACCCCTTACCCTTCATGTATGCTAAACCTTACCAGAATCAACGTGTCACACATTGGCATATGCTTTTAGCTAACCTCAACCTTTAATTTATTCATCAAAATTCCATCAAAGGCCAAGCCATCACTGACCAATTGGCCGATGCACCTATTTCCAGGGATCAACCCTCTAATTTTGACTTCCCAGATGAGTCAATTACTACCCTTTCCCAGGAAGAACCCACTTACCAAATGACACTTTTCTTTGATGGTTCCAAGTTTCAACGTGGGGGTGTGGCTAGTATTATCCTCATTCCACTTGATGGTGAACCCATGCCTTTGTCATTCAAACTTTATTTTGAATGTACAAACAATATTGCCGAATACGAAGCACTCGTATTAAGTCTGTAAGCCACATACACCCTAGATGTCAAATCAATCAAGATCTTTGGTGATTCCCAATTGGTCATAAACCAAGTTAATGGTATATACCAATGTCCTAATGAGATACTTCAAAAGTATAAACATCATGTAGACATACTTTTGACCACCTTTGACTGTATGCCCTTCAAACCATCCCATGTTCAACTAACAAATTTGTAGATATAATGGCCTTCTTGGCTTCTCAAATACCCGCTTCACCTACCGATTCTAAAATATTTGTCACCATACAATGACTCCAATCACCCTCTTATTTACCTCATGAATTTTACTCTATCGGAACCGCTACCCCTGACCCGAGTGACCTTTGGTATAAACAATACTCTAACTATCTTTCTCTCTCCATCTTACCTCCTAATCTCACCCATAATGGACAATGCAGCTTCCTTAAAAAGGTCTCTCATTATGTCATTATGGGGGGCCTTCTCTATAAGCATGACCTTGATGGTATTCTCTTACAATGCCTCATGATTTCCAAAATTCCTTGTACCATTAAGGAAGTTCATGATGGCATATGTGGAGGTCACTTCAGTGGTCTTGCTATTGCTAAGTGTATTCTTCGCCTAGGCTATTACTAGTTGACCTTTAACCATGATTGTTGCGACTACGTTAAACATTGTGTAAAATTCCAACAACATGCCAACCTTCATCATACACCCAGTCATGCCTTACAGGTCACCTGTGACCTTTGGCCCTTCTCTCAATGGGTTTTGGATCTTGTCGGATATATTAACCCCCATTCTTCCCAATGACATCAATGGATCATCACCGCTACCGAATACTACACAAAATGGGTTGAGGCCATACCACTCATCTCCACGAAAGCTGAGAAAATATGTGAGTTCATCAATCATCACATCATTTGTCTCTTTCGTGTTCCTCATTGCCTCATCACTGATAATGGACAAAAATTCAAAAACAAAACATTATGAGAACTTTGTGACACCTTTGGCATTCAGCTAAGTTTCTCATCACCTTATTACCCATAGACCAATGGCCAAGCTGAATCCACTAATAAAACCCTAAACAAAATTCTCATGAAAGTGGTTAACGATATTGTGACAGGACTGACATACGCACATTCCTTTTTCCCTATGGGCTTACCGCAATAGTATTTGCACTTCCACTACCACCACACCATTTTCTCTGGTCTACGGTATCGAGGATTTTCTACCTCTCGAAGTAAAAATTCCCTCACTCCACATTTCTCTCCATGACATGCTTAATGAGAATGAATTTTTTCAGGACCATTTATCACAACTTGAGTTATTAGACAAACATCATCTTAATGCTCTTATCACCTTCAAGTTTACCAAAAACATATTAAACGTGCCTACAAAAAACATGTCCATGAAAAAACCTTCCAAGTTAGTGACCTTATCCTCAAAGAAAATCAACATGTAACCAAAGTAGAAAAAAGTAACCAGGGAAAATTTGCTCCTAATTGGCTTGGACCATACATCGTGACCCATACTTACGGATTAGGTGCTTATCAAGTATCTTCCCTCAATGGTAAACCTGAACCTGAGCCCCTTAATGCCTTGCATCTTTTACCATTCTATTGTTGACTTTTAGTCCTACATCACTTTTTGCCTACTTCCATGGTCGTCCCTTGAGCGCTATCCACTTCATGCACCTCACCAATGATTAAAAAATAATCATGTGAGTACCCATCACTTGTTGTCTTCTCTTGAATATGTGTACCATGGTGCTACGCATAGCATGATTCTCATGGATACTTGTTGTCTACCTTTAGATGAGATCCCATGGTCGTTTCACCTTGCTTTCTGAACAAGAATCCTTTTCCTCACCTTGGTCTTGTCCATTAATTCAAATCCCTCACATGGGACCCAACTCCTTGAGTCAAAATTCTACTAAAAAGATGACTCCCTCAAAAGGACATCTTCCTCTCGGAAAAGATAGACTACTCCCTCAAAGAACAACTATGTAAATCCCTTTAAAAAAAAATAAAAAAATGAGAGAGACTGAAGCTTCCCACATCGATCAACTTCATGAAGACCTCAACGAGTTCATTTCCTCATCCCATATAGACTTCCCGCATCGATCAGTCTATCTCAAATACAAGTCAATAGAGATAAATTTTTAGTCATGGACTTACCCATTGTGACCTCAAATCTCTTGTCCAAAGAGCCTGCCACCTCATATCATATAAAATTGACCACCTTTCACACTTCTCACCATTCCCACTCCCATTTTCCTACTGCCTCAAGGAACCTCTTGGAAACCAAGACATTTGATGATCATGTGACTAATTTTCACCTTAGAACACTCAATCATGCAATGTCTTTAGGGTCTTACGTTCATCACCTCCTCCAAGGTATGATCTACTCGGTATGATCCTAACTAGTTAGGTGGCTTTATTTCCCCTTCTTAACTTTTAACGATCTTTATTTACGTCTTGATTACCTTATACAGGACTTAGTCCTTGATGCTTACCTTTGGGATAATCTTCTTCTTTTTCCACAATCGACATCACCTATACCACTTTTCCTATAACCCCCCACACCTAACAGACCTAAACCTAAATCATGCCTAAAACCTACCAACTCATTTTCCTACATCCTCATATTCTTCCCTAGCTCATGGGAGAACTACATCGGCCTAAGCTCCCTTTTCACCGGGACTATGTAGGCAGCACTCCGAGGGCATGGGGCCCTTGGAGGTTAGCTTAGCCACTCTGTACCCTAACCAATTCATCTTTCATTTCCCTAAAATTGAATTCTACCCTACTTAGTTTCCTTTTTATATCTAAAACTTGGAAATTAAACCAAATAAATAATAAGTTGTTTAACATTTTTATCATCACCACAACATACATTTAATATGACTACCAACATCATCCATATATTATAAAGCATATTAAAAATAGCCCATATTATCCTTCATTATACAAATTAATGAATCACAACCCCAACCACTTTAAAAATCAATCATGCCTAGATCACAAACCTGACTCCACCATGCCTAAAAAAACCTGACTCAACCATGCCTAAACCAACCTGACTCCACCATGCCTAAACTGACCTGACTCCACCATGCCTAAACCAACTTGACTCAACCATGCCTAAACCAACCTGACTCCACCATGCCTAAACCAACCTGACTCAACCATGCCTAAACCAACTTGACTCAACCATGCCTAAACCAACTTGACTCAACCATGCCTATGACCTAACTCAACCATGCCTATGACCTAACTCCATCCATTGCCTAAAACCCACCTGACTCCATCATGCCTCACTCACCTAGTTTTCGTCCATATCACAACAAAAAATTAAAAATCTCATAAAAAACACTCGACAAACCAAGAATATCATACATCTCATCATATAAATAAATATGTGTGTCTCAATACAATATACATGGATATCCCATCATGTTTAGCTCAAACACATCATCGGCACACAGGCCGATACTTGTTATAAAATGTTATTGGCACGCAAGCCGGTCTCATTTACAATAAAATACTAAACGTTACAAAATGTCATTGGCACGTAGGCTGTTATATGCTCAAAATATACAATAAAATAATAAGCAATACAATCCTCACTCTCTTCGGCACGTGCAGGCCGGTGATATATATCAAAAAATGACTACAATACATCAACAATCAAGAGCCATGTATCAGGCATCTCAATGCACATCCTCCATATCTGTGTCACTTGTACCCTTTGCCTCCTCAGCCCAAGTTTGGGTCCCTACTGGTGCCTCACCTAGAGCTGGTCTCTATGAGATGGTGGCCTCTCCATGATCTCATCCTTAGAGCTCTATGGTCCCTCTGGGCTCTCTACACTGTGAGTGCGAGATCTAGTCTTCTCACTCGATGCCTGCTGTTCCCAGTACTCTCAATAGGATAGAAAGTCTATCCCAACTGCCATTCAGATGATCTTAGTAGCATCTAACCTCACCTAGGGCATCCTGTAACCTAGATATAGGTGCGGTCTGTGGTGGCCCCATAGTCCTTGGCCCTTGTACTTGTCCTGTGGGACCTTATCCTACTCGTGCCTGTGAGCTGGGACCCTGTCCCAATGCCTGTGGTGGTGCCCTCTACCCCTGTGCCTATATCTGGTTTTGTAAGGCCCCAATCTATGCCTGAGCTATGGCCAACTGGCCCTGCAACCTTGTCACCTGCACCTATAAGGTAGCCACCCACCCATCATCCCCATCTCCGTCTCCATCCCCACCCCCAGCCATCTGGGCCTGAAGACTAGCCACCTGAGCATGTAACTCCACTACCTCCACCTCTGAGCTTGTAAGATGTGTCTATACCATACCCAACTAGGTAATTAGAGTCACCACCTGCCCTTGTAGGGCGTCCCTTTGCATCGTGACGGTGGTTAGATCTGACTGCCTTGGCCTGGGTGGTATGGCTTGTAAATGAGCTACCCACCACTGTCTATATTTGTATGTGACCCCAACATCATCAATCCGTTGGTCTACTACCTGCTCCTTTTGCCCTATGGGAACTATAGGCTATGGTAAAGGTAAGGGCCTCTCCACATCATCTCTCCTATACTATGGGAAGGGTGGAGGTACGTCCTGTAATAGCCCAAACTACTGCCTAACTCTGTAGTGTAGCTCAGCTAACATCACGCATCTACCTATATGATGGGAAGTCAACATATGGCCTCCAAATGATGTCCACCCCGGACAACCCCTCCAATAAATGCCAGAAATAGGCCACATCATGTGTGGGCCTATCTGATCTCCACTCTCCAATAATAGGCACCCATCACCTATACCCCACTCATACATAGCCTGGCGAAAAGGCATCAGCCCGGGGCATGCCCATGGGATGCACATAGATAATGTGCTCATATGCCCAAGAGTGCAGTAAAAAGGTACAACACAGGATGAACCTACACAATCATCCATATGCCCATAACTCCCTGTATAACTGCACCAAGAATGCTAGCGCCTAGGTAAACATCTGATCTATCATCATATTATGTAGTATCCCCATCAATGAGTGGGGAAATCTACCTCCCTCTACATCTGGAAGTGTAAAGTAGCACACTACCTCCATTAATAGAACTAATAGTGTCATCTTCTCTAGACGTGCTAGGTACATCTCTCCATAACAAATATTGGCACTATGGAATGTCAGCTCGGTCATCCCCTCTCCAAACACCGTCAACATTAGCTCCTCCGAGGCTTTAGAGGAGATCGAATAGACCTGGGTACCCAATATGGGTAGCCACAGAATCCTGAACAAGTCCTCCAGGGTGACTGTCATCTCACCCGTCGGTAGGTGGAACATGTTGGTAATGGAATCTCATCTATCGATGAGCGCGACCATCAGACTAGGCTTCCAGACTACATTCCGGTAGCGTCAGAACCCACTCAAGCCCACCGCCTCCACATTTCGCAGCTCCTCAGGGCTTGCTGCACTGCAAAATGTCACGAGAAGGGGTGGAACCCTATCCCACATGCATAACTGATCTCTCCCTTGCATCTAATATGAACAACAAATTAATCTACATTTCTCATACCCATACTCACCGAATATCATTTTTCTGCACCCTATTTTACCTCTACCCATCTCAACCACCCAACCTACGGCACTTTTGGTCCCTTACTCTCCAAAACCCAACCAATGTCGGTTCTCTCTAATTGACCCTGGTCACCCCTAAACCGGCATCGGTCACCTGTTTCGTGATCGATACCAGTTCAATAATACCAATGCTAGTTCAACCCAATCGACGTCAGTCACTGTTGCGATGAAAACCAACGACCCCCAAACCCTCCCTTCTCAAAAACTTCCTACCCCGACACTTCTCCCACCTAAAATCACCTACACCTCCCCCCTATACCTCATTCCTTCCCCTCTTCTCCCACTTATCTCTCTCCCCCCTCCTATTCAACCTAATTTACCCTCCCATCTTCCCAATTTTATTTATCCCCCACCCACAATAAAAAAAAACAAAAACCCAATTTGCAAATCACCTAATCTATCTAACATAATACAAAAAGAGTTGGACGCTTACCTCATTGTGCTGCCGTTATCGTGGTAGCACGTCTAGCCGCTGCACCGGTGGCCCGCCCAATCCCTCTCCAGCCTCTACCATCACAAAATCTCTACCCATGTCTCCAACCAATCGAATCATGCCCACCGATCTTGTGGACCCGCCTCTCAACAACTAATCACCCACTTCTCAGATAACCAACTCATCACTCCGTTTCATCCAGACACTTTTCCCTATTTTATCTCTCCTTTGTTGTTTTCTCAATTTGCTAAATGATAAATGAATTAAAAAAAACACAGATTTTTTGTTTTTATAACAAACCCGACTTAATCGACACCGGTTTTACCTTCACCAACATCATTCACATGCCATACCTTACTGTAGTCAGTTGAACTATACCGGCGTTGGTTACCCCTGACCGACATCAGTAACCCTCTCTTACACAAACACCTAATTTTTTTACCTCACTCGGCCTTTACCCTGACCATCTACGTCACCCTCTATACCTCATCATTTACTTACCTACCCACGTCCGCCTTTGGGGACTCATTATTTTATCTATACCTCGTCCCTACTCGTGCTGTGACCTAGATTCTTGGCCCTTGAACGTTACTAGTGATCTTTGACCTCATGTGTTCGCTATACCTTGTGACACTATTACCTGTGTTGATTGACCTAATGACCTTACCTTGCCTCTTGCCGTGAATGTTTATCCTGACCCTACATTTGGTGTACCGGAACACACCTAAATGTTCCTACACCTGACATGCATTATGTTTCCTGACCATATCCTATACCTTGGATACCAGAATCACTTCAACCTTGTTTGGATAAACCTATCGACCGTAGAAAATGTAGAGTTTGCATGATCTTTAACCTAGTAGCGTGTTGCAGTTTATACGTGTGCATGCGCTCGACTATTACTACCTTTGACCCTGACCCATTACCTAGATTACCCGAGTCGACATGACTCCTTTTTTCCCCGGTTACCCACCTTCCTTTTCATCACATTTACCTTTTATCAAACCACTCACCGATTTTTCCTCCTACCTCGTCAGTTCCTGGTATGTGGGGGATTACCTTTACCCACACATGGGGCAACCACATCTTATTTTTTTCAGCGTCGCTTACCAATACAAGCTACGAAACAAAAAGGGGCAAAATGTAGACATCAAAATTAGGTCGCACTCCCCTTTAGTCCCTTGAAAAATAAATACCTTCATCACATTCACCTAGTCATGCCCCCCTTCACCCCACTAATATTAATTTAATTAAATTAGTTCATTATCCTCACCATATTTATTACTTAAATATCTTAATTTAGATAATTCCCACATATCCACCTCACCCTAAGACCTATTCTTAGTAACTTGCCATAACTAACTAAGACTTACCCAAACCCTAAAAATCAATGCCTACATTCCCTCTTACCACATTTCCGCATGCTTAAAGGAAGCTTCCAATCTAATCTGTGGATTAATGACATGAGATCCCAAAAAATCAAGGGGATCTACCCAGTTTAGTAAACCTAGAAAATACCACCCTAACCAACGCCAGTTGCCCTTAACCGCCACCGGTTAAGCCGGAACCACCGTTGGTCACCTTTTAATCCCCAAAACCACCTTATTTTCGATGTCAGCAAAAGGTTGGTAGATTCCTGAGAGATAACACATCTTTTGAGAACAATTTTCCATGAGAACACGCATGCAAGGAAGGAGATCAAGCATTTTCTCTTGTACATACATCCAACATTCATCCAACAACCACCCAACACAAATTTGATCTACCCAGGAAAAAAGGAATGCACATGCAGCCTATGCAAGAGATTTCCAATGTTTGGTGATCCTCAACAACATTCAACCTCTTACTATCACCTTCATCCATCACTCACAGGTGCATAGAACTAGATTTCAAGTAAGTAGAATAGTTTACTCCTTTGGTTCATTCATATAATTATTGTATCTTCATCCTTTGTTGTCCTAGCCACCCATTAACCTCCTTTAATACTCACCCTTCCATATCCCCATTAAAACCTTTCCAAACCCCATCCAAATAGCCTAATACCTCACTCCAACCAACCAAGTCCCTTATGTAATCATAAGGGAAATCCAACGCTCATTATGTGGCATTCCCAGTTTTCCATAGTAACCGGCACCGGTTCTCCCCAACCGGCATCGGTCACCCTTAACCGGTGTCGGTCTCTGTATTTACCAATACAGCCCAGAACAATAACCTACCCCACCTATTCTCACATCACCCTTAATCACCTGTGACCTACCTGAGACCTTTGTCAAACCTGTAGAGAACCAGAACCAACTACTTGACCTTCGGATCTTATTTTAACCTGTTAGATTAGATCTTTCTTATTATTTTTTTAATGAGATACCTAAATAATTTTAATTACAATAGGAATTACTTCATTATCAACATTAAACTTTTTTAAACAGTGAACTGACATCCGTCTAAGTATCACACTTCTTGGATCTAGCACACGCTAGGCAGTTCACTGCACATATTGTTTAACTTTTATTTTGGTGGTCTTGTGTTCCATTTCAGGTAGTTCCTCCCAGCCAAAAGGAAGCACTCATGATCAGCTATGGGTTCAGAAGTCATACAGGCGCAACAACCTACCAACCATCATTTCAACATGCATTCCTCCTATGCCCATTACCCTATCTGTTTCGTCATTTTCAAAGAAATGCATAAGAATCGGGTGAAACAAAAACCTCTGGACTTGGGCATCATCTTGAAAAACCTGCCAATGGTTGATATTGTCTGGGAAATATGGTCTTGTGAACACTTCTATATCATACTCATAGTAAGGAGACATTACACAGTTTTCAAATCTAGATCCCAATAATGTCAACCTATCTACAATAGTATTTTGCTTTCTCTCATGGTATATTATGTTGAAAGAATCAAACATTTCCGTAAAATCCCAAAATTCATTCTTATACTATTTCATTCTTTGGTTTTCTGGTTGCATACAATTTCCTAACTTGCTTAAATACCAATTCTGAATCTCCCTTAACAATAATATCCCTAATACCATACCTCTAACCAATCCTTAAACCCAAAAGTAATGCTTCATACTCTGTAATATTATTGGTACACTCAAATTTGAGTTTAAAAGAAAAATTTGAATTCTTCCTGATTTGGAGATATTAAGACAACACCTGCACCATTCCCAAATTTAGAACAAGTTCCATCAAACATCGAAATCCAAGGGGAGCCAACTTGTTCAGGACATTTAAATTTTTCAATATTGTTCTCTTTAAAATCTGCATAGCCCACAAAATTATCGACATCTACATCTGCATATAATACTTCATAAGAAGCATTGTTAGGGTCTTCAATCAGATGTAACATATTTTTCTCACCATACAATTTCACAAGGCTTCCTTCTACTGGTATGGTTGCATATGACATATCCATCTGTACACTTCCTCCCACACTAGCAGCCCACTTTCTTGACAATAACATTCCCCATTTGGCCAGGCAATCCACAATGACTACATTCATGGTTAAGCACTTACCCGGGTAAGCTGCCAATTGCACTATCAATCCCTTAACATATCCAATCACTGGTACTTCCCTTGAATCCATAGCAGTGCACTTTCCAAAAGTGGTTGTTACTTTGATATTTAATTCATTCATTACCTCAAGAGGCATCACATTACATGAGGCTCCTGAATCGAACATGCAGTTGTGCACTAGCCTATCTTTGATGATTAGAGTAGTATAAAAAGGATCAACATCAAGCTGAGACTCAACAAGAGAAGTACCCAAATATACCTCAGGTGATTCTCCCAATTCTTCCAGTGCTTGTGGTACTTCCAGCTCTGCAATGATAGGGGGAACATCCACACTATTCACATTTTTGCCTTGGGTTATCACCTCCTCTTTAAATCCCAAATATTCAAATGCCCTTTTTCTATGCTCAGGGATTCTGAGCAATTCAACAATAGGCACAGTAACTTTGATCTGACTCAAAATATGGGCTATATCACAGGGAACATATTTGGGTAGAACTACATTGGGAGGGAGATTTATGGCTCCTTCTGGTGGTATAAGAGTCTTCACAGTTTGGGTATGAGCTGGGATACAAGTTTTACTTAGAGTGACTGGGCCTTTGCTAAGTGTATCCCTTTTAGGAGGTTCTTTTGGGATATTAGTGAGAAGTGGATTTTTTGGCTTGGCTTGTGGTCCTCCCCCTTTGACAACTCTACTTCTGGTATTATATTCCTTTTCCTGAGCAACTACTGCATTCATCAAAAGTTGTTTGTCTTCCTTAGAAGGAATTCCCCCATCGTATTTCTTAATCATTAAAGCCCTCAAATATTCAAAGTCATGATTAGGTAAATCAAACGCCTGCACCATATCAATTTCAACATCATTGTTAGGAGGAAGAGGTAATACCCCGTGAATGCAATCCCATTAAATTTCTATAGTTCTGGCGCTTATCAACTCAGTTGAAGTAGCTCCATGTTGTGAATTTTCAGGGTACTCCATCATACATACATCACCATAAGCTTCATCATCATTTGTTTCTTCAACTTCCTTACTTAGATCACAAGGGGAATGTGGTAAGAAACACTTGTCACACCAATCAATAACATGGGCTTCTTCCACTGTAGCAACCCTAACAGTCAAAGGATCAGGAACCAGTCTATTTTCCCTAGGTTGTGGTTGTTTATTTCTTGATCCCATGGGCCCCTTTCCTCTGTCATCTAATCTGTGATCACCCCTAGGATGATTTCCAAATCTATCTTGACCCTATGGTTTATGCTGACTTTGAGAACTCTGTCCTATTCCCTTTTCTACTCTGGCCAACTTATAAGATATTTCTTTAACTACTCCGGCCAAAGTTTTCACAACCTCCTCTAGATCCACTGCCTTGTTTAACTGAGGTCTATCAGGATTAATCAATTTGACACCCTCCCTCTTAGGGGGTTTCCCAACTACCTTAATATTGTTTTCAATTTGCAAGGCCATTGTGAAATCCTTCCTTAAATTTACAGGGTTCTTATCTCTCAAATAATAAGCAACTTTCTTGTCAAAAGCATCATAATATTTAATTAGGCAAGACTCATCACTAGGCCTCAAAATTATGGGTAATCTATTTAAAGTCTTGTTGAATATGGTATTGAAATCTTGGACAGACTCATTAGGATTATTTTTTATATTCTCAAACTCAGATAAGAGGAACCTTGGGTCAGTCTTATCACCATATTGTAATCTAAAAGCATTCTTCATCTCATTCCATGAATCTATTGAGTTATCTGGTAAATATTTGTACCAATCACGTGCATCTTCTTTGAGAGTATGAATGAATAGTTTTATATATACATCTTCATATTCAATTTCAAAATCCTCCATCATATTAATGAAGAGCCTCAAATTCTGATCACCAATGATGGCATTATTCCCATGAAATTTAGGAAACCTATTTCTCACATCTTGCGGTACAACATTAGGATGCCCAACCATGCCTCTAAAATTTATTGGTCCAAATGTATTGACAACAAAAGGAGGTCTAGGTGGAGGATGAGCCATGTTATTTTGGGAAGGTGATCCTATAGGAGGATTAAAATGGTGTGGGACAAGGGATATTTGGGACACAGGTGTATGATCTTCAAAGTAAATATCCTCCAGTGACTTGGTTTCACAAAGTACCCTATCAGTTTTGAGTGATAAAGGAAAGAAATGAGGAACACTTATCCCAGATACAAATGATGGCCCTTCACCAGCTAGAGTAATTAAATTTATACGAGGACTACTTGACTCTGAACTATTTGAAGATGTTGGATAATCCTCAACTATAGGTTGGTCATTTTCCACAAATGGTATTACCTTCTTGCTTGATTCTTGATCCCCCAATGCTTTCCAAACTTGTCTTCCCTTTGGATTTGTTTTCCCAAGCTCTGGAAACAATCTTCTAGTAGGATCCTTTTTAAAGAAATACCTTCTTCCTTCCAATTTTACAAATATTAACAACAAATATCACTTGACAAAGATTAAGACACTGGTGTTTTAATAAAAAATTCAAATCAACATGGAGTCGCCACCAAGGATTTTCACCTTAGATGTGCTAAATCATTGTAAGTAACTTGTCAAGTGCCTATCAATACCCAATTTCTACAAATATTGATAGATCTAATCATCCTTTGTCAATATTTATCACTAGCAATACAAATCTAGTGTAACTTTCCCTTAAACCAAGAAATATTGCACAATAAACCTTTGATCTCACACAATCTTTACAAATATTAACAAAGGATAACATTTAAACAACGTATTTTCATCAAATCATGTAAGAATCATTACCAGAGGTTAGTGTGCATATGTATTTGCATGAATGTTCCCTCAAACGGTGCCAAATCGGTGTTGGTACCCAAATTGATTCTCCCTTTGAGGTTGAGCAACATCAACAGGTTGAGAAAGATGCTTAGAGATAGATAAATTAGAATTTCAAGTCATTTTGTAGCCGGGGAGGGATTTGACTGACTCTTTGTCACTCGAGCTTGGAGAAATTAGGTAGCACCATGCAAAGGGTTTGACCTACCCTCACTACTTTTGGTTGTGCCTTCAACCAGGGTGAGAGGACCCATTTTGTAACCTGTATTTGAGAGAGATGTAAATGGATTTTCTATATTGGACTTTCCTTCGATGATATTTGAAAGAAAACCTTAAGAAGACATGGTCAATGCAACATAATCTAACTCTCATGAGTTGTCACTCTAGAGAATGGAAATTTCTTCTAAACAAGGTTCAAGTTACTAAAGACAACAATAAGACCCAATTTCTCTGCATGTTTTGAGTAAAGGATGGGTAAATTTAACAAATCTCCTTAACATTTATGGACAAATAGTGCAAACATGGGTAATTCCTGTAGGATTTATCATTTATAAATGATTTTTTTGGGAAATTAAGCAAGATAAAGTTGATTATACCAAATTATTAAGAACTTTCAACAAAGGTTGGAAATATGCCAAGCAAGATGATAAAAAACACTTCAAATAGTCAACAATGAACCTTCAACCAGAAGATGCACACCCATGGAAGCCCAAAGATGCACGGTTTCACACATTCTTTGAGAAATTGACATAAAATCTCATGTCAAAAACTCAACTAAACATCAGAGATTCCTGGTTCATCATGCTTAAGATGCACTCATAAGCTAACAAACAATTTGTATCGACAGAATGGAAGTAAAGTGAATTTAAATTGTTTATTGCATAGTAAAATGAAAGCTCTTCTCACAACACAATTGTAAATGCCACAATACTACCACAAGGACAAGATATTGTGTGATTCAGAGGAATTCCTAACATAATATTGCAATAGGAACATGAATAACTACTTGAAAACATCTCAAAATGAAATCAGACACAACGATGCTCATGATTAACACAATTAACTCAAGGTTTATCAAATTTATCAGCAAGGGAAATATTTATTTACAGTCTCAAAGCTTGTCAATGGTTGGACACTTGCAACCATCTTGACATGATTAAATTTGAAAACACAAAGGAAATAACAGGTTTCTCAGATAAGCTCTTGGAAAATGGTTTTTTACTCAGCTCTCTCCATTTCTTTCGAACAATTCTCAGAAAATTTTAACCCCCCTTTTTTCGTGATTATCTCTCACGCCTTTATACCATTCAACTCACTTACTAACCTTCAAAGTCCTCCCCCCCCCCCAAAATATGAATATTCTAATGAATATTCCCCTTTACAATATCTATTTTGAAACATGCCACTCTTTTGAAAAATACTTCACTTCATACTACCAGGTGTACAAAATGCAAGTCTTTTCAGTTGCTTTCGTTTGTGCTTGACTGGGATATCAGGTCATCACTTTTGGAAGATTATTTTAATCATTCTTTCCACATATTGATTGGATAATCACTTTTGATGACCTCTGAGCACTTCCAGATGATTTCTGATATGACATATACCCTCATCTACTTCCCAAGAATCCATCTTGGGTGTTGTGCACTCCATTTTATGTCTTATTGGCTTAATTACCACACATGGATCTTGTCAAATCATATTGATTCATCAATTCTTCTCATTCCTAATCCCTTCCAACTCTTAAATTTTCTTTTTGTGAGATAAGTGAAATATTCTTTCATCTCATGGGAAATATTTCTCTTGATCAGATCAATATGCACCCCTTTCACTATAAAACTTGGTTCTACCCTTTCACCATTATGTTTTTCTTTTCTTATTCTAAAGATAAATATTATTTTTCGTATTTCTTATCAAACAATGGCAAAGGTGTTTGTAGCACACAACTTGAAAGAAATTTCTTCAGAGGATTTGAATCATATTTTTGACATGAGTGGTCTTGATGAGGCTTTTTTAAGGGCCTTGTTTGACATAGAATGTATAGGAGACACTAGAGGACCCTTGACTTATTGGAAAGTCTGGCTAGTGCTTCTTACAAGGCTGATTAAGATCAATCTTGTATTCACAATATTTCAAGTCATGTATTTTCATCTTTTTTATGGGAACATCTGAAAACCCCTGAAGTCCTAAAGAAATTATTGATTGAAAGGAGGCCCCAAGTGTCTGGGAAAACTAATTTTCAGTTTCCATTCCTATGTGATGAAGAGTTTGCATTAAAGGAGATTCCCAAGGAATCATATGTGTTATATGAAAAATCATCCATTGACACCATGCCTATTATCTCTTATAAGGTGGATGATCTAGAGTGGAGGATCATCTCTCTCGAGAAGGGGAAGATGAGACATGATCCTCACAACCAAGTTCAGTGCCAAAACCATCTTTGGGTAAGAGGTAGGGTGAATCAATCTCTCATCCCCTAGTCATTATCTCAAACGGAGAAGAATATTTTCCATATCTGCTCGTCATTCTAGAGAAGTAATATCATCTTCTCAGGATAATAGGGGTATACTTTCCATTCATTCATCATCTCATTTATTGCCTCATTTTCCTCAGTCAAAGCATGAATTTTGGGCCCTGGGCCAGTTCCTTCTCCCAGAGAGTGTCCACCCCACATAAGGAAATGGGAAGCTGGGTCAAGCTTAGGACCTCACAATCTTCCTAGTCTGCAAGGTGCAGTTCTTTCCCTTCCAATTACCTCAAGTGTTCCCTCTCAATCCACTCCTAATAATTCAATCCTCTCACAAGGGGAAGGGGAAAACAACCTTCTTCATAGGTGGTTTGGATCTTCTAGATTGGGTGTCCTCCCATCAGAAGAAAATTGAGCTGGAAAAGATTATGGAAGTCCTAGAATGACTCTTGAGTCATTGATGGAGATGGGGATGTCTTGAGATCTAGCAGGGTCCATCATATTTGTCCAGACACAAGGCTCAAGTGAATTCATGTTGAGGAAGAATAACCTGTTGAACAAAATTCATCCATTAGGGGGAGGTTTTGAAGAGGGAGTAAAAGACGTCTAAACATTGTTTTTCTTTTGTTGTCTTTATTCTCAACATGTATACAACCCTATTTTTCCATGGGCAGGGGCCCCTATAGAACCCCATTTTGTTATTTTCTCAAAATGCAAGAAGCACAAACATCACAAATATGCTTATACAAATGTATATTGAATTTTATCCAATCCATATAAAACTAATGTATCATACCATTTTACAATTTATATAAGATAACAATGAATTTCAGAGTAACAATTATCCTTAATGAAACAGAGATAATAGTTAAAACATCATCTTAGAAAATAAGTATGGGAAGAAAGTACAACTTTTAAGAGCAACAAGCCTAAACTTGTTCATCATCTCTAATGTCTACATCCTTTCCTTCTTCAGTTTCCACTCCTGCATCCTGTTCTTTTGACAATATTGCCATGTATGCATCATATCTCTAGAAAATCTCATTTATTTCACTTTCATCTGGCCTAGTGTGGTGTTGGAAGATTAATGTTTGTCTAGCTATCACATCCATACAATGACCCATCTTCTGCTTGTATTCCAGTGGCCTAGCTTTCAACTCTGTAATTCTATTCTCAATTTTTTAATGACTTCATAAGAGAAATCATCCTTCTGAATATTCCTTTCAAAAGAGTTGATCAAGAAATCAATCTTCAAATCACCATAACTCTTTTTGAATTTTTCAAATACCATGTCTTCCAGTTTCAAATCGATGGCATCAAGAGTATCATCAACCCAATTTATTTTAACTTCGAGCTTTTCTTTGATCCCATTCAAAGTTTCCACTCTGATTTTTGCTAGTTCCTCCAAGGCATGTTGAATTCCTCTTAATTTTGTTGGCACAATATTTTCTTGTTCAACCAATTCATCACTAAGCTGAGTAATGCGGTCTAATTTGGGAAAAATTCCCTCAAAGTAAAAGATTTCATTGTCACATTGCTCAGTTATCTCATCAATCTCATTAAGCCTACTTTTGAGTTCTTCATATTTTTCCTTGGCTTTCTCAATTGCTTCTTTTCCCTTCCTTGTTAGCTTCTCAATCCATGTGTCTACAACTTGAACCTTCTTGAAAACCTTATCAATCTTATCCAATCCTTTAGGGGTGTTTACAGAGGTATCTACTTGAGTGTGGTTGGGTTGCCCAATTAGCTGTTGCATACTAGAACTCAAGGCTTTGACTTGTTCCTTCAATTGCTTCTTTGTTATCCTGTCTTTATCCACCTGTTGTAGTAAGTCATTTACCTCCTCTGATACTCCTTGTTTTAGTTAATCTCTTGAGTTTGTTCCTAAAGGAATGAGCTAAACATTGTAGTCACTAGTTGTTACATTGTCTCTAGTTTTACCTTCATAAGGGATTGATATTTCTAGAGTTTTGGACCCCAATGGATTATTATGAGTCCATGTAATAACCCTAGCCCTTTTGGAGGCTCTTACCATCTTTGGAAAGGATAATGTAGTAAGATCAATAGCCTGAACAGGAAGAATTTCTTTCTCTTCACTTGAAATCAATTCACCAATCCACCCTTTTGCAAGACTTGTTCCAAATTTTTCTTCTTGAAATTCTTGTTGGGGTTTCTCAGGGACAACCACCAATTTCTTAGATATTCCTTGTTCATCTTGGGCTAATGGTTTTACCTATTTCTCACCATCTATTTCAATAACCATCTCCCTACTCTTATCTTATACTAGAATTTCCTTCACTTGTTTTTCTCCTTGGTCTAGATCTTGAGATTGATCAGCCTCCTTCTGATTTATACCAGTAGTTGGAATATATTCTTTCCTTATCTCTCTAATTGATGCCATGTTAGATTCAGTTTCTTCCCTGAGGTTTTCTTTAATCAATAGTTGGCTTGCAGATTCCTCCTTCCCATCACATATCTCTACCTTCTTTGAAGATTGCTGGGTTGGCATCTTACTATCCTCATGTTCTAATGACACCTCAGATCATGCCACAGTGGATTTCTCATCTGATGCCAACTCCCTATTCCCATATAGAGATTGTATATCTATGTCAGCAATAATTTCCTTTCTAGCACTTGCATTCTTGTGTAACTTCTATTGTCTTTTCAAAGATGGATTTCCTACTTGAAAATGCTCATCATCCTTAGTGGTTTTAACACAATGGGAAGCATCTTCTTCCACTAATATCTTTGGTTCCTTTGACTCTGAAGTTACTTGACCTGTAGGAGAAAACTTCTGCTGTTTGGATCTTGACTTCATCAGTTGGCACATAAGTGACTTTCTTCCAATTTTTACATTTATGTGAAGATTATCTACTGGTTTGGCTATTTGTTCATCAATAGATACATCAAGTGCATCTAATGTGGAAAATTCTTCACCGATGTCAACATCTATCACATTTGCATGATCCTTGGTAGACTCCTACAATGTTTCAAACAAAGGTATATTCACATCCTCAATAAGTAGGGTTTCAGATGTTCTCATACCTGGATTTAGAATTTTTCTGTCTACTGGATTGGATGAAACATTGCCTTGGGTCATTTGTTCCCAAGTTCTTCCCATTGTCACTTCTTCCAAAGGAAAATATGAGTAGAAAGGCACATATTGTTCCATTTGTGGTATTGGTGCAACAGGTTGTGTATGAGAAACATCATTCCTCTCATGCTCAGTGGGATCAATCACCACATCTCTATGCTTCTATTTCTTGGGTGTGTGGGCACCCTCTCTTACCAAAATTGGATCATAAACAACCTTGCGTCTCTTGTGTTCTCTCTCAAAATTTTTGAGGTCTGGTGTTGCCTTTCATTCCTCTTTGCATGGCTTAGACTGAGAATGACCACTTGTTATAGCCCCACTCATTAATTTTTCAGCACTATGAAGTTTTGGAAAAATACCTGAGGGAACCAAATGAGATGCCAAACTTTTCCCTTTTGATTTAAGTGGTGTTACAAAAGTAATAAGAGCATTTTCCATATATTTCAAGAGCATTTCCTTAGTCTTTTTCCTCAGAGCGGATATAGAAGTACCAGTCCCACAAGTGGCTGAAGTCCATTCATCTATAAGTTCAGAAGTGGGCCTCTTTGAAGGAAACTAAGGATATTTTCCTCCCAAAGGATCAATTATGTCAGCCCTTTTTCTCAGGGGAGGGATATCATCACTTAATTTTCCCAGATCCCTAAATTTATTTAGGATTCTTGTATATTGGACTGATAGATCAATATTCTTTTGAGCCAACCAATTCACAATTCTCCTCATCACATCAGTTATCCAAATATAAGAATCATCTTATTTTGTTTCATTCCAATTCATAGGGGTTATAGGTTGTCCTTCTATCTTTTTATCAAGATAGTACTTACTCACCGTGTGTGGATCATCCACAATTCCCTCAGGGATAACCGCAATCTTGAAATCTATGATTTTGTGAGGGTCATTGTAGAGAAATATCTCATTTCTGACCTCTTCCTCATCCCTACAATTCATCCAATAGTCTTCAAAATGAGGCTCATGTTCAAAAGTGTTTGCAATATTATTGAACACCCATCTAATATCATAGTTAGCTCTTGCTTCAAACTTTTCCAACTCAAACCTTTTCAATTCATCCTCAATTAATCTAGCCTTTAAAATTGAAGGGCATGAGTACCTTCCAATTCTGATGGGGAACTTAATATTTGTCTTATGTTATCCAACAATCAATTTGTGAAGTTGGTGTTAATTTCCTTTCCATTTCACACAAAGCCATTTTAACATCCAAATATCTGGGAAAATTATATGGCTTACCTTCAAAGAGACTAACCTTATATATGTGAACTTCTTGTACTGAATAAAATAACACCCATATTCCATAATCACCTTCCTAGCCTACTCAAAAATTCTATACTTCCCCCATTCTGGTTTGAAAATACATATAATTGGTGCAAAGAAAGTGTCATTGACCAATCTTACATTCCCACTCCAATTAACAACTGTAACTGAGGAAAAATCTCATGCATTTGGCATTGCTTAAAATCAACAAGTGGCAAGAGGCCAGGGAAATGTCTATGTCCTACAACATTGTAAATTCAGGTAGGTCATCATGTAAAATTCCAAACTCTGAGGTATCACCCATTTCTATTTTTTCTGCCAAGGTAACCATGTGACCATGAAGTGCTTCTGTAATAAAAGTAGCCCAACAAGATGCTCCCCTTTCTTTCCAAAATTATCCACATGTAGGTACACATCCATCCCTTGAACTCATTTTTAGTCTCCAATCCAACCATTCAACTTAATAATACAATAACATCCTCAGCTTCTTCAGCAAATTGTGCCCTAACCAGTCTTTTAGGGATTCAAGTTGTTACCTTTTTCTCTACTAGGAGCCATTTTGTATTTATGAGTCTAGCATACTCTTTTTTCTTTTCCTCATAATCTCGTAAGGCTAACTTAATACCCAAGGTTATTGGATTAGTTATCACATGTAACTTAAGCATTATCGTAATATCCATGTAGGCATCAATGTCAACACTTCATCACCACTTCCGTCTAGTACTTCCCTTTTTTCTGGGTCATAGTTCATAGCACAATGCCATACCAATTCTAGGAAATGAACTGATGGTGGAATAACACCAGCTAAGGTGATGTGGTTATCTTGAATTTCTTCCATAGACTCACTCTTATTAGGGATACTCAATCTCTGAAGAAAATCCTTTAAGTTGACATTCATTAAGTCTGTGTCCATAATTTTATCTAAATCACTTGTGATTCCAGATGCAAATGAGAATGAGGATGGCATGGTTTTCATCTTTAAAAACCCTAGCTTTACTTCAAAATTCTTGTCCAATAAAAGAAAAAACACATGAGTTCTTTAGTTCTTACTGGATTTCCCATGACTGACTGAGCACTTCAATGTCAATTCAAAAGATTTTTAAACTTTTGGTTCCCAATTCGATCTCCATGGTCAAATTCATAATATTCCTTAATGAAAATAACTAACGATGGCAACTAGATCGCGATAATTGATAATAAAAGGATTGAGGTTCTTGAAAACTATAAAACTGTCCTTGATTTGTGTAAGATGCATTGATGGTGGTAGAAATTAATGCATTACATCATGGCCACTCATTCCGCTTTTCCCAATTTTAAAAGTGAGACATCCACATGGAAAATTATTGCATCGATGCGAGCTTGGGGAGATTCTTTGTATTTTCCATGTTTTAAAACATATACACTTTTAGTCATTTGACCTGACTACCCACTTTTGACTTTAAATCTGAGCTTGACATGTAGTCGCACCTAAAATATAGTGGAGCTACAGGCCCTTTCTAAAACTTTGTTCCTTTTTCAATTTAAACCAAAAGTATAATTTTTCTCCGATGACCCGCTTCCCCACTCCTTGCATAAGAAAGAGCCACGTGTCTTTTGCGGGCCTCAGGAGATTTTTTATACTTTTATACCTTATTACCTTGGTGCGAAAAAATACAACTATGCCCCAATCCCCTGCATCCATCCCATTCGTGACAAGTGTACACCTTTGGAGGGTGGAATAAATTTCTTGTTTGTGCATTTTTCTTATTGTGAATATTCGTCGGGCCGCGGAGCCAACTTTGCATTTTTGTGAAAGAAATAGAAATTTATAAGTTTACAACTTAAACCCACCATACCGCATCCAACTAGGAAATTCCACGTACCAACAGGTGTGGAAGAAAAATATGAAATTATTGACATGATCAAGGAACACCTCACATAGGTAATTTTTCTATTTTTAAACCCGATTCATGATCGGTTTTCGATTGCAAGGGTTTTTTCCAAAATAATACATACCCAAACATGATCCTTGACCAAAAAGAGGAAACAACAAACCAACACACAGGAGAATCAAAATAATTAAATCAATGACTATAACCTTTTGAACCCACACCCCTCACTGGAAGATAGAAAACACAACAAATGTTGAAGGAAAACTTCAAACAAAAAGGAGGGAGATTAATTTGAGCACTCATGTTTTTTCAATAATCATGGTGCTAACTCTACTATGTCACAACAAAATAGGTTTGTGTAGTCATAAAATCAAAAACTTACTATTACATTTATACCACTAAGTAGGGTTGTTTTATATATGGATCTTGTGTAAGAAAATTATTCATTAATGACCTATCCTCTAGTCCTATCATCAGTTAGTTGGTTATCATTGTCATTTGTCCTGGATAGTTCTCATTTCTTTACACAGTTTTTCTCATCTCTAAGGGAGTCTCAAGTGTCATTATTTGGTCATTGGTTGTCTCTAGTCTTAGACTAGGGCCCCTAGGGTAGGATTAGGGTGCCCCGGTCCTTAATTTTAGGTGCTCTCATCCCTTTAGCAATTGGGTCTAATTTAGATTTTTGATGTCGCATTTATAATTTTCCCTCTCATTCCCCTAGGTACTGGTCGGTATGTCGTGTCAGTACTGTTGAAATTTGAGCAAGATATCCCTACATAAACACAACATACACACTATTCTAAGGGCAGAACTATCTACTATTAAGAATTAGCTATCTTCTAAGGAAATGGACCGCATTTGGGCATCATCACATCACACAAGAATTGCATAGGAAAGGGAAATCTATTCTATTCCATCCACCATTTGTTCATCACATCTAGCTATTTCTCCCGCTATCTCTGCATCATTGATGAGTAGGGCAACCTAGGCATATAATTAGACACACAAAGTAACATAGAACTACATTGGATCTAGAATGTAGTGTAGTACTAGTTGTAAGTCTCACCATTTTGGCCACTGATGTCAGTCTGACACCTTCATATGCATCTCTTTTTTTAGGAGTTTGATGTTTTATATGGAGTTTTGTAGGTGAATCTTCATTATAGGTTTATGATGTCATTGATGAAGTTACTGTGAAAATTATGTGACAAAGATCAAGACATTGTGAGGACCTAGAAATACTTCTAGATTTAACTCTTGATTTGTTCTATAGAGCAGAGCACCCACACTACAGACTAGGGAGCCCACAGGTAATCTGATCCTCTTTCATGTACCCCAGTCTGATCAAATCTTCATATGTTGTAATTTCCTGAGTTTTACCATCATACTTTGCTTCGTCTGCACAACATCCTATTTGTTTTTGAATCACAACGAGGGTCAGTAATTTTTAGGTTAGTACCTTTCCCCCTGCCATTTCAATTATTTTATTTCATTTAAATATCAAATAAAATTACTTAACATTTATATTTCAATTTTATACTAGTTATTTCATTATTGTTCCTAGATTAGATTAACTATAAAATTTCATATTGTCGTTAATCATTTTTTGTGAACCTGTACTTTAGAATATTTTTACCCGAGGATCTTCTTCAAATCCTTAATGGCTAAGGATAGTTCATATTCTTCACACCATCATCGTCTCATTTTAGTTTTAACCTTATCGTATGATGAGGTTTCTGTCGTTGAGCTCACGGCTCTCTATTATAATCCTACTCCCATGCCAGCTCATATCAAACAAATTTTAAATGGTCAACAATATGTGCCCACTCATTTTGAATATTCTCCCATTGGCATTAGTTATTTTAAGGATCTGATATTCCTCACCCATCATGTGTCATTTTAGTGTTAACCCTATCTATGATGAGGTTGACATCTTTGAGCTCACGAATCTCTATGGTAAGCCTACTCATATACCAGCTCATATCAAACAACATCTTCTAGATTGTCAACAATATGTGCCCACTTGTTTTTAAGATTCTCTCATTGATATTAGTATTGTTCAGGATCTAATATCCTTTACTTGTTGTGCACCATGCTATATGGCTACTTGTGATATTCCTTATAATATTTCTAAGGAAATTTTAGACGATTCTCTTATTGATTATAAGATTGGTATTGATCATCGTTCACATGTACATGCTAAGTTTTTATTCTTCTACTTAAGAAAACCTTTATAGTTTCATCTCATGACTCTCCCACTTCTGATATTTCTTCTCATGATACATCTTATGCTAGTTTACATCCTCTTTTATACTATGTTGATAATTCTATTGAAATATCCTTAGTGACATTCTCTTTTCTGAGTCTTTATTTAATGCATCGGTTGATAGTCATGATTCTCTATATTTTCATACTTCCCAAGTGTGAATCACCTATTCCATTATTACCTTCTCTTGAGATTTCATCTATCATTGTGCATGATTCATCTTCATCCATTGATGCTTCTTATCTTACCATTTCACCTCCTTCTTGTTACATCATCTATGTCTATTAGTCCATCCATATTGCTATATATGTGTCTCTGTTGGTCACTTCACCTCCTATAGATGTTTCCAATTGTACTCCTACCATTTGTATGGGCATTCCATCTATAACATCTAATGTTGATTCTTTGTTGCCTACCTTCTAGTGTGCCCTTAGTATTAAAATCTCCTTTATCATCTCTTGATATTCCTATGATCGCGTATAATGGAAAATTACAATATCTTAATACATTATTTCCATCTTCCATTATTTATTCATAAAATATATTTTTTATCATGTATGTTGTAGTCCAATTATAATCTCAAGTTCAATCTCTTACCCTAGAAAGTTGGGCTTACTATGATTCTATTGATAACAACTCAATAACATGGTAACCTTATTCCCATGAAGACTCAAAATTTCCGCATTTCCTAAGGACTTTGTCATGCCTACAATCACTTACTTTTATGGTATTGGTGATCCTCATGCTCATATTCTACATTACTATATGGATATGACCTCTTTTTCTAATGATACATTATTACTCAAGGCCTTTCAACATAGGTCTTACCTAATCAGGGTGTTGTAATAGTACAATCATATTCCCTTTGGGTCCATTAGTACTTATTATGACATGGAGGATGCTTTCCTCCATCATTTTATCATCAACAATGGCCCTTGAGTTACTTATGACCGCTTACCTACTTTACATCAGGGCTCATCAGAATCTATCAAGGATTATATCTTATGGTTTAATGCCTGTATGCATAAACTATTATTCCAACCTATCGACCTTGAGAAGCAATTCATTTTATATCATGGTTTGATTCTGTGCTCAAACAGAGATTACAATATGATACATGTGTGTCATTCATTATTCTATGCTATAAATTTATCAACTTAGAACAATATATTCTCTCGCTACACATCATAGATCCTTCATGCATTTATACTATTGTTGGTTCATCTAGTTCTCCTCTATTGACATCAGTTGAGCATCCTACACGATATCCACCCTTTCCCAATAAGAAATATCAACTTACTCCACCAACACAACATACTTCTTCTCCTCTTCCGCGACAAGCTACTTCTCCTTCCACTACTCCTAGGTCATGTGAGCCTTTACATTTCTCACATCATGCTAGACCTCATGATGTATTTCTTACTTTGATTGAAAAGCGTCTCATTCTCTTACCATCCAACCAACATCATCCACACCATCGATTGAAATGTTAGCATGATTAACCTTATTGTAATTATCATCACATCAATAGACATAGGGTAATGATTTCCTTTCCCTTTATGATATATTTTTATAATTATAGGATAATGGCATCATCTCCTTTGGATCTCTCTCACGTGAGAAATCCACTTCTCCTCTACATCATCAGAGAGTTTCTATAATAGTTGATTCATCTCCTCCATTTGATGCTCAGGCCATGTCACGTCCACCACTGCATTTCATTACTCATGCACACCCTCCACTGCATCCATACATTGTTTCATGATCACATCCATCACATTCACTCCATCCATTATATCCACCACATCATGTCACCACTTCACATTGGCCTTCACAACCCTCTTTATTCATACATCCCACTACTGATCCATATGATATTCATTTTGGTTCATATGCTCACATTGCTTCCATGTCACATGATTCCACTGCTTCACGCCATCTTGGTCTCTGGTAGGTGATTACTATCACCTTACCCCCCCATGAAACAATTGTGTTCTTATGGTTCTTAAATTACTGTTGAGGGTTTTAATCTAAGAACCTTTCATCACGCGCTCCTTCATTCATCTAGCACATCCAATCATTTCCCGATGACGCACTCTTACTTTTTGCGGTTCATTCTTGACTGTTATGGGGTCTTAATCAAATGAAAATAATCATTTATATGATGGGGATCATCATTATTTTTTCCCCCCATTTATCACACTAACATATTATGATTACATTACATTATACGATACACATTCATCACAACACGTTAGTTCGATAATCATACATCATCTCTTTTTACATCCAATCTATTATCATTATCACACTAACTACGCGTTATAAATTACATTTAATAAACATTTAATTTAACTCATCACTCACATTACATATGTTATCTATTGCACATTATGTTTGTCATCATTGCACAAATATTACATCAATAAACAATAGCAATATAAAAAAACATCACATACATTCCAATGCTAATCACCAAATCATAAATCATCAATCACATTACAAAATCAATACACCAAAAAATAAGTTGATCATATATAAATTACATGTGTCCATACATATATAGAAAATACAATCATCATTGTAAAAATATTTCATCACTATGGGAAACTCCCCTACATCATATACAATAATAACAATCAAAACTCACAATCACTATCGCTCTTGGGTACTACTAACCTTCATGATCACCTCAATCTACTGACACTTACACATGGCCATCAACATGGGACTAACCTTGATAAACCATATCTCTTAAGACACCTTCCATAATCTTGATCTTCTTACATGAACTCATGACACTTACTTTTGATAGTAACAAAGACCTTATTGAACTAAACTCAGAGCATAAATTTAAGAGATGTATATAATTTGAATCCTTAAACTAGACATCCTACTAATCCACATGCACTCCCGAGATTTGATATTGTGGGTAATCATAGATCATACCTTATTACTTTTGAAGTATCCCAAATCCCCAGCCTTCTCAACTTGTCATGTATTCCTTGATCTAACTTGAGATTGAGTGACTTGTCTTCCTCCTTAATTTAAATACATATTTCTTTGAAAAAAATTATTGGTTTGACCTTTGTGTTGATAACCTTTTCCCTTAGATCACCATTACTATCATGCCTTGACTCTTCAATCCTCATATTTTTCATTTTGGACTAAGAATCAACTCTCTTGGCTTATTTTTCTTGGTCAACATTCATCTTGGCTATAGGAACAAATTTGATTATCTTAGATTTAGTATTAGGATTGATTTTCCTATTTAAATATTTCTTCTCTTTCCCTTTGAATACTTGAAACTTGTTAATGCCTTTTGAAGATTCATCTTGGTGACAAAATCTAGCAATGTGTCCCTATTTGTGAGACTTGAAACATACAATTTTATTATTCTTTCCTCTTGACACATACACACTTATATTCCAACCAAATTCCTTAGCCTTGTGACCATATCCACAACAAGAGTAACATTCACCTTTGAAGAAGCTTACATCATTCCTAGAAGAATTTATTTTGCATTCTCTATCACTATGACTAAAAACACTACAAGAGTAGAAATATCCTTTAAAAGTACCACACCTCATAGCATTAGGTTTTCTAACAGGGTTATAATTTCTTAAATCAACCTTCTTGGTCACCTTCACATTAGATTGAGAACTTGGTCTAGCTCCTTCATCATTCTCCTTATGTTTTCCCTTGAAACCTAGGTCTGTCTTCTTATTTTCATCTCTCTATCTTTCTAATAACCCATCAAGAGCTTCAGATCTCTTCCCTAACCTCTTATACATTTTCAACCTGTTATATGTACCTTCTAGATTAGATTCTAGCACTTTCAAATTCTCTTCATACCTGGAACAAGCTTCTTCTTTATCCTTTAGGGCTTTAAAAACTTTATCAACTTGTAATTCTAATCCCTTGATGGATTGACCATGATCTATATCCATGCAAATGATATGATCTTGTAGACTAAGAATCAGGGACTTTGCAACTTCATCCTTAATTTAGCCTTAACATCTGAAGACTTACCCATAGCTTGTGCTCCAGGAGGATCTCATTCACGTTGTCAAACTTTCTTCACAAGTACCTTCTATGATACCAATTGTTGGAAGCACAATGGAATGAGAGGGGGATGAATTAGTCCTTCAAAACTTTAACTTTAATTACCAAGTATTAACATTCATCATTCAATTATCCATTCATCATACATAACCATACATGAGCATATTAAGTGTGTATTAACCATTCACAAGATCATAACACAAGAGATAATACAAAAGACACCACATATAAGTGGGAAATCCTCGTGAGTAATAAAACTCACTAAAAATCATTTCTTATATTACAAAAATCAAGGACTATTACACATCGCAAGAGATTTCTTTATTGAGGCACTAACCCCACAAGGAACACCAACCCCTAAACCCTTTTTGATATTACTCACAATTAAATACTCCTATGAATATGACTCATCATAAGATATTTTACAGAATTATGATAACTAAAAAATATGTTGATCCCACAACTGGTTTTGATCCAAGTTCAGCTCATAAATACATCAAACCCTCATCAACTTCTCTCTCCTCTAGCTCGCTTTATTCTTCTTCTTTCATGAATTCATTTGGCTTCAAACACTTACACACATGCTCTCTAACCTTCTTAATATTTTTTTGCACATCCTCATCTCTCTCTTGATGCCCTTGAATATCCTTCGCTTCCTTACCTAGGTCACATTTCCCCCTCCAAGTGCAACTAGTTCAAAAATGAACCAAACAAACACTTTTTTATGTTTCTCAGCTCATAAAAACAACATAATTTGGTCCTAACCAAATATTACGACCAAAAAAATTAAAAAAATATCAACACACCTATAAAAAATCATAAAATGAACCCATATAGGTCAGTCATACACCAAGACAACCAAACATGGCTCAAAACCCCATCACCTAACTCATCAAAGACCTCCAAACTCATCACCATGCTTATTAAATCCTCCAAAGTCCTCAAACATGTCAAATATGACATAAAAAAATCATCCATGGTCATACATTAACTTAAATAATTCAAATTCTTCATAACACTAACAAGAAGGACCATTTCCTTCACATAAAATTACTTCCAAGAACTAGTATTCACATATGGACCTTAAGATCACACCATAACACCTAAAATATTCCACATAACCACTAATTGGAAAGAAACTGAACTATATATCACATCCATGCTTTATATCACATCATGAACCATCCATCAATGAAAACCACACCTACTTTCCTCTTCACCAAACAAAGTTGCAAAGAAATAAGTTTTGGAAACTCAATTGGTTTACACCCTTATTGCCAAAACTTTAAATATCTTATAAATTCCTCAGTAATGTAGAAAAAATTCATACCATATTCACTCTCTTAATGGATATTAATCATAAAAAATCCAAAACATAGATAATTCTACCTCCATCTTCTAGTTGGAGCAATCTTGTCATGAAAACATTAACAACATTGGTCTTCACAAACTGAGTTGGTTAACCTATCAAAACCATCATCACCAAGAGAAAAAACCATATACTATTTGTAAATCCCTCTTAAATATGCTTTCCATAACATCGTACATTTCCTTCCAAATCCAAGTGGCACCAGGTCCATGTCTACAACTTCTCATTTAATCTTCTAGGGCTCAAGAATCAGTCTTGAGACCAACTTGCTTCATCACCTCCAAAAATCACTTCAACAAATCATGGAAAACCCTTATAAATGTTATTAAATCACTTGGAAACCTCTAAAATCATGAATATACTAAAAAAAATTTACCAACCTCATAAAGCTACTCAAGACCATGCTTAACTAGCCATATTCCAGAATTGGCCTTCAAAGAACATGTCATAAATTTCTCATCACTTAACAAAAAATCAAATTTTATATTTCATTAGAAAAATATTGGAACCATTCAGAAAAAAACTCGAACCAAGTCTTAAATCCACATGTAGCTTCTTGTAAATCCAATTTTACCACAGTCTGCTCACAAACTGCCCCAAAAATTGGTCCTAAAAAATAGGGAACATTTTGCACTTTAAAACATCAACCATGATCTAAAACTAACATGGAAATCTATTATAACTCCTAGGCTAAAAATAATGTCAATTTATTGAATACCTTTTTTGGATAACGTTTCCTCAAACTGAACATCTTCAGAAACATGCATTTTTGAGTGGGTCCCACATACAACTTCCACATGATATAATATACCTTTCTAGAAACTTGGAGGAGTCTTGTACAACCTCAAATAATAAATTTTTCAAAACCAATAAAAATAGACTCTGTGTGATCAATTACTCCGAGTTTGCTTTAAGATAGGGTTTCAAAGAAACTTATCTTCTTAATGATCGTTAATAAAAATGTGATGATAAAAATAGCTCATTATTATTTCAAAACCTTCTTAGTTCCATGGAAAAATATCTCCCCAAATCTTTGGGTTCCCATGCAAAGCAATTTAAAATCCACAATGAACATTAGAAGGTCAACATTTATACACTCTAAAACACACTCTAGAAAACTTGGGTTTTGCCAAAAAAGATGTATCTTGACAAATATTCTTCACTTTGACCTTAAAATTTTCATGAAGCATCATGAAAACATCCTCTAACTTTTCATACTCATCATCTAGCTCAAATATGTCCATAAACTCTCCAACCTTACGGTGACTTATCTGTGTCTACCTAGCTTGACTTTACCTTCTTGCTTCCTAATGACCATGAAGCACCAACAAACCTCTGAGAACTGACTTGAAACTCTCATACATATCATGTTTACATATGACCATGCTATCACCATGCTTCAACAATATTTATCAGTCTCCAAAACTCAAGTCACCTATACCATTCTGCATGCTCTAGGACTAGGAAGAGGCCTAGAATGACCTGACTGAAGCCATGTCATCCCATGAACTGACCATGATGACTCATTGTAGATTCACTTAGACTCCTATATCATACCTCTAATACCATGTGTGACCTCATGAAAACCTTCATTAAACTTGGGAGGACTCATATTATAACCATGCACACTAGATTATGCTCTAGGACCTCATAACAACTCACCAAACATGACACTACCAATCAACCTTCATGTTTGACCTTTGACTAACACCTCATGGAGACTCGATATGACACTCATGACACCCTTTTTCTATCAATGAATTTGAAATCAATGACAACACTAAGACACAATGATAAACACCATTGTTTTACACGTATATACTATCTTTATAGTGCTACTACTTCGTAATAACACTTTAAAGAGGGGAAAATGTAGACACCCCAAAATAACTACTACACATTATAAACATTGAAAATCCTATTAAACCCATGGTCCCTATATAGAATTAATTTAATTAATTCTATTAAATCCTATCACCCCCTTAGCTAATTTAATATATAATTAATTAAATAAATCCACATGTCCACTTCCATATTTAAATTAATTAAATATTCTCATATCCTATCCACCTCCTCAACTAAAGTTGACTAAAGTTGTGATTAAAGATAAAAATCATTATTATAATCAAGAGGATGTGTTCAAATTGACTCAAATTAGCATTTGAGTTAGCTGAAGATATCTCCCAAGTCATTGAAATCCAAAATCAATCCACTTTATTCCAAAATCCAACTATTCATGAAAATGTTTGGGTGAATAAAATAGAACATATGAAATTAAAATCCAAAGTCATGTGTAACCCCTTGCCAACTCAGTGATGACTCATCCAATAAAATCTAGAACACTGGTGTAAATCTCCAATCAATATGAAAATTTGAGTAAACAGCTCAGCCATGTTTAGTTATCTCCAAATCCACTTGTTCTAAACTTAGCTTGTGGATTCACTTTCCTTAACTATAAATCAATGGTCTTCCCTTTGCAAATCATCCACCACAAGCTTGAGAGTTCATGTTGTCATTTTATGCATTTTCTTGGTGAATCAAATTAATATTTTATATTGTTATGCTGCCCCACATAATGTCAAAGAAATTATCTTCATTGCTCATAGCTTGATCCTCTATCCATTTGGAGTATATTAGAGCATTCAAAAATCAACTAAAGCTCACAAATCTAAGGGATCGAACAAAGAGCATCACTAAACCCCATTCTTTCAGTTAGATCTAATCTGAGGTTGCTTTACGATTTACAAAGGAAGGTTTACACTTGTTTTTGTATTGATTTTCCTATTTTATTGTAATTTCCATGGTCCACATAAGTCTCATGTATTTGACACCTATAAGGCCTAATATTATGTACAGTGTGAGACTCATCTACAGGTTCATGGAGTCACTTAAAGACACATTTGTAGGATGGAAAAGGAATTTTGAGGTATATATGTGGAACTAAAAATCATGGAATCTTGTATTCTACATCTGATGATTTCAAAATCATGGGTTATACACACAATGATTGTGTTGGCAGTATAGATGACAGGGATAACACATACGACTATGTTTTTCACTTTGGAACATGGGTAGTTTCATGGACATAAAAGAAGCAACTCATAGTCACTCTTTGCTCAAAAGAGGTAGAGTAGGTAACAGCCACAATAGAAACATGTCAAATTGTTTGGATGAAAAGAATATTGAAGGTTTTGATGCAGAAGTAGGTAAAAGCTACACAATGTTTTTGTGACAACTTAGTCATAACATTGTCTAAAAATCATGTTTTTCATAAGAGGAGTAAACATTTAGACACGAGATATCATTTTGTCAGGGAGTTGGTTGATAACAAAGAAATATGTTTAGAATTTTGTGAATCTCAAGATCATTTTGTAGATATTTTTACAAAGTATTTAGGAAAAGAAGCATTCGAGTATTTGAGAAGTTGTTTGGGCATTTAGGATCAAGAATATGCTAGCTCTAGAAATACACACTCAACTGCAGAATGATAATAGTTAAAAGGTCAAAATTAAGGGGGAGTGTTAGAAATATGAATAATTTCTCTTGTATATCCTATGATTAGGCAAACAATAGTTGTCTTGCATGTGTCCATGTTTTAGTTGGTTTTATTTCTATTTAGATCAGTCCATTTTTAATTCCTATTGTTACGAAAAACAAATAAAACATAAAACTCTATTTTTGCATGCATCATGCTCTACTTTTATGCATGCCTTGTTTTAGCATGATTTTTTTTTATTGAAAGCCCTTTATAAAACAGTGGCACATGTAATCACATTAAGGAAGAAAGGAAGACAAGAAAGTTAGAAGGGAGGAAGAAATAAATATGTATAACAATGTTGTTTTGGATTTATTTTATTTATTTTACTTGCAATCTTAAATTTGGAATTTGTTGTTTTATCTACCTATTTTTTACAATCTACATTATTACTAAGTGTATTTTCGGGTGATGCAAAATTGCATATGAACCTAAATGCTCCTATATCATAACATAAGAATAGTTAAAAACTACATAACACACAAATATAACATATTTAAAACTGAACAACACGAAAAAATACACCAACAAAAAATTAATATACACCAATAATAAATAAATACTCTCTGCCCTTATCAGATTATTACAAATAGCTGATTATAACCTGTTGAGTTACCGTATAAACATACATCTAAATGAGAGCCTGCTTTGACTAACCTACCAAGGCTGGAAAATCCATTTGATTTTTGAATTTTCAAATTCATTTTTTTAGTATATTTGAATTTACATTTCTAGAAACTTCCCATGCTATTGTTAGTGTTGAGCTTTGTTTTGAAATCAACCATGCAAATACATCTTTTTTTTCCCACTACACCCGATAATAATTTTAAGTATGAGGCTACACGATTAACATTGGATTATTAGTTGTTTGGGTCAACATTCATAACCATTGACTTATTTATTTTCACATATGTCAAAAAAATTGTGAACATAATCCTTGTTAAAAATCCACCATCCAAATTATTTTAGTAACCAAATTATTGTAATTTTTTTTCATGAAATAGAGCTACATTACTTATTGAAAATACTACAAACTATTCACAAAAACAAAGGTGGTATGAGAGCATGCCACATCCTAGTCAAAGTCACACTAGGTAAAATTAAATCTGTTAAACCAAAACAACCAGTCGTAAATACTACCCTCTACTTTGATAGCACCTCCACTACTACTTTACTCAACACTTATTGTATCCAAAGAGGTAGTTCCATTCAAGGGGTATCAAATGTATTCATGTTTAGTGGAAATAAAATTGGCCACAAAATGCTACCATTCATGATATAAATTCTCTAAATGTACAAAGGTCTTCATGTATTCATGTTTAGTTCATATATCGTGATATAAGATTTGCAACTGCATATCTATGATTTTGTAACAAATTTAAATGTATACACAGAACATTTCAATGTACTGTTTCATATATACTCCAACACTTCCACTATCAATCACACCCCTTATCAACATGTTATCGACAATACAAAAATGGATTTTTCAACAACCAACCAACCAAACAACTGATGTAACCATTGCCTTAAACACGTTGCAACACAAACACAATTTCCCCCAAATAATTACAAACCACATTAACTACAAAAGTAATTATGTTTAGTTCAAATAAAATACTATCACTCATGATATAAGATTTGCAAATGTATATGTACGAATTTGTAACAAATTCGAAATGTAGAGATAAAACCTTTTAATGTAATGCTTCATCTATATTACTACACTTACAAAATCGATCACACCCCTTATAAACATCAACTACAAAAGTAATAATTATCCCTCTAAATCAAATAACATATGTCGTTCGGCGTTCACATTGCATTTTACACATGCGATTGCTAGTTTCTATGTTTAATTAAATACATAAACTTTCGCTGGGTTTGCCATCTTATGACCTTGTTTTTAGTAATACTCTATTACATTAAAAAAAAATCCGAGAGGTTTCGACGTGGGTTTGACCATCTTTTTAGCATATCAAACACGGAAATACTAGATGATATTCAAAACTGTTTGCCGACTTTGAATATATAATTACAAATGTTTTGCATGAAACTCGTGAGTCGTGACAATTATTTGATATGTCTGATTGCAAATCCACGTGGGTATCGCTTACAATCATTTGATATGTCGCTGTGTTTCACACGGTAATAATTCAGACGACATTGCTGTACGTCATTAATAGTAATTTGCTCCAACAACACTTCTGTGCATTTCAAAAAAGTTGAGAAAGAGCAAAGGAAATAAATGTGGTACTCCCTATTCCACCTAGGAAATTATAAATGGATAGAAAAGTGGAGAATCGATGTAAGATGAGACATCATCATTTTTATGTTGTTCATATAGTAGGTTTACGGTGTCTTACTACCAATATGCTGGAGAGAATCTAAATATTTATATATTTATTTTGGTACTAGGGAAAAATAATATTGCCAGAAAAAGTCTATAAAGAGGCTCAATTGAAAGAGGAGCTAAAAATTATTATTATAACATAAACTCCATGTAAACACTTTTACGTATCTTTAACTATTGCAAACTTGCATTTTGGAGAAATGATAAGGGAATTGGATATTGATCACTACGTGTTTGGCGAATAAACCACTTAGAAATGTCTTCTCATGGAATGTGACTGATGCAACACATGGAGATTTATCAAATGAAACAACCAAGTTCACTTTTGGAAGTGCATAGGATTGGAACATGGGTGTTCATAATATCACCCAAGGTAATCAAATCATTGGAAGTACTTCCACTATTGGAAATGTTATTGAGAAGTATACTTTTCATAGATGCCTACACTCATCTACAGTAAGTACATGCAATAAAGCTGGAGGAACTCGAACCTATGGGTCATTAGTACACTACAATGCCTTTCAACAATTTTATATAATTGTGTTCCAATTGATTTGGGATTGCATATAAGATGTTTAGGCACTTACATATCAACTTTTTCTTTAATCTACTAAACGATACAAATCCAACACAACTTTCATCTACGGAAACTTATCGGTCTTCAAACAAGAAAAGCTTGAAACATGACAATTTTATACACGGTCTTTTAGGCCTTCACTTGAAACACTGCTTTCACATATTTTCTCTTATTGATATAAAATATGCCTATCTATGTTTGAAACTGCAATGGATTATGTCCTCATCTATAAATGTTCCTTTCATTAGTGCCATTTGAATCCAACTAAGATCATCACTATCTTAGCTTACCTACTCTTCCTACATCTATAGTAGGCCATAAACTTGAATGGTTTCTTACAAATTTGATATACCTTACATTGAACTTCCACTATCTACCCTCATCATGTAATGTTCTTGCTAAGATTCTTTTCAACCTTAAAACTTAACTCCAAACACTCAATTGATAAGCAAAGATGCACAAAATTGGGAAATCTAACAGTCAACTAGGACCTATCACTGGGAAGATGTACTTCTTACATTCAAAACTCTTCCAAAACTATGAACCCATATAACACCCATTCATCTAAAAATGTTGAGAGATATCAATATCAGACTGTCTATCTTAGTAATGCCATGTACCATATACAACATCGATTCAACAATTCATTGGTACTCAAAACCTTTTAGATTGGTTTCGTGACTAGTAAAAACTCAACATTATCATATAGCCTCAATACTTATTTGAACCCCTGTATCTCAATTCTTTACTTCACAATACTTTGGATACCTAAAAACCTTTATGAAAATTACGATATCCAAACGGGAGTCATATCTTTCATGAGACCATTGGGTTCTTAGATCACTTACTCTCAAAATTGGCTTTGAGATTGGTAAAAGCAAGGTTAGATAATGAAGACTAAGATTCCACATTTCCCCCCATCATAAACTTGACTAGTTTTTTACTTGAATTTTTTTTAGCATTCTTCTAGAACACAATTACACCTATGGCATCGGGACCTTTTGTGACATTCTATAGGGGAAACTTGGAATTTTATGACTTCATTTTGCCTTATAAACCTTATGGAATGAGGATTCATAGGGCTTGGTAGAAGGCTCAACTTTGGAAATTATTTTTTATTTGGCTAAACTCTTGAAACCCTTTGAGGTGTAACAACTTCACAAAGCTTTCATGGGCAGATGAGGTCATTTAACTCCCCAACACTCTCTCAAAAGCATTGATCAACAATTAGTGACCAAATTATTCATAATCAGTGAGATTACTAATATATGTGATCATAATGAACAATGGCCTTTATTATGATTTTGGATATGGGACTAAAAGTTATTTTGAAAACCCCTCAAACCCCAATAAGATGCTAAGAACCTTTTTTACATGCACATTTGACACGTGATAATGGATTTTAGACTTCCACATCAATTGAGTCTCACATGTAATATATTGGAGTTTGGGGGAACTATGATAGGAACTATGTATTTAATGCATATGATCATACTTAGTTGTTACCACACTGGTTAGGCACATCTGAGAGTAGGTCTCCATGCTTCAAGGATAAATTATGCATATCTAGAAGCTCACCTTGTTACATCCTTTTAGTGTGCTAAATAGGCTTGAGAAGTTACCCACCTCAAAGAAAGTCATGCAGTTGTTTACATCCATAGTATCCTGAAAATGATAGTGAATAATCTCCTTACAAATACAAGAATGAAGGAGGTAATGCAAGATCACCAAGATCAGAGAAACTTATGAAACATTGGATGAGATTATACTTCCAGTAGAGCCTGATATGAGATTTAGACATAAAATGCAATAATAACTTACAACTACCTACATGTTCATCATCTCTGGTGGAGGGTTACAACCAAACCCAGCTAAAGGCTTGGAAAAACCTACTAAGATCTTAAAAAATTCTTCAAGAGGCTTAGAAAAACTTTTTTATGCCTCATTTATCTTTGGATTTTTCATAGCTCTCCAACCTGACCTTGGCATGCATTGATGTGGTGGGATTCTTCTCTTGTAACAATGAAAGTCTAAAATTGGGTTGGTCTTGTTTTAAGATCCGAAAGTTACTCTCAACCTGGTTAACTAACATGCTAATGATTAGCCTCTTTCTATGTTAGCCCTCCTATGCATAGGTCTTATGACTGGTTTTATAAATTATTTCTAGACCTTAAATGACATTTACAAATAGATCAATGCATTATGTGATCCATAAACACAAGTAAATATCCAAAATTTTCAACTGTTTACTAGTGACCTTTAAAAATTCATCAACTTTCAAGACTATTAATTAATCCAAAGTTGATCAGAATATGATATAAATTTGAATTCCATTATTGATCCAGAACTAATTCCAACCGATTCATTAAAAATCAACTGTTCGATCAAACCATTCAGATTTCTACTTTTATCAGATTAATCCAAAAGTGTCATAAACTAGATAAAAATGATTGTAATATTCTTGAATTATACTAATTTAAATGTATTAAATGCAAAAATAAATCAGAATTCATAATGCACATATACTATATTAGAGAGACGACACCAGAATTGTTTACAGTAGTTTGGAAACTACATACTTTTCCAGGTTCATATGAACCGATCTATTAAATTTTGAAAGAATTGTAGGTATAATAAAATTCACAATTCAAAAAAATAGACCATAACCTGCAATGTTGTGCCTTCAAACCTTCGAAAAACCATAGACGGAGCTCAATGTTTATCTTACACCTTACTCAAAGTACTTGTAGTAGTGTATACCAGTTGTTCCTAGCCTTCCATTGAATTATGATGCTACTCAAAACAATGTTCACGAAGACTAATAGATAATTGGAAAATAGTATATCCACGAGGAGTCATCTTAGAATTATGGACAAATTTTTAGTTTACCTTGAAGACCTAATCTACTCCTAAATGCCTCTAAAATTCAATTTTATAAAATTTCCTTCTTATGGGTCTAGCACAGTCTCAGACTTGTGCTTATACAAATGCAAATGGGCCTGTATATAGGCCTAGTGAGCCCATATATAGCATAGCGGTGAGAGTTTATTTTAGTATGTGGGTGGTTGGGGGTTCTATCCTCCCTAACCAGCCTATTTTTTATGTGGGGATATTAATCCCACATCTATCGGGATAGGGGTTTGAGAGGTATCTAAATACAGTTTTCCCACCCAATTTATTCATGCCTAGGGCCACACATTTTTCTATTTTACTACCCATGCGGATAGGCCAGCCATTTGTTAAGCCTTATATGTGGTGGCGGCGAAGTGTGGATGGCCATGTGCATGCTGACTAGCCAATATTGTGTTGGTCGGGGCTATATTTGGATGTTTGGTGGAGATATGGCTTGGCCTAGTCTGATTGGTGTGGCAGTGGTTAAGGCCAAGTTGGCCAGTTGGATCACCTTGCAACTCAATCACTTGCATTTCAATGCCCTGCAATATCCCACAGTCACCCTGTATATACACTTAGTGGTGTATATAATGAAAATTGTGCCAATAGAAATGTGGAGTAATGGTCGCCAAGATACCCTTTTATCAAAAAAATTTATCGACCATGGCTGAGGGCCCCCAGCTGGAAAATAGCAGTGCCCACCTATTCAAAAACAAGCATTAGAGAGGTACGTGAGGTGATTTGGTAGCTCGCCAAGATGGCCAGTTAGCTCACGTTGCAACTCGGTCCCTTGCATTTCAATTCCCTACAATATCCCACATTCACCTTGCATATACACTTAGTGGCGTACGTGTTCATATAAACTTTTCAAAGCTAATTAACATAGACTAACACCTAGTAGTCTAAAATCTAAGCTAAAATCTAACATGGAACCATCATGATCATAGCTTATTGGAATGCTACAATGAATTAAACATGAAATTACTTATCTAATGAAAAAAATTTCTTCTTAGTATGTATGATTGCCTTTAAAATGGACAATCAAATTGGATGTTGTTACTTCAATATGGTGAAAGGATCTCTCTAAGAAATGACTACAAATCCATGTTTAGATATTCCTTTAGTAGCCAAACATGAAGAATGGATGAAAATAGATGATCAAGTTATTCCAAATTAATGGAGAAGGCTCTTAAATCATATGTCTTATATGAAATATTATTCAAAGTATGATCTAAGGTGTGAAGTTAGGAGCTTGGTCCTTTATATATATTTCTATTTGAGAGAAGCTTGAATCTCAATGAATGTGGGATAAATGATAAAGTAGATTTAGACTTTTTAAGCTTGATTAGAGGAATTAACAAGTGATTAGCAACTTATGGGAGTTGGGGATGCTTTAATTAATCAAATGTCATTAATTAATAGGGTAGGATAAGGTTTTAAAGCCTTTAGAGATTATTTGGAGGGAAATGGGGTGAATTTGACATGATTAGAAGCATTTGAAAGCATGATTTAGCCAATAAAAGGGTTTATCGATGAAATGAATTGTTAAAAAGGATTAATTAACTCATAATAGCTAATTAATCAATTTGAAGAGGATTATAACTAATTAAGTGTTGTTAATTGGCATTCGGAATGTGATAGAAGCTAGCTAATTAACGAAGTGTCATTAATTGACCAAAATAGAGGGAAATATTAGTTAATTAGCAAAAATCACTAATTATAATGGAAATGATGAGATAGGGGATAATTGGTACCAATTTTTCATTAAAACCATGTAAGCATATTTTAGGTGTCTACATTTTCCCTTATTTGGTGTGGCATAAGAAATGTAACTTCAAAGATAGTATACAAGTATAAACAAGAAATTTTTAGAAGAAAAATTAGTATAATGATGGATGCCCCTTCAAGTGTCAATGGGGTGATAGAAGAAGTCAATCGATGATAAAAAAATATGAAGGAATTAGATAGAAGAATCAGGTGGAAGAAACCATGCTAGTAATGAGCATTGATAGATGAAAATGGAAACAAATTGTGCATCCAGCTTGTTCAATTAACAATTGTGTTTCATCACTTTGCTTAAATGATTGACATCATCGACCCTTATTAAAATGTACACATATAACAAACGTGTAAAATAACACGAAAAACTATAATACTAACACTTTTTCATTGCTAAAAATGGTTAGCTCCCCACAACATACATAATGCAATGCAATACGAGAAAGTAAACAAGCTAACCTGACAAGGAATTAGGTACAAACACACATACTCAAAAAAACAACATTTAAGACAGTTGCACCAATGTTTCTGTTATCAAGCTTCTAGTTCCCAAAAGTTCATGTTTAACGACAAGGGTTAAAAATGGTGCCCCAATTAAGGATACATATGAGGGGAATAACGGAGGATATAAGTAGCCTTATGAAAAAGCATTCATGTGCTATGAAATAGTACCATACAACTCGTTGTGCCAAGATGGTACATACATAATAAGCAAATCAACTTTGTTAATGGAGGTAGATCAAAATGAATCGTGACTCATTTTTTGAGAACAAGTGAGAACCTAAGAAAAATGTTTTGTAGAAAAAAATTCAATGCATTCAATAAAGGCTTCAGTTGCATGCATGTTGTTTACTGATTTTTTAATTTTTTTGAATTTTACAATTTTTAATGATTTTTACCAATTTTAAATTTTTCCAAGAAGAAAATGATTTATTAGAATGAAAATAATGTGGGACATCACCAAATAATGCCGGAAAGCAAAGATATTCCACAGGTAGCAGAGAGGGTCCCTGGGAAGTAAAAACATGCCTCAGCATAGTGAAAATGAGTGATAAATGATTACTTATTAAAAATAATCATCGCGACGAGTCCTAAAAGAATTCAAAAGAATCACATAGGTCACTTAGCACCTTTAGGAATTGAAAATGACACGGGGAGTCAAAACAAATATAAATACCAAGCCATAGGGGGTAAAATCCATCGCAGATAGTTATTTGTTATTTACCCCTATTGATTTTTGTGAGATATTTTCTCTAACCTTGGAGAAAAATGGCACAAATTCAGAACCGCAAACACTGTGTAGACTGAGTTTGAGAGTCTGGGAGACCTATTACAGACTCAAGTACATAAAAATATTTGGCTACTTACATCGAGTCTGAGAGTGGTATCAAGTAGACCGAGTTCAAGGACACTTTGGCCATGTTTAGGGCATCTCAGGTGATGAGATGTGGTACGCATGTAGGCCACATGAGACATTTGACATGGGAGAAATGATTGAGAAATGTCGTGCTCTTGATATCTTTACTTATATTATGCCACAAACATGGGTTCCATTTCCCCTAGTAGTTAATCTAGGGACTACAACTGATTATGGAGCATGGTATGCTATAGTGTTGCCCCAGAGTTTGACTATTCTAGAGGCTACTATATAGGTAGGGATAACCACAACGACACATGGTTTACAGGTCCAAGCTCTCAAAGCTAGAGCTAGATTAGGCCAGTAGGAGGCTGAGGCTGCATTACAGGGACATGGCTCACAAATTCCAAAGGTTCAGGTGCCCGTGTAGCTATAAGGAAAGGTTCTACATGTGCCCTTACACCAGGCCATCCCACAGGTGAACATCCAGATTCTAATGGTACTAGGTTCACCTCCACATATATTGAGTCCATCACACTTTCCGTCAAGGGACGGATGGGATGGGGAAGATGTAGATGGTGGTGGCAGCATAGATGGTTAGGATGGATGGGGATCACCCCCACATAGAACAATGGGTTGGGGATGGAGAGAAGATGACATGTTACTACCAGGATTACTGCTTAGGAAGGCTATGTAGATTTAAGGTGATCTAGCTTCCTTGAGGTAGTAGTTATATCAGGTGAGAAAACAACGGGATTAAGTGACTATTGAGAGGGAAAAAATTACTGCACATAGTGATCAATTTGGTACTGAGAGGTCATAGGTCTAGGTAGACGTTACGAGAGTCATAATGGAGTGTGATGCTCTACATCATGCAACATTAACAATAGGTTCTTCAGGCCTGATGTATGATGTTTTAGTAGCAATAGTTGGGGAAGCTCACTATAGAGCTCTTTATCGTGTTGCAGTTCCATAGGGATAGAGAGAAGATCCATTTAGTCAACTATCTGACAGTCAATCTAGATCTATATCGTACAGGCCATCTCGATCAATAAGATTAGTATAACAACCATGAGCTTAGCAGGGAGATTCTACACAACATATGACGCCACCTGGCACTAGGCCAGGTAGTCTGAGTGTTGGCGAGATTCATCCATGACTCTTTATTGATGTATGCCTTGTGATGAAGGCACATTTTTGTACGGATGTACTATGTATTGTTTTTTCTTATGCCTCCTATCACAAGGATGGGGTGTCAAAAATTAGGGTCCAATCCCTTTGATTTTTCCTAGGTTCATTTTAGTACATGTAAATGTGTTCATCTAAACTTTGTAAAGCTAATTAACATAGAATAACACCTAGTAGTCTAAAAGCTAAGCTAAAATCTAATATGGAACCATCATGATCATAACTTATTGGAATGCTTAAATGAATTAAACATGAAATTACTTATCTAATTACAAACATTCCTGCTTAGTATGTATGATTGCCTTTGAAATAGACCTATGCAGACCATAATCAATCAAATTGGATGTTGTTACTTTAATATGGTGTAAGGATCTCTCTAGTAAATGGATACAAGGCCACATTTAGATCTTCCTTTATTATCCAAGCACGAAGAATGGATGCAAGTAGATGATCAAACTATTCCAACTTAATGGAGAAGGCTCTTAAATCATGTCTTATATGAAATACTATTCAAAGTATGGTGTAAAGTGTGAACATGTATGAGGGATTCTTTATATATCTTTCTTTTGTTATAGAAGCTTGCATCTTGGTGCATGTGGGATAAAGGATAAAGTAGATTTAGACTTGTTAACCTTGATTATTAGAATTAACAAGTGATTAATAACTAATGGGAGTTGGGGGTACTTTAATTAATCAAATGGGATTAATTAATAGGCCAAGATTAAATTATAAAGCATTTTGAGATGCTTTGGTGGGAAATGGGGTGATTTTTAATGGTTGAAAGAGGGGTTTTAACTAATAAGAAGGTTTATTGATTAAATAAAAGGGTAAATAGGCTTAATTAGCTAATATTAGCTAATTGTTTGATCGAAAGAGGATTATAACTAATGAGGTGTCCTTAATTGGCATCCAGAATAGGATAAAGGCTAGTTAATTAACAAAGTGTCGTTAATTGATCAAAATAGAGGGAAAAGTTAGTGAATTAGTAGAAAATAACTAATTATAACTGAAATGTGAGAAATGAGGGTAATTAGTACAATTTTATTAGTAAAACTATGTAAGCGGATTTTAGGTGTCTACATTTTCCCCTCTTTGAAGTGGCGTAAGTGACACCACTTAAAAGATAGTAAAAAATTATATTCCAATAAATTTTGAATAAAATATAGTAGAATGAAGGATTCCCCCTCGAGTTTCGTGGGGTGATCGAAGAGGTCGATCGACGATAAAAAATATGAAGGAAATAGATAGAAGAAACAAGGATAGGGACGAAGAGATAAAAATGATCCTTATTGCCCCATGTGTTTTGGAAGAATACTTGATAGCGATAAGACATGATAGTGAAGAATATATGAATAGATTTTGCATCTAGTTCGTTCAGTAAACAACTTTGTTTCATCACTTTTCTTAAATGATCAACATCATCGGCCCTTATTAAAATGTACACATACAAAAAAAGTGTAAAATAACATGAAAAGCTATAATACTAACATTTGTTCATTGCTAAAAATGGTTAACTCCATGTAACATAAATAATGCAATGAAATATGAGAAAGTAAACAAGCTAACATGACCGGGAAGCAAGTACAAACACACATACTCAAATGAACAAGGTTTAGGACAGTTGCACCAATGTTTTTTTAATCAATCTTCAATTCCTAAATGTTTGCATGATCGAAAAGGGTTAAAAGTGGTGCCCCAAGCAAGGATAAATGTGATGGGAATAACAGAGGACATAGGGGTCCTATGAAAAACATTTGTGCACTATGAAACAGTACCAAACAACTCGTTGTGCCAAGAAAGTATAGACATAACAAACAAACTAGCTTTGTTAATGGAAGTAGATCAAAATAAATCACGATTCGTTGTACGAGAACACATAAGAACCTCAAAAATATTTTTTTAGGACAAATTTTGATGTTTGAGGACATTGCATTTGATACAGGCTTCAACAACGTGCATTTCTTTAACCAATTTTTGAAAAAAATTGAATTCTACAATTTTTTTGAGTTTTTTTAATGATTTTTACCAATTTTAAAATTTTCCAAGAAGAAAATGATTTAAAAGAATGTCAATATTGTGTGACATTACAAAATAATTCTTGAAAGAAAAAATATGCCCCATGTAGTAAAAAGTGTTGTTGGGAAGTAAAAACATGCCCTAGCATAGCAAAAATAGGTGAAAATGATTATTTATTAAAAATAATCATCGCGACGAGTGCTAGAAGAATTTGGAAGAATCACGGTGGTCACTTAGCTCCTCGAGGCATAAAAAATGATGTGGGGCGTCAAAATAGCTATAAATACCATGCCGCATGGGGTAAAATCCATCACGACTAGTTATTTGTTATTTACCCCTATTGAGTTTTGTGAGAGATTTTCTCTTACCTTGGTGAGAAATGACACGGATTCAGAACTGCAAACACTACATAGACTGAGTCTAAGAGTTCAAGAGACCTGCGATGGACCCCACACTAGTAAGTACACAATTTTTTAAAATTTTGTAGTGCATTTATCACATTTATTAGTTAGGGAAAATTGGTGGGCTCATGGTAACGTGAGCCATTGGGTGGGAAGGTGCGAGATATAGATTTAGAGCTAAAGGGGTGCACGCATGTGCTAAGGTGGGCTGTGCAGGATCTAAAATAGGTTCCCAAATTTTCTAAAAATTCATAGACACAAAAGTAGATAAGTATGCATGAAAACAGGTGTGCATATGAGAAAATGGGCGCACATATGTGAAAATAGGAACACAGATGTGAAAATAGGCGTGCATGCACGAGAACAGGTGCACAAGTGTGAAAATGGGCATGTAGGTGCGAATATTTATGTTTTAGGCTAGTTTTAGAAGAAAATCCCTAATTTTTTTACCTTATTGAATAATTTAGGAATGAATAGAAGTGTACAGAACAAATTAGAACATATTATGAAGATGTTTTTGTAACAAAATGATGCTAATGAAATGTTGTGTAATTTTGTAGGTGAAATTGTGCAAAATAGATACACGTGAGTGGCACGGGTGACTCAGAGTGTTCTAGCAGACCTTTAGATGAGGGGGGAAACAAGGGTTTATTGTTATTTTAGAGGCTACAAGCCTTAGCTATGTAGCTCATATGCCCTAGATCATACTAGATCATGCTCTTTTCACTTCCTTATAAAAGAGATGGCATCGTGATAGCCAATAATTCATACTACCTAATGGCGAGATGTTCGTTACACTAGAGGATGTTTAGTGCATTATCTGAGTACCGATTGAAGGTGAATTGATAGAGTATGATGGATATTGAGGCTAGATCCGATCCTGTATCTATGATATGTTCCTACTGCAAGACCTACCTCGAGAGGGGATGGCAGTAGACATTTATACACTCTTTGATGATCAGTGATTTTCTCACATACCAGTGTATTTTATGGCTCTTATCAGAAGAATATTGTTTCCTGATAAGATGGGAAGACACTTTCCCTTGGGATTGATTGAAGTGATAAACATGCTCATGGATGGTGAGCAGCTTTGTTGGGGACAATATATTTTGGATTATTTATATTGGGATCTTCATTTGATAACATACTGAGGTTAGAAGAACCTTAGATCAGGGACTCTTCTGTAGATATGGGCATGGGACCATATAGCTATAGGTCACCTACATGGAGTACTTCAAGACAGGGATGTAGGTGATCCTTCTTGCTATGGATGAGATCCATTGGGTGAGGATGTGCAACCACATATTGGAAATACCTTATATTATAGGGGACATTTTGATGACTTGCAGTTGGAGATGATCACATGGCGGCCCTACAGGTTATACCAGTGGTGGGATGATGGCATGAAACTTGGGACTACTGAGAGAGATTGGTTTATCATTGGGATTTGGGGCTACATCCACAAGTGGTATCAAGTAAACCAGGTTCAGAGACAGTTTGGCCATGTTTAGTGCATCCTAGGTGACAAAATGTGGTATGTGCATAGGATGCACAAGATGTTTAACATGAGACCACATATTGTTCATCATCGTGCTCTTGATAGCTTTACTTATACTATTTCATGGACATGGGTTCCATTTCCCCAAGTATTTGATCCAAGGATTGCAACTGATTATGGAGCATGGTATGCTACAATTTTTCCCCAACGTTTGACTATTCCAGAGGCTGCTATATAGGCAGGGATAGCCGCAGGGTTTATAGGGCTAGGCTCTTAGAGCTAGAGATAGATTTGACAAGCAAGAGGTTGAGGATGTATTATAGGGGCAAGGCTCATAGCTTCCACAGATTCTAGAACCAACACATCTAGAGGGAAAGGTTCAACAAGTTACCTTACAGCAGGTCATCCCACAGGTGCACATCCAGATTCCGATGGTACCTTGTTCACTTCCACATATATTGAGTCCACCACATAGCCCGTTGAGGGATGGATGGGATGGGGGAGATGGATATGTTGGTGACAATGGAGATAGTTGGGATAGATGGGGATGACCCCCACATAGTACAATGGGTGAGGGATAGAGGGAAGATGATAGGTTACTACTAGGATTACTACTAAGAAAGGCTATACAGAGTTAAGGTGATCTAGCTGCCTTGAGGTAACAATTAAAACATATGAAAACACATCAGGATCAGGTGACTATTGAGAGGGACGAGATTACTACATAGAGATATCAGTTGGTTACTGAGAGGACACAACTCTAGGTAGACGTTGTGAGAGTCATAGCAGAGTGTGATGATCTATATCATGTGGAATTAGTAGTAGGGTCTCCAGACTTGGTGTATGATTTTGTATCAGCAGCTAAGACAACTCACTACAGAGCTCTTTATCATGCTACAGTTCTAGAGGGGTAGAGAAGCTATGTTTAGTCAACTAGCCAAATTTCAATCTAGATCTAGATCTACAGGCCATATCCATCAGTGAGATTAGTACAGTAGCCATCAACTTAGTAGTGAGCTTCTACACAATAGATGCCACCACCTGGCGCTAGGCCAGGTAGTTCAAGTGTTGGTGAGAGTCATCTATGACTCTTTATTGATGTACTTTTTTTTTTATGTATACCTCATGATGAAGGAAATTTTTTGATCTATGCCCATGATGGCTTATTGTATCTACTTTCTTATCGAGACACATTGTTTTGTACATGAACATTTGATATTTATGGATATATTACGAGGATGGATTGTGTTTACTTTATCACATTTTTTGTTATATGAGATAACATGTTTAGCCCATGTTTTTATTATGGTATATGATGAGGGGGGATGGAAGGTGATCCCTCTTGCCCCTATTTTGATGACATTATATGATGTTATCTTAGCATACATGTTTGATTTACATTTGTATGATGATATTTAGATGTGATGATAGATTATTTATTGATGATGATATGATAACAAACTGTACAAGAAAACCAACCAAGCACAAATTAATCAAATATAATAAAAACAACACAACTATATACAAGCATGCAAAAAATGAACCCAGTGCACTCCATAACATACTAAAGTAACACTTAATTTTAAGTAAGAAAATGAGTCCAATTTACAACACACAATATGAAGAAGTAATGTAACAGAACTATGTATAATCAAACAGCTAAAGTAAGAAAACAACTACTTTTTTTAAGGATAATTTTGAAATGTTTAATGTTGTTTTTGGTACTATCTCAAAATAATGTTATATTGTTTTTGAGTTTTCTACAAAATGTATTTGAATGTTTTGATTTTTCTGACTAAAATATTTGAATGTTTTGGGATTTTTCAAAATTTATACGCATTTTTTGTGATTTTCTAAAAAATTTCCGAAGCTATGTGCAAGAAAACGTGGATGCCCCGAGTGATAGATGGGATGTAAAAGGGAAGAATGTCACATGTATGTTCAAGAATCGATGATGTAAAGTTTCCCACAACGTTAGATGAGAATTTATAAAGGAAAACCTGTTGCATACCGAAGTAGGATCATTTGGATCAAGGCTAAGAGGGATAGGATCAAAATTATCTCAAACATAGGTGAATATTATCTTAGGATAAATCCATTACAATCCTATATTTTGAGATTCTTGTGAACAACAGACCCTCCAATTGTGTCGGAAACCGGTTTTCACCAAAGGACTTATCCAAAGTGCCACAATTGCGTAGTTTTCACACTTGGATGCATTGGTTTCTCTTTACTTTTTCTAATTATATATTTTTTGTTGTTTTTTATAATATTTGAGGGACCTATAGACACCTAAATTCAGTATTTATACCTTTGATCACCTGCGTGCACATATTTAATCATTTATTCAATCATCATATCTAATCAAATGCCCATCCCAATCCTTATTAATTAATTAAGTGATATTAATTAATTAATAATTTTTAATATTTCACATGCCCAATTATCACATCCACATTAATCCTTATTAATTAATTAATTAATCATTTAGATACTCATGACCCTAATCAACCTTCTAATTGGGATGCTTTTATCCTATTCGTAAATCCCTATGCTTTTTCTACCCAATCCTACCTTCTAACTACCTTGGATTTATCCCCAAGTAACCTAATCCCGCTCATATGCTTTAAAGAACTCACCCAAGCCTTAAAAGTAGACAAAATCCTGCATTAAATCAAAAATCATGCCCATTGGGGAAACTTTCCTTGTAGGGCGGTGACCCAGCCTGGTCACCGTTGAACCTCTTTAAAATGAGTGGTTTCTTTCCATTATAAAGATCAGGAAATCGAAAATGAATTAATCAATCCAAAAATTAGATGCATGCATCCTCTCTCATGCCCGAGAAATTCTAAGACATCCATAGACCTCTTGGACATCCTTCCAGATTTCTTGCATCACTCATAATCATTGTTCATGATATATTCTTATCGTTATCACATTATCTTAATCATATTATCGTATATGCCTCGCTTCTAACATCTTTTAGTTACGGAGTAGTTTTGAAAACACTCAACAACCTTCTCCCATAGCTCTTTTTATTTCCAAGTTGTTGTTTTCATCCTTTCATCATCGGCTTTGTAATTTTCTAGTACAGTCGTCGTCAATCCTCCCTGTTCACCATCAACCAGGGTCTTGTCTATCCAAAAATCCATCTGAATCCTCCTTTATTTCATTTATCCTACTTCTCAGCTTCTGGTTCACTTCTACACACCCCCTTTTACATCAGCTACCAATACTCATCAGCTTGAGATCACTCTCAAACCTTGCAAATATGCATATCTCATCTACAAGTTTATATCTCATCTACAAGTTTAGATCCATCTCCCAGGTCATCACCAACCTACCTGTGAACAGTATGGGTCGTTGTCGAATAAGACCAGGTAATTTTGGTATAGGTGGTATGTTTCTTCACCTATTTAGTGTCATTCCACTTCACCGGGTGAGTCATCTCACTTAGGTGGACATGGATCTAGGTGTCATCTTAGTTATGTCAGATTCCCCTATGAAATCTGTCATATGTGTAAGTGTGTGTCATAGGAGTTACATTCCCATTTGGCAAAGTAAATCCTCTTCTCCATCATGGAGGAATATTCTCTTACATGGGAGTTACAAATTACTCCCTTATTTGTACTCACCTCTATTTTGGTCTATGAAAATCCAAGGGCATTCCATTCCACTCCATTTTTTGAAGCTTGGCTCTCATGCATGCACATTGCTTCTTAAAAGTTTTCTTTCTTTATATTGTAACTATTTCTTAGTGAAGTGCAACTATTCGATGCACGTGTATTCCTTCCAGGTCTTCCTCCTTCATTCTTACATGGTATCAGAGCAAGGGGACCAGAATCACGTTGCTCACCATCGTTTCTCCACTGTGTAGTTGCTTGCGCAAGTTCTCACTTTTGCACGTGCTTTACTTGCATATTTTGAGATTCTTGTGGGTTTATTTTTTGAGTTTAATGTGTTGTAGGAGCTAACTCCCTGCCTAGCTCGACGCTTGGCTCAAAAGTGTTTGTTCTAGCCTTGCATTATTCTGACTTCACGGTTGAGTCTTCCTACGCTAGTTGTATCGGTTGCCAACTCTGCCTAGAGCTCTATGAAAGAATTGGGCCTTTACCAGTTTCATTTAGGCTTTTGACAAGTTCTTGATTGGCCTACAACATGGGTTGTTTAGTTTTCTCATTGCCAGCTTGGGGCTTTCTTTTCCTCTGCACTAGGATTAACAGCTTGCTGCCTAGTTTGTATTGCTCCTCACCAGTGAATTTGGCTCGCCAGCTCGTTTGTTGGCTCGACATTAAAATTCTGTGACTTAGGTCTCTACTCCCTCCTTCGAACCTACATTTTTTGTGTATGAGTGAATCCATCTGGATCCTCTGGTACTCTTCCAGACTCTTATGAAAGCTCATCCTAGTCATGACTATTCCAAGTTATTTGCTAAAACGGCCTTCATTATAACTCGACATGCATTGTTTTGGCCTTTGACGTGTGACTATTTCTCAATGAACCGGATCTACTTCCTCCATTGCTAAGTCTAGTTTTTTGACTTGCTTGACGTCCGTTACCTTGGGCTTGACTGTTACACTCGAGCTGTCTCTTTTCAGCGATCATTTCAACTCGGCATCAATTTTGACACCCCAACTCAGCAACATTGACACGTAACCAATCCACCCATCACTTTTATGCAGTGCCCACTCAAATCGGTTACCCTCAGCTCATCTCTTGTCTTTTGGTTTGGCATCACACACCCACGTGGACTCGGTGCATATATTGTTTGACACCTCAGCTGGGCCCATCCCTTTAGACTTGTTTGATGGTTAAAAAAATCTTGTTTTTAATGTTTTAAGGAAAAAAAATTATTATCTTGGCATTGTAATATTTTTTGGGGCCTATTTTTCTTGTATTTAATGTCCTTCATTCGAGTGTCGAAGACAGAGGGTGAGGTCCGGGGTTAGCAGGAGGATAATCCCCCCTCCCAAGAAAAACAAAGCCTACCTTAAATTTGATGCCATTTCCAATGAGTACCCACACGACACCCTTTACACCCATTTCAAACACTTTTTTAATCCATTTGAAAGGCTTATTGGCATTTTCCATTAGTTGCGGAAATCATTTTCTTGCTATAACTTTTGACTTGTTGCTCAGTTTTGAGTGCTTCTTTAGTCAATGTTGCATGATTTTTCACACATTACGTGATGAAATTTTTATTTTTGTAAACACAATACTTTATAAAGTGCCACATTCTAGGGGGGTTCATTAGTACTCTTTGGCCTTATATTACACATAGAGCATTATCGGCCAAGTCTGACGTCTTACTTTTGTGCACCTTACACTTTTGATTCTGCATCATGGAGGGTGGTCTTTCAATACTTGAGCATCATAGGATCACTTTATAGCCTCCACCACTTCTTATTGGGAGAGAGAACTATTCAGCTTGGCGTACTTTAATGGAACGTTACTTTGCTCATAAGGGTATTTCACCCTTCTTACTTTGGCCAGTTCCTACACCCACTGATCATCATTATCTTCAAGACTTTCTCAACACTTGCAACCATGTTTTAGGTCACATGATGATGCATGTCTCTAGATCTATTTGGTTTCACATGGAAGAATCAGATCCACCCCACCGTCTCTGGAGTATTCTTCAGTCCCTCTATGGAGACCCTTCACTTATTGTTGTCATTTTCATTGCTATTGATTCAATTGTCTCCTCTATTTCTTTCTATGATGACAGTTCCACTGACATAGACTCACTTGGTTCTACTTCTGATGACGAGGATTGTGTACCTAGTTCTAATGTCGAGAGTACTACAGAGGACTCTTCTCCTCCTTCTGTCACTATTATAGAGAGTGTTGACACTTCCCACATCTCATCAGATATTGAGAAGTCTCCTACTCGGCCTCATACAATCATTACACAAACCTTCTTTCCACTTCCACTGTGTGAGGCCCCTTCCACTCCTTTTCCTTCATTGGATGACTCATACTTATCTAACATCGCTATTCTATTTGTTGAGCCCCCTCATTGGGACGAGTATCTACCTGACCTTAGTCATCTTTTCACAGAGTACACTTGTGATGTACTACAGGTTCCTCATCCATCTATAGGTATTTCAGAGGATTTCATCATCTCTGTTATTGGGAGTGCCCCTTCTAGGAATCTTACCACTTCCACCTTTCTGGAGACCTTCATTGATCCATCATTGCTTGTGGACCCATTTTATGTTGTGGGGGATGTTTTGTTTCCTTCACATTAGTTGGAAATCCTTCTATAGGTGTTCACCCTTCATACTCTGAAAATTCTACACTCGTAACATTACCTTTGGTTCCTTCGCACTCACTTGATAGACCTATGTCACACTTTCATGGACCAGACTTAGAGTTCTTCATACTTCTGCCTTCGGTTTCCTTCGTGGAGTGGGCAGGCTTCTAGCATGTCAATTTTGTCCTTCCTAAGGGAAGGCACACAGTTTGGTGCAAGTGGCTCTTCTTCAGTTCAGAGGTAGAGGATCTCATCATCGACATTCCTTTGGGGGACCTCATAGAGCTGTAGAGTTTAGATCCATCCATATCATCTTTTGCATTCCTATTGTCTCCCTCTTCTTCTCTCTTTTTCTTCTTTTCGAGAGATTGCCTCTTTGTACATGGGTACCTTTACAGGCTCCTATCTGGCAGGGACCCATCCTTGATGTCTTTCTTATATTAGAGAGTGGACTTGTCTCTTTGTTGGGGGATTTTTTCCCACTAGGTTTTCTCCTTTTACTCCACTTTTTGAGATTTTCTTGTACATGGGTACCTCATCAGGCTTATGGCCGAGACCCATTTTTTTCATTTGAGTGTTCTTTACTGACTTACCTTACCCCATCCTAGTTTTGATGAAGGGGGGTTGTTGGTGTAGGTGGTATGTTTCTTCACTTATTTAGTGTTATTCCACCTCACTAGGTGAGTCATCTCACTTAGGTGGACATGGATCTAGGTTTCATCTTAGTTATGACAGATTCCCTTACAAAATCTGTCATATTTGTAAGTGTGTGCCATAAGAGTTACATTCCCATTTGGGAAAGTAACTCCTCTTCTCCATCATGGAGGAATATTCTCTTACATGGGAGTTACACATTACTCCCTTATTTGTACTCACCTCCATTTTGGTCTATGGCAATCCAAGGCCATTCCATTCCACTCAATTTTTCAAATCTTGGCTCTCATGCATGCACATTGCTTCTTAAAAGATTGCTTGCTTTATCTTTCAACTCTTTCTTGGTGAAGTGAAACTATTTGATGCACGTGCATTATTTCTAGGTCTTCATCCTTCACTCTTACAGGTAACATATATTTTGTAGTTATTTTCATCTAAATAGATTTAGACCAATTTCTTCCATTTTTCAGATTTAGTGATAGCTCTGTTTCTGCATGCTTTTTCTTTTACATACTTTTTTGTAACAAATGGGGGCTGAAATCCATCGAAGAAGTTAATGATTCCCAGGTCCACTTTGCTGGCTAGCCTCTGCCCCAATCTATCTAATCAAATCATGTTTCAGTCCTACTTACAGGTTTGGCAGCAACAACAATCCATCATTTAGCACCTGTATCAAGTATCAAGCATTTGAGGTAACATAAACCCTCAATGATTTTTGAGTTGCTAGTTTCTTTAGTAGCTAATACATTAATTTGATTAACGAATGGTAAATTTTTACAACAGGATCCCATACTTAAGAAAAGAAATGCTTGAGATGCATGGCATTCATGGGTTCCCAAATTTCCTCACCATCAGAATGATCAAGCTTGTATGCATCTGGATAAAATTTAGTGACCAAAACATATGGACCTAACTAGTTCGATTCAAATTTCCTTTCTTTTCATGGTCCTTGGTGGTATTGAAGTGATTTTATTTTAGGAAAAGGTCTCCTACCTCAAATTGGAGAGGTATCACCCTTTTTTTATAACTTCAATGCAATCAATTTTGATACACTGAGAGGTGATCAAGGGCATGAAGGAACTTCTCATTCAATATATCTAGATCTTATATCTATTTCACTATGTATTCATCCTCTTTATCCAAGTAGTCTCTTATATCTATGTGCAAAAAGGGGATCTCGATCTCAAGGGGTAGTATGGTTTCCGTAACGAAAAACTAGAGAATATGGAGTAACACCTGTAGGGGTGTGGATGGACGTTTTGTAAGCTAGATGGAAGGATGAATTTTCAAATTTCAATTGCTGCATGTTGTATTCACCATCTTCTCCATAATACAGACAAGAGTTTTATTTGAAGCTTTAGCCTGACCATTACCTTGAGGGTAATAAGGGGTTGAATACTTGATGGTGATTTGAAAGTGTTGACACATAAAATTTATAATGAAAATTGTGGAAAAATAAATGTGAAGTAATGGCACCCAAGACACCCCTCTGTCAAAAAAGTGTGTCAACCCCGGATAAGGGCCCTGAGCTGGAAAAACAGGGCCCACTCATTCGAAAACAAGCATTGGAGACCTGAGTCACAAAACAAAATTTTACACTTTTGTTCAAACTTCACTTTCTCCATGTGTCAATGCCTAATTGGCCAATTGACCCTAATTTGACAAAACTTTGACCAACGGTAACTTAAGCATATGATCTCCATTTTTAGCATTCCTTATACCATCAGAAATATCTCAGAATGCTCTTCTTACTGTCATGGTTTTGGGAGATTTAGGGAACTTTTGAAGTTCCAAATTTTACTTTGGATAAATCATTGAAGAGTATACCAATGAATATGAAAAAATATCAATCTAGGTGGAATATGGAGAGTCTTATGCACATAAATCTGCAAGTTATGGAGATGGGTTGAGTTATACTGTACAAGATGAATTGAGTATGCTCTTGATCAATTTATCAACATACATTAAAGAAAGATGAAAAGAAAAGGGAATAATTTTAGAAGATTAGTGAAGAGAGGACCATTATCATCTCCAATTAGAGGGAGAGGTATAATTGATTCCCCAAAATGTGAATCTTCCAATGAAAAAGGGAAAGAATAATTTGGTCAAGGCCACAATAACTACCAAAGATGTATGGGGTTTTAGAGAGGAATAGGATATGGTAAAGGATGAGGTTGGTATAACCCTCAAAGGTAGTATACATGTTATCAATGTGGTGAATAAGGGCAAAAATATTTTGAGTGTATGCACTATCCTACAGAGAAGATAAGCAAAATGAAACAACTACAAGTAAATTTTGTTGAAGTTTAAGAAGAACATGAAACATAGGTTGCAGTAGACTTAGGTGAAACACTCATGATAAGGAGGATTATGATCACCTCGAGGAAGGAGAATGAAAAATATATTGTTGGTGGTTATTCATGGTTGTAGACAAATATCTTTCGAACAAGATGAACCTCTAGAGGGAAGGTAGTGTTATCCAATTTTTCCCCTCAGGTGAAATTGGAAAAACAATATCTCACAGAGAGGAAATGGAGGGATTGACTCGGCCATGGAAGATCACATTTAGGGATTCACCAAGCAATTCAGTGAAACAGGCCAAGTAGATTACGGAGGATTTCGGGAAATGAAGAAGCTCCGAAGTTCGAATTTCGGAATTCGTAGGTGTGGTTGTTCGGTGGTAGGCCGAAGAAAATTTTGGGCATTTGGCGGAAAGAAGCACAAAAAAGCAATGGGAAGTTCAAAACCCTAATAATGAAATTTAGACTTTAGGGTTTTGGATTTTTGTAGGTTTCATGAGCTCACAGTGAACAATGCTGCATGGGGAGAAAAAAATTCTGAAACCCAAAATCCAAAATTTAGACTTTGGGCTTTTGGGATTTCATAGGTTTTATGTGCCAAGTGGATAATTTAAACCCCAAAGTCCCAAAACCCCTGAAATACCAAAACCTGAAACCCTGAAAAGGAAAAAGGTCTGAAATCCCAAAACCTGAAACCCCCGAAATCCTGAAACCCGAAACCCAGAAAAGGAAAAGATCTAAAACCCGAAGTCTAAATTTCAGACTTTGGAGTTTTGAAATTTTAGAAGCTTATTCTCGAGTGATGAACATTGTCATGTGGCATAGTATCGAAGTTCGAACTCCAAAGTCCAAATTTTGGACTTTGGAGGTTCAGCATTTCAGAACTCTCAAGCCGACTTAAGCGATGAACAATAACTCAAACTCTGAATCATAATGCCCAAAATTACGAATCCTGGAAGTCTAAAATTTCTAATTTAGGAGGATGTGATATAGTTTTGGAGTTCAAAAAGAGGTAGATAACCACCCACATTCATTACAGTATGGCACCCTCATCTTTAGATGGCCATAGCTTTTGACTGGGAGCTCAGATTTGCACAAAATAAGACTTTTTGGAAATCTCTCAGTGCCCTCTATACAACTACTCCTGGATTTATTAATTTTAATAAAGATAAGAATTCCTAAATGGGGAAGTACAGTCCACCATTTTAGAGGAGTGGTTTCATATTTCTCACCTACCAGAATGATGAGGTATGGGCTTCTTTTCTTCCCCAACAAACAAGGTACAATGAAGTATGGGATTTGCATATTTTTCCATCACTCCCACAAGGACAATGATGGATTTTGTAGGAGATTAGAGTGCATTTTTTAAATTTTCTCTCTCTCTCTCTCTCTCTCTCTCCTCATTTTCTTCCTCTATAAAATGTAAGGGGTTTGCATGTGCAAAAGGTTGATCATATTTCTTCTCCCATGCACCCCATTTATTGTTGGGGCTCTAAGCCTTCCTCCAAACACTGTAATGACTTCATGCCTTTCTCCCACATGCAACGTACTATGTATACTTCATGAGAAATAAATATTATGTTTTGTGTTATTTGTTTTAACCTTTGCATTATTTTTGTGTCTCTCTTACCTCTCATTCAAACAGGGTGTTCTGTGCATATTTCATAGTTATTGCAAGATATGGGTGTTTTGTGTTTATCAAGAATGAAGATTGTTTGTATTTCAAATTTGTGTTGTGGTTTTCTAGAATTCCCTTAATAAATTGGTGGAACTTGGGTTTATGTTAAATTTTTCCAACCTCCTAAGGATTCACCCTTTCTCCATTTTGCATCATTGGAAGGTGATCAACACTCCTTTCTTGGTGTATCATGACTCATAGTGTAGTTTTATTTCATGCAATCCTTATTTACTTGTCCCCTTAGAAACAATAGATTAGGATTAGTCAGTAGTTTTACCTACATTAGGAGTAGTTAGTGGTAGGTGGGTTAGGAGAAGAAACCGTCCTTCTCCAGAGAGTTGTCTGATTCAAAAGGTCCCACACTTCACAACAACTCCATGTTATGCAATCATGCCGAATTCCCTAGTCCATAAACTATCTCATTTAGGGGGTTTTGTGATTCTACATCAACAGGTACATGTAAAATAATAATTGATGGTGGTAGTTTTGAAAATATGGTCTCAACTATGATGGTTGACAAACTAAGTTTGAAATATGATTTGGTTAAATTATCAACTGGGAATACCTATAAGAATGAGGTTTGGTGTGATGTTATCTTGATGGAATGCTAAATATTACTAGGGATGCCTTGGTAATATGAAAGAAAGGCTACCCATGATGAAGGGAAGAATACTTATACTTTTTAGAAGGATAATGTAAAGGCAATCTTATTACCCTAAAAGGAAGAAGAGAAGAGTGAGGTCTTGTTGGATACAAAGGAGTTTTTTATAAAGATGGAAGAAGTTGGTTAGTTCTATGCATTGATGGAAAATAAGGTGGAAATAGAGGCATTTGGAAAATCCGCAGTGGAACTAGAGGCACCAAAATAATACATTGATATTATACCAGACGAGCTAACATATGGGTTTCCTTCAAAGAGGAATACAAAACACCATATTGATTTGATCCTAGGATCAACCCTGCCTAATCAGGAACCCTGCATGATGAGCTCAATGCAGAGTGATGATATGAATAGGAAATTATGTGTCCTTGTGTTCCTCCAACATTTTTGACTCCCAGAAAAAATGGAGAATCAAGAATGTGTGTGGAAAATAGTAGAATAAAAAACCATAATTATGTATCACTTTCAAATTCTAAGATTGGATGATATGATGGATGCGATAGTGGGATCCCAATATTTTAGTAAGATTGACCTCTGGAGAGGGTACTACCATATTTTTATCTGTGAAGGGGATGAAAGGAAAATTTCTTTCAAAATAAGAGATGGGTTATACGAGTGGATGGTGATGTTATTTAGGTTATCTAATGCACCTAGTAGATTTATGAGGTTGATAAAAAAGTATTGTGAGAATACAATGATAATTTTATGGTTGTTTATTTTGATATTAATTAGGACATTGGAGGGAAACTTGTTGCATTTGAAATTGGTGTTAGAATTATTATGAAAGAAAAATTGAATGCAAACTTAAAGAAGTGTAAATTTCTTCACAAAAGTCTAGGTTTTTTTGGGTTTGTCATGTCAGTGGATGGGGTGAGGATGGGTGAGGTAAAATTGAAGGAAATTTTGGAATGGCCTATTTCAAGGAATGTGATAGAGGTTCATAGTTTCCATGGCTTACAATTTTTTTATAGAAATTTTAGTAACATTGTTACACCCATAACAGAGTGCATGAAGGAAAATGAGTTTTTATGGAAAACATAACAACTTATAATTTTTATTTATTAAAGAAGATAATGATAGAAGCACCGAAATTGGTATTGCCAAATTTTAGCAAGGTATTTTAAGTTGATTGTGATGCCGCACATGTGGGGATTGAAGCTATACTGGGTCAAACAAGGTGGCTTGTAGCATTTTTTAGTGAAAATATGAATGAGGTAAGGATGAAATATGAATGAGGTAAGCATTATGAAATTAGATGCATTACTTGGTAGCTAAGAATTTTGTACTATTTATTGATCGTGAATCATTGAGGTATGTGAACACACGAAAGAAACTAAATAGTAGGCATGTAATGTGTGTTTCATATTTACAAGGATATAATTTTGTCTTGATGAAAAAATCACATAAGAAGAATCAAGTTCTTGATCCCTTAAGTAGGAATGTAACACTGATGATATCAATGGAAAATGAAGTAGTTGGTTTAGAGGTAGTTAAAAAACTACATGAAAATGACTCATATATTGGTGATGCTATGAGATAGTTTAAGGACCCTATAGTGGGTAGCGGTTCTCATGATTATTTGATGTAGGATGGCTATTTATTTAGGGGAAACAAGTTTTGCATCACTGTTGGTTCAATGAGAGAAAACATTATAAGAGAATTGCATGGTAGGGGTTTGGTAAGACACTTTGGTATCAGTAAGAGAACTACTTTTATGGTGGAGAATTATTATTTTCCAAAGGTAAAGAGGGGCATAAGCAGGCTTGTTTCAAGATGTAGAGTGTACCAAATGGCTAAGGGCTATGCACAAAATATTAGGATGTATATGCCATTACCAATCTCTATAGGGTCATGGGTTGATTTGAGTATGGATTTCATGTTAGGACTTCCTAAAAAAAAACAAGGAAATGATTATAATATTTTTTAGTAGATAATTTTTTTAAAATGCAAAATTTCATTACTTGTAGGACAACTAATTGTGCTTCTAGAGTTGTAAATTTTTTATTTTCATAAGTGGTTAGGTTGCATGGAATTCCAAGAATGATCACTTTAGATCAAGACAAAAAGTTTTTGAGTCACTTTTGGATGACTCCGTGGAGGAAAATAGGGGAAAAAATATAGTTCAATAGTGCATATTGACCCCAAAATAACATACAAACAAAAGTAATAAAAAATATATTGGGCAATATTATATGATGCATAGTTAGATAAAAGATCAAACAATGGGATTTGTTCTTACCACAAGATGAGTTACCTTATCATCAAGTTTTGAGGAAGCCTCCAATATAAGAAGGAAGTCACCAAAGTCTAGAGGAAGCCACAAAGGATTAGAGGAAGCCACGGTTAGAAGAATGAAGCTGTTGATAAATAAGGAAATCCGTGGTACACAGGATAAATCCGTGGATAAAGGAGAGACACAGAAACCAAAATAAATCCACAAATTAAAGAAAGGACAAAGACATAACAAGATAGAAGTCAACAAAGGTGTGACCAAAAGTAGTGACTTATGGGTTATTTTGTATGAAACATATTTATTGTAATTAATCTACTGTATATAGTGTGCCACATGAGAAAAGTATGTTTATAAGTTCTTAAGAGATAAGATATGCATGTCATTAACGATCAAATTATATATGAAGTATAGAGAGAACTGTATATGTGTATGAGATTAATTTAATCCATTTTGAGATATTAATAAATATTGATGTTCGAAGTAAAGATTATTAATTGATTTTACAGTCTTTCTATTCACAAAATAGATTAGCTCACTTTTCCTATGCACATCTATAACAAAAGGATGAACTTATTAACCCTCACACTTCTGTTGAGGCTTAAGGTCAACATTTGGTGTCTAATCCCAGGTTCCTTTTATTATTCAGATGTTAGAAAGAATTTCACCATCAGGATATTGGAAACTAACACTAATAGAAATTGAGGATTGATGAGAAAATCAAATTAGTATATTTGTTAAAAAATAAGGAAAGAGACTCAAAGAATCACATAAATAAATTGAGGAAGAAGTATTTGGAGAATAGAGAAAGGAATTTTGGTCTCAATTTCCACATTTATTGTGGCCTTGCATATTGAAACACGCTAAAATAACAGAGTGGTCACAGTTACACTCAAGCGAACCTTTCAAGTGGACTTAAGAGAAGTTAAACATACTTTGAAACCTTGATGAATTTGGGACCAAACCAATTGATTATTGGTTTGAAACTACATTGGACTCCTACATAGTTACCTGGGCCATACAAGGTTGGACCAATTTTGACTATAAGAAAGGTGAAGTTTTCAATGGAGCAAGAGGCCAATTTAATAAACAAATTCCATTTTTAATTAAGGTTTTGATGGTAGAAAAAAATTTAATGAGAAGCGCGAAAAAATTCCTTTAGGGGAAAGGAACAACGGGATAACATACGTGAAAGGGGTGATCCAGGAGATGTAAATAATCAAATTTAATGGGGTGATGGTTGGGATAGCAAAAATAGGATGACATGAAGAATTTTTTTTTTAGGAAAATTACATTGTTGGAAAAGATAAGATTAAGAGAATTAAAGTGTGTTATCTTCTTAACAAAAATAGTCAAAATGAGGAGGATGGAAAAGAGAGCTAGAATAAATGCTGCAAAAGGAGTTAGAGAAAAAGATAGAAAAATAGTGGCTAACAAGGAAAGAAAGAGTGAAGAAGTTGAATGAAAGAAAATAAAAATTGAACAAAATCCAGAAATTAGAGAAGAAAGAAAAACCTACTTCAAGTGGAGGCTAGCAATTGACTAACCTAGAAATGGAGGTAGACACATAGAGTATTGCTATAATTCTAGCACAAAGCGGATACCAACAAGGTTTCATTACACCACAGTTCCATGTGGTAAAAAATATTTTAAATAGTCCAATACAACAAGCCTTATCAAGGCAGGTTGTACGAGTAAGAGATTTACAACAAGTAGTAGGAGGATTAAGACCTAGACTTAGAGAAATAGTAAGTGCAATAAGATGGGAGGAAATGAGACAATGAAATCCATTATTAATTAAAGAAAAAGTTGAAGAGGAAGAAGAATTCATTGGTATGAAGGAATTGATTGAAACTTTTTGAGAGAAAATAAAAATAATAGGGGAGGAAGATTAAGAAAAAATTAATGACAAGAAACAAGAAAAAGAGAAAGAGAAATAAAATAAGAAAAGAAGAAGTGAAGAAGGATTAGAAGACAATTATCGATTAATAAATAGTAAAGGTAGGAATTTATTCATAGAAAAAGGTAATTACAAAGAGTCACCAACTAAGATTTCATCCCCCAACTACCACACAAGCCCAAAGGAAATGACCCCCCTAGATCGGCCGCCATTCCATGTGCCACTTCAAACACCTATTCGAAAGATAGCAAAGGGAGAAAGTTTGATGGAAAGATATCACCAATTATAAGAAGAAAGTAAGAAGAGAGAAGAAATTGTAAGAGAATTCAAAGAATTGTTAGGAGATTTATGGCCATAATAAAATAGACTGCCCTTACTTAGAGAAGGCGAAGAGAGTTATGGCGGTCAGAGAACACTCATCACAAAAATCTTCTTCTAGTACTATAGCCCTAACAGAAGGAACTTGGTGTAGAATTTGTAGATTATGGGATCAACACACTCAAGATAAATTCCTTTTACTATAAGTATCCCCACATACTAACCGGTTAATGTATTGCACAACTTGTGGATCCTATAATCATTATCACCATACTTATCCTTCCATAGATGCACTTGAAGAATTGAAGGAGTATAATACTTGTAGGGTTATGACAGCTAGACAGAACACAAGACCTAACCCCCTCCCTCACAACAATAAAAAATACATACATATAACCTATCACCTTCACATACAACAAAATTACTGCCACACAATATTCAAAATGACAAAGTGGACAAACCCATTTCGGAGGTGGTTACCAAGGTAATAAATACAATCCTAACTATTACAGATACAATGGTGGAGGATATCGCAGAGGATATAGGAGAGGTTATAGATGAGGATTTAGGGGTGGATACAATAACTATGAAGGAGGAAGATGATATAAAGGATATCACAGGAATTAAGGAAGAGATAACCATAATAACTCAGGAAGTGGCTACAAAGATAGATGACCCATGAAATATTACGAATGTGGACAATACAAACACTTAGCTAGGAATTGTATAGAACCTAACCCTTGTGGGTTCTACCATGAATAAGGACATGAATCTTTTAACTGCTCCAAACTTGATCAATTATATAGAAATGGAAGCACAAAAATAGAAGCATTAGGATGAGATGTCGAGAAGAATGTCCAAAATATCACCAAGATACCATTAGATGATGAAGAAACAGTTAAAGACAAAGAGAAAGCATCTAGCTCAAGAAGCAAACCTGAAAAAGAGAAAAGTAAGGAAGAATATAAATAAATCTATTTCAAAAGAAAATCCTTTAAATCAAGCAAGGGCCTCGAAGAACCAAAATATAGAGCTGTAGTCACAACTAGAAGTGCAGACAAGAAGGAATATGCACCTACACGAAAGAATATAATTAGGCTACCCATTGAGGAAGATTCCTCTAGTAATGAAGAATGGGAATTCAAGGAGATTAGGGTGGACCTCCATGATAAAAAGTGGAGAAAATTAAGGCAGTAGTTAAGAAGGCATAATCCTACGAAGAAATAGAAAAAAATTGTTTCATGGAAGATGAAATTAGTGCTCTTAAAGAGATAGCTAGATTAACAATCAAACACAACCTTGTAGATAAGTTGAATTTTTTAGTAAATATTGGAACAAAGAAAATAAAAATTGTCATGTTCAGAGCATTGAAGCTGGACATCAAAATAAAAAGAGAAATGTCTTCCACACACAATGGACATGGAGTAAATCCGCCATATACTTGGATGTAGACATATTTGACACTACTATTACCAAAGTACCTGATGTCGGCATGGATGTGAATATGATGTCCAAAACTACCTAGGAGAAACTAGGAAGGCCTCCGTTGCAACCCACTAGATATTATATTGGATTATCATATGGTTCATCAAATTTTCCTACAGGAGCACTAAAGAAAGAAGAGGTTAACTTCATGGCAATAAAAAAGATAGTCAACTTTGAAGCTGTCGTGAACATTTCTTTAAAACCAACATCTAATGTCATTCTAGCTTTAGAATGGTTTTTCGATTGTAATGGTATGTTAAATTCAAAATAGAAGAAGTAACATTATAATCAAATGAATTTTTTGTCCATGTACCACTACATGAAGGGATGGGTGCTGCATGGTCTGAAGAAATTTGGCATGATAATCAATAAAAATATTTTGATGATATACAAGGGGTATATGCCCTCAATATATTTTCTCATATTGATAAAGAGTTTGAACCCAATTCAGAAGGAGAAATTTTAGTCAAGGCTGAATCTACAACTGAAAGCTCATAAAATGTTGTTGAAGCATGAATACATGGCTTCTCGGAATCTAGAATAAGAAAATTGCATTATGCAAGAAGAGTGCCACCCTGGGTGATCACCCTAGATGATGATAGCCTCGATTATGTAGATCCCATACATGACATTTTCTGGCCCCCATAAGACAAATTTGAAGAAGAAGATGGATATTACTACGCAAAACAAAAACTAGAAGAAAAACCAATCAAATGAGTATATTTATTAAGCCACTGAGCTTCCCATCGAAATTTACCAAAAGACTCCATTAGGTTATTTAGATCCTAATATTCGCTCCATTAGGTTATTTAGTTCAAATGGAGCAAAAATTTCTTAATGAAAAAGGTAGAATGTAAGATTTAGACAATACCCTAATAATTAATGTTACAGGATGGTGGGAAAACAAAATCTTAATATATCTCATTCTAATTCCTTAACCACATTACTCAAAACAAGATAATTGGAGAGTGAAGGCTAATATGTGGCTATACCTGAATACATCGGTGAAAGTGACCCACAAAGACATTTAAATATGCAAGAGACATTGGAAATTTTTTGGTGAAAATTCTCCTCTGGTAGGGACTAAATTATACATATGGACATTAGGACCCATACATCGGTCATGGTACATACATCAAGAAATAAGATGAGAGACAAGGAGTTGGGACTAAATTGTAAAATATTTTTTCCATACATTCAACTTCTAGAATGCAGATCTTAATATCCTTAGGGAATTACTAAAGATAAGTACCTTTTTATTCTTAATTCCATAAGAGGACACATAATAATGCTCACAAAAGATATCTAAACCTAAAGAACTCCAATGATAAGAACACTAATTTTTTTTTCTAGAGATGGCATATTGTTTTGCAGTCGAGAAATAGGAAAGAGATGAAAAACCTAAAAACTTGAGATACAAGATAATAGAATGAGAAAGGGAAGTAATGGAGACAAAAATAGAAGAGTACAAGTATTACTATCATCCTTAGAAGATAAGGAATGAAAATATTGGCATCAATGAAGATGAGAATCTTGTTAAGATACGAGACTACTGTTTACAAGAAGAAGTGGCCAAAGTAGTAGAACTTCTTCAAGAATTATAGGATATATTCCCAAAATATTTTAAGGATTTGCGAGGTATCAAATAAGAAGTTGGAACCATGAAAATTCAAGTCAAAGAAGGATTCAAACCCTTTAAGAAGAGGCCTTATAGATTAAATATTAATCTCAAAGTTAAAGTAAAAAAAGAAATAGACAAAATATTGAATGCAAGGATCATAAAACCTATTGAAGATTCAAATTGGTTAAGTCCTTTGGTAATTTAGAATAAGAAGACATGGGAAATAAAAATATGTGTGGATTATAGAGAGCTCAATAAAGCTTGTGCATGACCCACTCCCTACTCCATTTATAGAAGAGATTTTAGATTATAGAAGAGAGCTCAATAAGGCTTGTGGATTTTAATGATGGGTTCTCTGGTTACCATTAGGTTAGGATTGCCCCAGAAGATCAACTAAAAACCACTATTGATACAAAATGGGGAACGTTTATGTACACTATCATGCCTTTTAGATTAAAGAATGTACCAGCAGTATTTAGCAGAATAATGATCAATGCATTCAAATAATTTATCCATGATTTCTTAGAGGTATACCTAGACGATTGGACCATATATGGACTATTGAAAAACCATATCCAAGTATTGAGACTCATGTTTTAGATATGTAGAGCATTGCAGATATCCATCAAATTGAAGAAATGTATATTTTTTACCCCATTTGGTATACTTTTGGGGCATATAATTTGTAAAGAAGCATTATTAATTGATCTAGATAAAATTTTAGTCATTATCAATTTGCCTCCTCCCAAGACACAAAAAGAGGCGAGGAAAATTCTCGGGTATAAAAGTTATCATAGAAAATTTGTAAGAAGCTATGTTGAGATCAATGCACCTTTGGAAGAGTTGTTAAAGAAAATAAAAAATAAACAAATACAATGGACCAAATCATGTGTGGAATATTTTGAGGTTCTTAAGGATAAAATCTTACATTCACCTATCTTAATAGTTCCAGACTGGATATTTCCTTTTCATGTTCATGTAGATGCATCCAAAATTTCCATTGGTGCAGTGCTGACACAACCAAGAGAAAAAATGGATCATCCAATAGCTTTTGCAAGTTGGAAATCAGCCAAAGATGAAAGGAATTACTTGACTAAAGAAAGAGAGGCATTGAGTATGGTCTATGCCTTACAAAACTACAAACATTACCTACTGGCTATATCATTTTTCTTCTATACAAACCAAAAGCCACTAAAATATATATTAAACATACCAGTACTACAAGGAATAATATGCCGTTGGTTTATGCTATTTCAATAATTTGAATTTACTATTATAGTCAAACTGAGAAAATTAAAGAATGCACAAAATTAGCTATCAAGAATAGAAACATGAGAAGATGAAGGACAAATTAATGATGAATTTCCTGCTGCACATCAATTTAGAGTTGAGGCTATCATAAAATAACTTGATGACATAGCATAATTATTGGCTATAGGATAATTCCCTAGGGAATATATAAAACAACAAAAGAAAAACTTGTTAAGTCGAGCTTTTTCCTTTACTTTGATCCAAGGAAAGCTATACAAGAAAGGATAAGATGATATCCTTAGAAGGGTTTCCTTAGAACATGAAAGAAACGATAAATTAGTAGAGGCTCATGAAGGTATAGATAGAGGACATAATGGAGGAGAAAAAATAGCTAAGAAAATACTGATGGAAGGACTATGGTGGTCTACATTGTTTAAGGATGCACATAAACATACAAGGTCTTGTGACATATTTCAGCTGGTGGGAAAACCAAATGCCTAAGACGAGATTCCCCTAACACTAGTCCTGACATGAGTCCCATTTGAGAAGTGAGCCATAGATTTCATTGGACCTATTAAACCCACTGCAAGACATTCTTAGGAAAGATTCATCATTACAAGGAAAAAGTATCTATCAAGATGGGTAGAATCCATTCCAACCAAAGATTATACTGCTAGGATAGCAGAAAGATTTATTTATGAACACATAATTACTCATTTTGGATGTTCCTTAAGCATTACAAGTGATCAAGGAAAACATTTTGTGAATTCCACTATTAAGGAATTTTCAAGACAATTTTTGATAAACCATAACTGTAGTATGCCATATCACACACAAGCTAATGGGATAATAGAAGATTTTAACAAGGTCTTAGAGAAGGTACTCACAAAAATATATTCACTAAAACAAGCAGATTGGGACCTAAAGATACCAGCAACTCTATTGGCTTACTACACTACCTACCAAAAGCTAACTAAATACTCTCCATTCCAATTAGTTTATAGACTTGAATCTGCAGTTCCCATAGAATTTTTCCTTCCAATCTTAAGAGTGGAAATAACATTTAGAATGAATGAAGAACCTTCGTTGTATGAAATACTTATTGAATTATAAAAATTGGATGAAAAGAGGATTATAATAGCATACAATCAAACTCAAGAAAAAATGAGACATAAAGCTTGACATGATTACCACATAAAAAGGAAATAATTTGACATTGGAGACCAGGTATTGTTATATGATAACAAATGGAATCATCTTAGAAAACTTAAAGTTAGATGTCTAGGACCTTATATCATAAAAAAAAATTACCTTCAAGAGAAAAATAAATTCAAACAATGTAACTTCAATAACTACCAGGCTATGTCAATGGTACAAGGCTAAAAAATATCATAATTAAAAAAAATCTAGCCTATCTAAAAAGAAGAATTTCAATGGATAGGATGAAGAGTAGGATGAAAACCTACAAGGGCTTCCTTACTCTACTAAAAATAAGAAAAAAACGTAGATGTAGGATACCCATGAAATAAATAAATAAAAGTTACGGAGGTAGGATAGCCATTGAATTAAGGAAAGAGCCATAGAGGCTCGATACCCATGGAATGAAGGTAAAAACTGTAGAGGTAGGATACCCACAGAATGAAGGAAAAAATATACAAAAGTAGGATACTTGTGGAATGAAGGAAAAAACCATGGAGGTAGGATACCGGTGGAATGAAGGAAAAATTCATGGAGGTAGGATACCTGTGGAATGAAGGAAAAAGCCATGGAGGTAGGATACCCACGGAATGAAGGAAAAAAATGTAAAGGTAGGATACTTGCAGAATGAAGGAAAAAACTACAGAGGTAGGATACCCGCAGAATGAAGGAAAAATCCATGGAGGTAAGATACCCCGGGGAATGAAGGAAAAATAACGTAGAGGTAAGATACTGGCGGAATGAAGGAAAAATTTGCAAAGGTAGGATACCCACGAAGAAAAAGGTGTGGAGGTAGGATACCCATGGAATGAAGGAAAAAACCATGGAGGTAGGATTCCCGCGAAACAAAGGAAAAATCCATGGAGGAAGAATACCGACACAATAAAGAGAAAAAAATCGACATAGGAAGCAACAAGATATAAAAAAATGCCGACATATACAATAAATGTTGTAGGTGAATATTAGATCAAAATAAAAGACATCAAATCATAAGATTTTTAAGGCATACAAAGCGAAGAAAAGGTAAAACAAAAATTGCGACAAAGAAGCAACTTAGGGCATACCAAGGAAAATTATGAAAGATTGGCATTCCTACTGTTCTCACATAAGATGAGCTCCCATATCCAAAATTATAGAAGCATTCCCTCAAATCTAATAAACATGATCCAACGGGATCCTTTTCACACATTCCCTTCAAGGTTTCCAATACACACAACCTACAAAAATAAATTCACTCCCAAATTGCAGAGTATGACCACACACAACTCAAAGTGGATAGACAACTTCTACTTTAGGAAAACCTCACTACAAAATAAATTGAATAAAAATAGAGTATGAAAATAATTAGCAAACTAAAGATAGATGCATGGAGTCATATTCTGTAATTTTCTAGGATTGATAATGTGATTAGGGTTATCCTGATCCAGTTACATAACCAGATGTTATACTTGGATCAGTCATACCCAATCAATACAAAAGTCATGGCTATGGTCATAGGGTTATGGAAGGAACATTCAACCATCACAAAGGAAAATACTGCAATGAAAGATATAACAAGAGTGATGGGGGTAACAAATAATCAGTGAGGAGTACAAATTGCATACATATCAAAGCCAACCCTCATGTACACCGCTAAGGCCATCTATTTAAAAGTTTATCATACAAATAAGGAAGATGGAAATCATGGGCTGAGTGCTCAGATTGCACTAGATATGGTAAATTCCCATTCATAATAAAACCTTGCTAAACTATTGGCATCATAAATTCCACGAAAATACTAGAAAAATTAAAGAATGGAAACATACTTTTTGTTATGGGTCATTGTTAATATTTTTGGCTATGAATTTCACTAAAACCCTCCCAATAAGATTAGAACTTGTTGAACGGAGGTCAAATACACCCATTACTGAAATAATTTGGTAATATAGGAACACATTAGATGGGGTTACCCAAAAAACATCTTTGATATGGTGGAAAAACAAAATTCGTCAGCTAGCTGCAAACAGAGAAATTATTTCTGAACAAATTGTGGAAAGGTATGAACATGACATAATTTTTATTGCTGATATAGACTATACCTTCATTAGGCCCCTAATTCCATGAATATCACATATACCTCCACTACCATATGAAGCCTCAAATGAATTAGTGGCTACATCAATAGAAGCAATCAATAATTTTTCTATGGATCCTAGAAAACTAGCACCACCAAAATTCGATAAAATAATTGAAGAAACAAGAGAAGAATACATAAATAAATACTTGACATAGTATGGAAAGGCAAAACCAAGTAAAGTACGAACAAAAACATAAAAATAAGGCTAGGTAAAGGACGTAAGTTGCTTTAGAACCTGCTACAAAATTCCAAAAGGCTATGACATTAAAGGAAAAATTAAAAGAAGTTGAGGTTAGTGAAGAAGAAGAAGACTCCCAAGAAATAGAAAAAATTTCTGAGTCTGAAGAAGAAGAAACTCCCTCTACCCCACTATCACCAATAACACCATAGGAGCAATCTGGACCCAATTTTTCAGAGGTTTCAGAACCTTAGGTAGAAACACACCTATCCAAACTGACATATGGATACTATGAGAAATGTTTAACTCCAGGTGGCATTTCTCAGGTGGCCCAAGAATATGAAGTAAGTACATGTAGAGAAAATATGGCTAAAGTAGAGGCTATGTTTATTGCATAGAAAAAATTTCTTTGGTAATACGGGATATCATTCATCTCCTTCCACCTGAATTACCAAAAGAAAGACGAGAACATGTAAACATGGAAGATGCAAACCGACTGAAATCCCTTCAACAAGAAAGAACAAAGTTAAAATAGAAGAATAAAAAGAGCACTAAGGACCAAAACCACATTAAAGAGCTAGAAGAACTAATAGGGCTTCTTATAAAAACACGGAAAGAAAAAGAATAAGAATCCAAGAAGCATATGGTATAAAAAATAGAAGAAACAATGGCGGAGCTAGAAGAAAATAAAAATAAAATAAGAGAAGAATAAGAACAGAATAATTCTACAGAAGAGGACAAATGTAAATAAAAGAAGAATAAGTAAATGGAAGAAGAGAAAAAGAAAGAACAAGAAGCAAAGAAGGAGATTGATGAAGAGATAAGGAAATCACATGAAGAAAATAAGAAAAAGGATATGGAGAAACAAAAAGGAAGAAAAGAAGAAATAATAGATCATGGTGGAAAAACATGTTATGTTGTGGAGCCTATTTTCATGTGTGGAAGTGTTGAAGACTGTACACTAAAAGTACTATACACTCTCCACAGTTTTCTTACTAGGGTTTTAAAAATTTTGTGGAAAATTTTGTAGAAGAAGACATTGTTCTTCATCGATTGGTTTTATTAAGCATGAGATAAAATTTGAATTTGGGGGATGATGTTGGTAGGGTTCTCCATCAAGTTTTGAGGAAGCCTCCGATATAAGAAGGAAGTCACCGAAGTCTAGAGGAATCTGCGTGTAGAAGAATGAAGTTACGAATAAAGAAGGAAATCTAGAGAACATAGGAAAAAACCATAGATAAAGGAGAAAGCCGCAGAAGCCAACAAAAATCCATGAATCAAACAAATGATATAGAAAAAACAAGATGGAATCCGACAGAGGCATGACTAAAATTAGTGAATTTTTGGTTATTTTGTGTGAAACATATTTATTGTAATTAATATATTGTATATAGTGTGCCACATGAGAAAACTATGTTTGAAAGTTCTTGAGAGATAAGATATGTGTGTCAATAATGATCAAATTATATATGAAGTATAAAGATGTATATGTGTATGAGACTAATGTAATCCATTTTAAGATATGAATAAAGATTGATGTTCAGAGTAAAGACTATTATCTGATTTTACATTCTTTTTGTTCACAGAATAGATCATATTACTTTTCCTGTGCACATCTATAATAGAAGGATGAACTTATTAACCCTCACACTATTGTTGAGGCTTAAGTTCAATAGTAAACATGTCAAATAAAAGGTCTCCTTTCAATATTTTGTGTGGTAGGAACCCTAAGTCAGTGATGGATTTAATTGAGCTTCAAGGTCAAGATAAAATCAGCGATAATGTAAAATTATTTTCATAGCATGTGCTAAAATTATAGGAAGAAGTGAGGGAGAAGATGAAAGATAGTAATGCAAGATATAAGATAACTACAGATGTAAGAACTTGGAGGGTGAACACATTGGAAGAAGGAGATATGGTGATGGTTCATCTTAGGAAGGGTAGGTTTCCAAAGGGGAATTCTAATTTAAACTAAAGTATAAGAAGACTGAGCCATGTAGGATTTTGAAGAAAATGAGTGATAATTCCTACAAGGTGGAGCTACCTGAGGAATTTGTTATTTTTCCATTTTTTAATGTATATAAATTGTATAAGTTTTCATTTCATGCGGAAAATGTTGAGGAGGAAGAATTAATCTCAAAGTAGCATATGCCTAAGAAGAAAAAAGAGATGGTGTTGTGTGTCTTGGACAAAAAATGTCACTACTAGGCATTGGAGATACAACAGATATTCGTATAGTAGGAAGGTTTGTAATAAGAAGAATATACTTGGATTCTTGACTGGGAGTTGAATAAGATCGATAGTGGAAAATTTGATGAATTCATTCAACAAAATTTGCATTAGCATAATTCTTTTCAACTAGGGGAGAATGATGTGCGAGCATAAATTCTAGAGACCATAACTTTTGATCCGATTTTCGGATCGCTCTAAGTTTATAGGGAGTTAGATAGTGAAGATTAGTTCATCATGCCATCTAATCTTGATCACTTGGAAACCATTTTGGTATTTTTTAGTGCTAAATTTCTTCATGTACGGATCTAAAATTGGTTCAAGACGTTTTCTATGATTGTTTCAAACATATAATTTTAATAACTTTTGTTATGTTTTATGGAATAAGTCAAGAATTGGTAGAAACCTTATTTTCGAGAGGCATTTTAATGTAGATAACATTAACATAAACTCAATACACTGCAAATATATTGAACTCAAATAAAATAAATATTCTATAATGCCCACAATTTCCACACACAAAATCCAAGATAAACCCTGATAATTAATTAGGAATATTACAGAATAATTAAAAAAAAAAAAGTTCGCAACAAAATAACCACCGACTAGGTTTAAATATTTCATGATTAATAAATTTCACATATTTGTAAGTTTGATGTAATTAAAATTAACAATTAATTTTGATTATTTTATCCCAATCATTTCAGGTTTAAAACCCTTTCTCAGATTTCTGTTATCTCACCTTATTTAAAATATCATTTGGGTCAATACTTCCTAAGTTGGCTTGGGTCTTACTTCACATAACGACTCAATAACAAAGCTCCACATGAGGTAATCTAACTATACATTTTAAATTCCAATAATTAACCCTTGTAAAACATTATCTATGTTACCCCTTTTCACAAATATTTAATTTATCCTTATAATTCTAATGTCCTTTATTTACTTAATAACGTAAGGCTAGGGTCTCAACTTACCTTAACCAATAAGTGGGCCCATTCAACCC